>VWZY01004305.1:286141-363498 GCA_013399075.1 Chloroceryle aenea
GCCCCAGGATGCCATTGGCCTTCTTGGCCACAAGGGCACATTGCTGGCTGATGGTTAACTTCTTATCTACTAGGATCCAAGATCCTTCTCCTCAGGGCGGCTTTCCAGCAGGTCCACCCTTAACCTATATTGATGATGGTGCAGGGGGCAGCTGACAGCAGTGCTGCTCCACCCAGGCCACCTCAGCAGCCACCCAGCATTGCCAGCCCCCGGCACAGCCAATAAACACAGCCAATAAATACTGACTTTAGAAAGTGCCCATAAGAGCCCCTCCCCAGCCCTTGTTGCTGCCATTCCCTTCGCCAGCACAGACTGACCTGCACTGGAGCTGCTCTCCTCGGCAAGAAGACCATCTCGCCCTACTCCACTCTTAACCATCTGCTTTTATTCAGCATACGCTTACACACTCTATGGTGTCATCCATACTGTCTTCACCACCAGGGCACTGGGACTGTTCTGCAAGTAACATCTATTACTTTAACATAAATAGTAATATATGGCAAGAGTTGGACCATTTCCTTTGCAGCTTTTGCAATCTTGCAGATTTTTTTGTCATCTAGTCATAGAATCATACAATCCTTGAATCCTTAAGGTTGGAAGCGATCTTCAAGTTCATCAAGTCCAACAGTCTACTAAACATTATGAGGAACACTAAACCATGGCCTGAAGTGGGCTTGGCTACCCAGACAGTTTTTAATCCAGTGAAAAGTATGACCGTCCAAGCCATGAGTTGCCAACTCCTCTAGCAGAATCTGTGGGAGACAGAATCTCCTACAGTTGCCCCAGCATGCCCCCAGCCACGTAACTGTCCAACTCACACATGAGAGCAGGTGACTCATCTTTCTTAATTGTCCTGTATACTCATTAATACAGTGTCTAAAGTTATGTATGGTACAGCTTGTGTCAAACTGAAATACATCATCCAGGCATACAGCTCTGGCCTAGTAACTCCCTGTATCTCACCAGGGACTAGACAGTCTCTTATCAAAATGGTAAAATAAATCCTTTGTTACACTAAAAATGTGAAACTTATTGCCCCAGGGTATGAAAACAAAGGAAGGTTTTAAAAAAACGATTTACCTCAATATTAATTGTGTCTAACGTTCAAGCTATCACCGACAAGGATGCTTAAATCAATGGTCTTGCGTGTCAGGAGACTGCCTCTGCCAGGCTTTGCCCAAATTGGAGTAGAGAGGGGTGGCAGAGAGGAGGCCACAGGGATCTTCTGATTAAATCAGCTGAAAGAGGTTCCTTCCAGGCTCTGGAACATGCACCGTAAAACAGCAAACTAATAATGTGGTAGCGGTATCTTCCTAAACTGTACGGTTTTGCAAAGGTTTGTTGTTCAATACACATGAAAAAATGGCCTGAGACTATAAGAACTGCCAAAGAAAGACCAACTAAAAGTACTTCATAATCTCTAACTATTTAAATTACCTCAGTGCATTTACTAGGACTTTAGTAAGACATTATACATTTGATTAATCCAAAATAATTCACTTCCTATGATGTTTTCATGGGTTTCCTCCTCATTAGTGCAGAATTTCCATGTTATTAGTAAATACAGCTAAGAAATAGATTCAAGATTAGTCTGTGGGATTTCATGTGCCCTGAGGTTGAAAGTGACAAATTTTGAAATAATAACCAAGTTCTTGCATGAGACTGTAGTGCATTACTAAATGCAAAAGAAGTCTCGATTCCATTATCACATCAGCCCCAGTTAGAAGCAACTGATGGAAACAAGTTTAGAGTCCAGAAACAGAATCCTCTCGATATTACCAGATCTCTGTAATGAGAATTGAACAATATTAATATTGTTTATGCTACAGATGTTAGTTTATGCTATAGGACCTGCTGTGACTCTTAGCCTGTTATGGTGGCAGAAGTCTGTGTCTTTAATTTTTCATTTACGTGAGGGGAGAAGGTCCCATATGCTTTGTTCATTTCATTTTGTTGTTCTTATTCACTTCTTGTTCTTCTGCTTTTCTAGTAACTGTATTCTGCTCCCATTTCTGTCCTCGTTTACCTCCTACACTCAATATATTTCTAGCAAAAGATTTTTTAAAATTCAGTATTTTTATTTCTTATAAAATGAAGAGGAAGACAAAGAACATCATCAGAGTTTATTATCCACCAGAACCTGAGGGTTTTTTGCATTCATTCTTTTTTTTTATTTTCTTCATAGGACAAATGTTGTTAGAAGCCCTTTCCCTTCCTGTACGTGAGCCACTACTAATCACACCAGTACTGATTCAGCCTGTGAAAACTGTACTGCAATGAGAATTTTACCTTTTGACCTTCAGTCTCTGCAATTCTTTTGTGATGAGCAAGAAAATACCTACAGTTCCCAGATCTAAAAGTGTTTATAGGGAAACAATACCAGGAAAGAGAAGGTACAGAAGATGCCTTCTAATCCGGTCTTGTCAGACACAGCACTTTTGTTTCTGTAGTAAATACCTGCCCTTTCTTAATCTTTCTGTGACTTCTGAGCTGGGATTTATCATCTCTGCTACTGTCATAGGTTTGTTTATGCCACCTCTTCTTACAAATTCTCACAAATGACCCTTAAGAATGACTTGGGAATTTGCTAAATAACGAAGTCAGAATGCCTGTAGTCGCAAACATCTACAAAGCTGTGAAGGCTGAGAGAGAATGGCGAGACACTCCTACTAAACATACTCATTCGAGCAAATACCAGTAAAGGCTCCCACATTCCTGCCCCAGGAAGCCTGCTGTGCAGAGCACTCCTGCTTGGGGTGCCCTTTGAGCACTGAGTTCTTCAGCCCAGCAGACCTGAAACTACTGAGGTCCAGGCCTGTAGTTCACTCAGCAATATGGGTCTAACCACACACCCCACCACCTTGAAGTTCAAATTCAGACAATCCTCCTAGAAGCACCAGCTTGTGGAAAGAGGGACGATGCCTATACTACTAAATTAAAGGCATCCAAAGAAGTTTCCTGGCAGCAGAACACAACTGCCACAACCATGACATCGTCTAGAGGGTCTCTGGCATGGCTTTGACCCATTCCAATTAACATTCCTTCCAACATACATTAGGCATGATTCAACACTCAGCATATACCTGAGACTAGTACCAGTAGCGGCTTGAATGTGGCTACCCTCTCCTCCATCAGATAAGAAAGTTTAGTGACAGACATGGACTGTTCTGCCACAGGTGCCCAGATGCTGCATCTCCCTTGCCAAATAGCACAGCCCCTCAGAGCAGATCCATAGAGAAAACTAGTTCTGCTGGGGAGCCAATGCCTACATTGTACTCTTACATGGGTCTCACATTTGAAAAGCTCTTTTTTGTTCCCTTGGACTGAGTGTCCAATTGCAGCTGGAGCACATTAGGTACCTTCCTGAGAGTGATTTTGCCATTTAGTTTCACCTCAAAGGAATCCTGCTCATGTGCTCTAAGCCCGCTCTGCTTTGTTACCAAAACCATATGTTGTGTTAGGACATGCACTTCAACAAACACAAAAAGTATTCTCCCACAAAGGAGTGTTTCTATCCTTTATTGACAGTTGTGTATGTGCTTGTTCTAGTGCTTAGTAATGTTTTTCACCCACACATTTTCCTAACTGCATTTGATGTATTTGAAGTCAATTGTATACCACGATATGCACTTGCAGATAGACTGCTGTTGTGACGGTTGTAGAGATGTATTGGTGCACTTTCCATATTAGAAAATGGAAATGTTAGACTCCATTTGGTGTTTGTTGATCTACGGCTGTTTTGCTTTCAGTGATTAATCTGTTCAAGTTTAGGAACTATTTAAGGACAGAGAGAAAATATTCCAGGGAGAAGATAAAATTGTAATTCTTTTCAATTCTATCTAGTAACTGCTTGATAATTTTCTTTACACATTTCAGTGTCACATGCAATAAATTAAGATTGGTATAACTTTCTGGTGTTTCATTCAAACATTTAATCTATTTTCATGTAGAAATGATCTTAAGAATTAACATTAATCTTCAGTTACAATAAACATTCTGTTTAGTAGAGATGCTGCCACATGAGGATGTGGCATTTTGAAAAAAGAGGAATGATATGTGCTTTGAAGAGTTGTTGGGTTTTAAAATCAATTTTTCTATAGGTAGCATTGTGTCATTTTTGACAGATGATGGTGTCTAGTAATAATAATGTTGGCGTAATGTACAAGATTAAATAGAAGTATAGTTCTGAAGAAAGCAAATTGAATGTTTCCAATACAAATAGTTAATTAATTTGAATGCTTGCATATCAACTCTCATCTTTTTATTTCCATTTTAATGTCAAGGTGGCATTAATGACATTTGTGGCACATATATATAAACAAAATGTTAATTTTACCTCTCTGTGGTTTACAGACATATCTAGGTACATAGAGATTTTTATCCATGTATCCCTACCTACATGTGCAAAACTCACCTTCTACATATGGAAACTTAAACTCTACTTTTGCCCATCACTGAAATGAATGGATTTTGTGTAAGGGAGAATTATAAAATCAGGTCCACATGTTTAATATTGCATCTATTTTCCCTAATGTGACTAGGACCAGAGGAATCCTTATAGCAAATAATTTGAAAGTTGTGTCAAAATATTTATGTCCATGCAGACACAGATGACACGATTACAGTAAAAAGAAAGTGAAATATGTCATAAATCTGTTTTGTTTAAAAAGAAGGGAATAGTGCAAAAGTGGATACATCAGACTTCAGATTTCAAGGGGATCACTATTACTACTCCTTTAAGCTTAATTGTCAAGAATGTGGCTCACATCTTTTTTTTTTTAATGTTACCGGCAATGTTACCAATACATTCTGAGTGGAGAATTTAGCCCAGTATTTTCAAGACTACTGGTACAGTTTGTGATACAACCAAGTCAACACATACAGCCAAAGTAGCATGCATGGCATTCTTTAGCATCAAAGTCTTCAGACTTAATATAGTATACAGCCATATATGACCCTTCCCTGGGTTTACTGTCAATGAACTTAGGATACTGTCCCAGTCTGAAACAGCCTGGTCTTTGCATATAGTTTAAAGGTCAAGGGTGTTATTTCTGAGTGTTTAAAAAGTCAGTGTGATACAATGATTAATGTGGGTAAAATATGACAAGACCTTGTGAATTTAAATGAAACAGGTTTCTTGTTATGAGCCCAGGAATAACATATGAATAAATTAGTTAGAGGGTAAATTCACACTTCATTTTGTGGTGGTTCCTCATTCAACACTCTCATCCCAAAGAAATACACGGCTCCTGAAGAAGCAAAGATTGCATGCACAGGCAACCTACTGCACAACTGCTGTAAAAATTTTACTGAAACTTACATAGCACTTTTTTCAGTTACATGGCTGTGATAATTTTTATTGTATATTACTTAACTATAAAATAAATTTTAAAAAAATTAGTACTTTTATATTCATGTTGCTTAAGTAAATTTGCTCAGAGTACTTGAGTCCTTCATTTTTCAGAAAAGGTGTATTAACTATGAAGAGAATTTACAAAAAGAATTACATTTTTTAAGATACTTTTCACTCCTAGTATGTCCGAAGGAAAAATTTCTAGCAATTCTGCTATCTGTTAAATTCAGTTTATTCTAAAGAATCGGTGTGCAAAAATTCCATATCGCTGTGAAAGTATTGAATTAAAATGAGATTTTCAAACCTCTTAGAGGGAAAAGGCTACAGCAGCCACTAGACAAAGCCTTTGTGTTTATGAGCTAAGATTTTCAGTCAATCCTTTCAATATGAACATGACAAGATATTTTAGATAAATGTTACCTCTCAACAAATAAAATATTTTCAACAAAAGGTATTTTACCAGCTCTATCTGCCACCTACTACAATAATTAAGGCTATAGTTACAGGGTTTGTTCTCTTTTTAAAGAGCAGCACATTGCAGCTAAGACTTAAACAACCTGTCAGTTTGACTTATGCCCGGAGTGAAGAGCATGCATTCCTATACCTACAGCCTTTGACACCATTTACATTTACTATTGGGCTCAATTCCAAAACGCGTGGTTTAAAAATAGTATTAAATAGGTGTACACATAGATTTTTTTTTTCTTTATTGCTTTCCAGTATCTTAGCCCCACTTCCAGTATATAAGAATCCTCAGGGTTTTAATGGCCTTGTCTCACAGTCAAATACAGCTTCTGACAACTTTAACCCCTGCTGCTGTTTCAGGTAGCTGAGACTGTTTGTCACAACACTGACAGTTGTTCTCAAATAAAGTCTAATTTTCACAGGATGCTTAACAGGAAAATCAGAACACCTACTTGGATACACATGCTCAGGAGTACTTGACAAACACATGCCACTGTGCAAAGCCCAACTGCTCGAAAATCATCTCCTTCAGACTTGCCTAAACCAGGTCAAAGCCCAAGCAGGTTCCCTAAGCCCCAAGCTAATGAACTTTCCCTTCATTAGAAAAAAAAAGCCTGAGTCTGCCCAACACCGAGTTCCTGTGCTGCTGCAGCTTTTTCTCAGCCTCCCAGGAGAAGGGTTCTTGTGAAGTCTTAGGTGTGTCCTCAAGCTTGAGCAACCATGATGTAAACCTTTCTCCACTCCTCTTTTCTTTCTGTACCTTTGAAGTTGTGGAGGTGGCAACTTCTGCCAAAGTTCATCAGACAAATTGGCACTCACAGCTAAGCAGTGGTTCTCTCCTAAATTTATTTCCAGAGGTTGATGTAAATGCAGTATGAACAAAGTATAACAATGATGAATCTATCTACTCATAAAGATTAATTGATTCTATTTGCTGCTTCTGCTGTTGTTATTTAAAGAATCAACAAGCTAATTTTCATTAATATTTTGCAGAAAATAATTTGATTTACACTACTACGAGTACTCACTCATCTCCCTCAAGAAAACTGCCAAAGATAAAATTACAGATGCATAGGTAATTTATTTGCTCAGTGAAGTGCATCAAAACAAAATACATTTCTCTGCACATGCTGACCAACTAGCTGCCCAGTAATATTTTAAGACTGTATAATATTAAAATTAAATATGTTTTCATAACTGCAGTTGTCTGGATCATAGCTCGATGTATTTTCTTTGCACAAACCAGGCCAATTTGAGTGAGAGGGTAAATCTAAAGGGTACATTTGCCTTGGGAATTAATCAACAGCCTGCATGGAATCTGCACATTTAATTCCCTTCTATTAAAATGATCGTGAATATGGAAGTTTTCCAGGTTTTAAAAATTAATACTTCTTCAAGCAACAGATGCAGACACACGGTTTAAACTCAGAGCGTCAGAATAATCAACAACAACAGAGGCATAAAAGCAAGACACCCTCTAGGCCCACAACAGCATAAGAAACCAGCAACAAAATGTTCAGCCGGGTTTTATCTAGCAAGAGGAGACTGCCTTTATAAATGACAGACAGTATGAATAAAACACTTATAATCTCAGCTATAACTGAGTGGTTTCAGGTGGGTAACGAGAAGGTCATTGAAGTATCAGCTGCATTTATTGCTTCATTAATCACCATTCACAGAAATAAGTGTGCATGCAGACAGTTTGAATGAGGCCAGAGAATATCTGAGAAAGATGCATTAGGAAAAGGTACTTCTTCAGTTCTCAGCAAAATATGTAGTCCTGTGGTAGACTTAAATTATACCTGGAATATCTGAAACCCCCTTGACTTTTTCAAATGAGAACAAAAAAAATCCAAACAAAATTGTGCATGAAGATGCCTTTTCTGTGTCTGGGTAAAGAGGATCTTCCCATTTCAGTTGTGAACAATTGCAAAGTGAGACGTCTGGATTCACAGGCGAATCCACTAAAGAGGAAAACTGACCAGAATGAACTAAACCAAATGCAGTGCCTGCAAATTAACCTTGATCACCTTGGTTAGCAATTGTGGTCATCCTCCTCTTCCATATAATAGATGATCTTTCTGCCCCTCCTAAGTATGGTTAGTTGTCTTAATTCCTTTCAGAAGATAACTTTGCTTTGAGGCAGACTTGGAATCAGGCATGCCACTCCCACCCGTTCAGAAACCATGAGGAAAGAATGAACTAGTGTTGACTAAAATGTTATCAGTTTATTTTGTGTGACAGATAATGTATTTCTACAGCCTCCCATGAGAACTCATATGCAGGAGGTTTAGCAGGCTATCAACACACTTCGTAACTCATATCACATCACATTAATCATCAGCTTACATTAAAAAGGCCACCTGTCCTTGCCTGTTCATTCCCTACAATGAAAAACATTCCTCTATATTGCAGTTGTTCAATTAATCCATATATTTGTTACAAGATTTTGCACATTAACACCTACTCACACTAAATCTACAGCTCTTCCTGTCAGAGTTTATGCCTCTGTTTTCAAGTATGAAGGAAATGAACAGCATAAAATGACACAAACATATTAGTTCCATGATCAACTTCTGATTGTTTAAAGACCTAAAAATTTTTTTTTTTTTTTTTTTATGTCTGAAACATTCAGTGAAGAGTCATACAGTTCTGCATCCTAGTCTGGACCAGATGGCGAGATGCCATAAATTTCACAGACAAACTTGTGATGATGGAATTTCTAGCTTAGTTTTGTAAGTTGAAACAACCTGGATAAGCATCCAAGTTTTCAGCCATTTACCCAGAACAAACTCAATCTCAGCTACACAGCTCAGGTCAATCAGGCAGACAGTTGCAAACACTGACCTCAACTTTTTCAAACATTAAGAGGAGGAGAGTGTTAGATCTCAGATTTGTACCATTCTACCCTATCTCCAGCCTGTCAAACAAGATGCTATAAGACTTGTGCATCTAGGAGGACAGCATTTTAAAATGATGAAAAAATCTAAAACCAACAGGAAAATACAGGTGCACTCCTCCACACCACCCTCTAGCCACCACACTAGTAAGGGAGCGCATCCCAATAGCCACAAATAGTCCTTGTTACTTAAGACTCAGCCTTTTATCACAACCATTCTTGTGTTATGACTTGATTTACACTATAGGATAGAGAGATAAAAGCAAGCAGTGGAATTATGATGCAGGCTAAAGGTTAAAACAACATGAGATATATTAAGGAGGCATTGCAAGGAAAGGGATAAAAGATGCTTTCTGTATATGATGACCTGGAACAGATTCTGCAGCTTCCAGCAGCCAGTTACAGCCTTTATTTTGGTGTGATTTAACAGCTATTTGAGAAGCTTGCATCAGCAGATTCAGTTATTGTGGCTTTCAATAATTTTAGCAGACAGAGAGCTAGAGATGGATGTTAATTATTTTGTTTGTGTAAGAGCTGGCTGTTGTCATTTGTTCTTGTTGGTTGTAAATGCATATGATCTAAAAGCAATTTTCTAAGATATGAAGTGGTAATGGTAAATAATATTATTGCTTATGTAAATATTTGTAAAATATACAATGAAGAGCTATTCTTTACTGTGGCTGTACTAACTGTTCACCAATTGGAAAGGAGCTCTAAAGCCTACTGCCTTTACATGTATGTTACTAGCTGGTTATTCACAATAGCATGCAAATAAAATTTTGTTGAAACTATACAAGATGCCTCCCTCTCTTCATGGTTACAATGGATCCCGCAGAGGAGGGGGAGAATGAATATTAAACACAGAGTATAACAAAAATAACAGAACACTCTTACATAGTGTCCTATCTATAAGAGAGATAATTTTCTTGTTGTTTGTACTTCAGCATTTTTCTTTCATACTTCACATGACTATAGAGGTAAGAAAATCAGCACTTCAGTGAGTGGTTAAGCTAAAAATACATTACAGGCTTAAAAAAAAAAAAATCCCAAATTCACTCCTCAAGTGATTCAGATGATTATGTATCCCACCAGATACAAAACCTACATAAGGAAAATTGATTCATCACATTAAAAAAGGGGGGAGGTTGTTCTGGTGCGGGGATTGTGTGGGGGGGTGGTGTTAAATGGTTTTGGTTTGCTTCAGTGTGGATTTTTTAAGTGCAAGGAACCAAATAAAAATGTTTCATATTTTTGCATCTAGGTTCCCGTCTGCGGAAGTAATTATATTATCCTCATCCTGCTCTTTATTTTATACACATCTACATTTCCTCTTCTGGTGGACTGGAGGACTGGGGCCAGTGTTTATCAGTTAAGTTTTTGTTACTTCAAAAAGAGAAAAGTAGACAGTGAGATTGGCAAAATAGGAAAAAAATAAACTAGATAATCCCTACTACTGCTATGATGAGCAAGAGCTGTTCCAGGTACCCTTGTCATGGTGTTCTCTGGCCAGAGAGAAAGACCCTGGCACCACTTTTGAAGAATTTCTAGCCCCAGAAAAGGCATCATCCCAGAATAACAGCTGGGCAATAAGCATATGTCTGGATGTACATCAACAGAGGAGCATAAAAAAAATGCACAAAGGAAATAACAGATGGAAATATACTGTCCACCACCATTAAAAAGTGCAGGTGAGGGTATGTTCCTAATATAAAGTCATAATTTCAGCAGTCAGCTGCCAAGGCCAGAGGTGTTACAGCTGTTTATAGCAACTCAGGGCCTATTTCATTCTCCTGAAGATGAACAGGGACCTGCTTTTATTCAGAACAAAACAAGATGCAATAAATATAGCAGGGCAAATGCTCACCTAGTATAAATAAGCACAATTTCAGAAAAGCACTATACAGCTGCTCAGGACATGGTCCTTTGTGTAAATGATCTTCTCATGACACTACCCAGATTTATTGCTTCTGAGTGACAAAGGATCAATCTTTAATCAAAAATATACGTCTTAAAGTGAATTTAAATTAATACTAACATACAAATACAGAGTAATTTCTCATCTATTTCTCCAGTGACAACCAGAAAATACAGAGGGTCTGGAACACAAGTAGAAGTGTTCAGCAGTTTTCATTTGCATTCCCATATACATTCATGAATGTGGCTTAACCATTTTTTTTACCAAAAGAACTTGTGAGATTTGAGAGAATCATAAAATGAATATTCCCATCATTAGGGGCTAAACCAAATCCCCCAGCAACACACCCCTGCCTCGTTGCAACGCCACTGAAACTGGGGTCTGTAAAACCAGACTGCAGTTCAGGTGAACCATTCTGTGCAACGCAGAGATGAGAAAACAACATGCAATTACAGTCCTCTGCCAGGGGGTATGCATCACATACACCCTTGAAGGTGGAGAAAGAAATTTTGGAAAAAGAAATTTTGGGTAACGAAGCTTACAGTGAACCAGAGGTGGGTGGAGAGGAGCTGACCTTGGTGTTCTGCTTTTCCCACTTTTTCCAGAAGCATCTGTGTGGGTGGGGGAAGGAAGAAGCAGGTGTGTGACATGTTTGCACCGTTAGAAATGAGCTGTATGTATGATCAGCAGCATTTTTTTGATGCATCTTTAGATTTACCAGCCACTCCGAAATACATCTATGTCAGAAATTTTTCTTTACTTATTTAGTACATTCTTCAGGCTTACTTTTGAAAAGACTCTCGTTTTGAAATAGCCAATCTTACGTTAAGGTGGATGCTGGCCTTGCATGGACCAATCCCTGGTCTCATTTACAGCCAGGTTAGACTAGAATTTTGCACAGTGCTAGGAGGGGTGCCTCTGATGTGAGGTAAGGGGGAACCAAGGTCTCATTTTCACACTGACACTGCCCGCAGCCTTTTTGTCTATGGCAAATGCAGACCTCTGTTCAGAGCCTGGACATTCAGAATCACATCAAATGAAGCTAGAGGCTCTGTAACACCAGAGATCATAAAGCACAGCCGTTTTCCATATATGACTGTGCAGCACAGGCTAACTGGTGTTAGCCCATTCAGTGTCTGACTCAGTAAAGACCACCTTGGCTGCTGAAGCTGGCCTGAAGTCTGTCACTGGCAGCAAGAGGAGCAGAACGGCTCCCAGTTGCTTGAATAGTCACATCTCAAAGCCTATACCTAAAACCTGTCTTGCTCTCAATTCTTTCCCAAGTCTGAATCATTGCCTAAGCGGTCCATAAATAGCAGCTAATACGAAACATTTAACATTCTTAATTTAACCAACAATTACTAAGCCCAGATGGATACACTGTGAAACTAACTCTCAAAATATTTTCCAAAATGATAAAACAACAACCTACAAACATCACCAAATATTTGGAAAACTCCAACAACCTCACAGAGAAAACACTTATTGTCAAAAAGAAGAAGAAGAAAAAGAAACTTTTGAAATGTATAGGTTACTCTTCTCATCAGAATATTTGAGCATATTAAAGTCAATCATTCCAACTAAATTATACACATTAGAACTCTAAGCCCAGAAAGCTAGATACATTTGTTTCTCTCTTGGGCAGATGACCCATGCATTGAAGTCGATAGAAAATAATGTGGTACGTAAAGGCAGTTACATATATCTGAACTGGGGGAGTGCTTGCCTGGAGGACTGAAAATAGGAGGAAAAAAATAATAAATTAGCTTTATTTGGTTTGTTTGTTTTTTTTTGTTTTTTTTTTTTTTTTTTTTTTTTTTTTTTTTTTTTTTTTTAGTTTACTGAATAATACATATAACACTTAAAACAGAGGGAAAAAATATTTCTTTTCTAATAACATTTTCTATTTTATTTTCTGCTTTCTTGAGTTGCAAAAGAAGGATTTTGCAAGTGATTCTAAAAGTATCTTTATTTCATCATTTTCTGTGCTCACCCACATTAATACTCCAGGCTGTGAAGCAGAGAAGCTGAGGCAGCAGTTCATATCTTGCTCTGTCATTCTTTCTACAGAATGGTAACTTCTAACAGGCCTAAGATAACAAGTGGGTGTCTTAATGGGCCAAATCATTAAAACTAAATCTATCCATTCATCTCCCAGCATGCACATCATATGTATGCACAGGTCCATACAGAGGTAGGTAGGATTCAGAGAAAGCAAGTCTTCTGTCATTATAAGAGGATTTAGAGAGAGGAATCAAAAGGATGAGAAAAAAAAATATCTCCTTTTCAATTTCAACTCTATGAGAATTGGAACTCATTCTCTTCATGTGATTATTACATATTCCGATTTTCACAAACTTCATCTCCAGCAGTTCCCAAGCAGTATTACTCCTTTGGGCTAAGAGATCTTCTTTAAATAAACACTTTAGAAACGTTATCATTTGCACTCCTGCCCATTAATCAATAAAGTTGTAATCATGTTGCCCTAGATCTATTTGTCCCACATCAAATCATCTATTATCTTTTCCACTTGAACTGACCCTGCATGCTGTTGCACAATCAAGGGTAATATCCTTCTTCCTAAACATGATTGCCTTAATTTTCATTTCCCTCTGTTATTAAGAGAAATAATAATTTCACAAGTTATGCTCTTTTTTTTTTTTAATGCCACTAGCCCATAAGACCTAATTCAACAAAATACTTTATTAAAATAAAACCAGATTCTCTATTCCTTTTCTTCCTTTGCAGCAGAGTGTCTGGAGATAACACAGGACTATACTAATGTTTAGATTTCTATTTTGGAATACCAATAACCAGTGTGACCAGAAGTGAGTTGGGTTTTTTTTATGATCTTTTAAAAGCCTCAAGATTATTTTAGGAAAAAACCCAAAAATGTACAATTTCTGCACGACCCTTTTTTTGTGTAGATGATGTTAACGTTTTGTTCAACTAAAGTGTATAACACTGCAATAAAAAACTTAAAATATATACTACAAAATTATAAGATTATACTAACATGAAAATTTTGAAGCACGGCAGATACAGTTGTCCCCTTGTGCCTGCACACACACAAGTATTTATTCACGTGACTTTCTCCCCCAGTTTCCAGGACTTCTTATATATTTGTGTCCCAGCTTCAAAGCAAACTGGAGTTCAGGGGAAATGCATACACTGAAAGGTGCTGAGAAGATGCAAGTAGTTCTGCAGGATTAGGGCTTTCAAGCAATTTCTCTTTTGGGTATGCATTGTGCTCAGCATCTGGCAACAAGCTGCCCCGGCTACACCACCTTCTGAATGCTGATTAAAACCACAACAGAATTTATTGCCATGTACTAAGGGCTTTTTCAGCCTTAAATGGACTCACATGAGCTTCCTCTATGGATACTTCAGCAGAGGTTGGCTGAGAGGAGGAATACGACACTTAATCTCTATTGGAGTTTTAGAAGCTAGCATTTCCCATATATTGAAGTATTTCTCCATTTACCCATTAGCTCAGTAGAGAAAATTAAGGTAGGAATAGCATTGCCAAAAAAGGGAAGGTGCAAATGGCTCATTTACATTTTGTCCCTCCTTTCCCTTTCATCTACTGACCACTCAATTTAGGCAGAAGTCCATTTGGTTTAGTCATTTCTCATTAAAAACGTGCTCGAGAGTAATATATTCTTCCTCATCATCAGTAAATTTTCTCAGCATTCCTCTGTGAAAGATGTATAGTCATCAGTTCTTGTCCAGATGTTTTCCTCAGCATTAGCTCTATCTGAACTGAGGGCCACTTTTGTTCTTCCCTGAGGTTCTTGCCAAAAATCACCACTCATTCAAGGCTTGTGTGAAGTACTGATGACAAAAATGGAAAATGTACTGAGTGGTCTTCACTAAGACACAAACACACAACTACTGCTTGCTCATGTCAAAGCCGCGGGTATTTTCTTTTGTACTGACACATTACACCAAGTTACTATTTCTCTTGACCAAGGTACAGATTGCTAAAGGCTGTATTATGTTTCTCCCACGCACATACTTCTGCAGATAAAGCCATCATATCTGGTCTTTCTCCTCCATACAACTGGCACAAAATATTCAGCCAGACACCAGATAAGGCAAAAGAAGGACAAGAAACAGAGGCAGCTAAAGCAATAGGGCTCCCAAGTGATAGCAGCATGGTATTGATTTATGTTTTGAAAATAATTTTGAAGAAATTATTTTAAGCCAAAGCAGAAGCCTACAGTAACTAGACATGATAAGTGTGCTGATCATGATATAATCAATATTAGCTTGCACTGAAACTGAATATAAGTATACCAAACTAATGTAACCAATAGCATTACATAAGCATTTTATAATACTGGTGTCCCAGCCAAACACCATGGACAGTATCACACATACACCAGTATGTGAGCAACCTGATTTTCAAAGGGACAAAGACAAGCAGTTGCAGACAGAACTACATAGTAAATAGTAAGAATTTAGGGGCTGTTTTAAGTTGAAAATTTGTCAGCCTTCTAAACACTCCTGTCTCTGTAATCTCTAATTATTTGATAATATATAGAGATATATAAAAATATTTATTCACCTACAACATCTAGGGAAGCTAGGAGTTTCAAAATCACACTTCTTTCTGGCTCCAGCCATCCTGTTTATTTTTAATGTCACGCTGAATGCTTCACATGATGGACTTCGAAATTCTGTATGGTTTTCTAAGATCTGGCCGTGGTCACTATAGGGGAGGAGACATTACAGCTTTGTGGGGCTAACTGCTGCCTGAAGCTGCTCTTCTAAGAACAGTGCTAATCCTGAACATGCACATAAAAAGCAGTAGAAAACAGCAGAGCAATCGGCTCCTCCTCAACAGTCAATGAATGGCGCAATTCCTTACCCATCTTTATTTTTCACATTCAAGTTAATTAAGAGATGGCTATAGAATAGTGAGTTAGTAACAAAGGACACATTAGTCCCTAACATTATCGTTGTCACATGTGTATGTCATCCACAGACAAATCAAGTAGTCTTTGAAACACAAGACACAATGGGGCACAACCACAGAATTCAAAACCTATTCTCAGTGGGTTAAAGAAATATAAAGAAGTGTTAGAAACAGTTTAAAAGAATTGACAAAATGCTGAACATCGCACTCTGAGGCTGTACACTTGAGCTCTCTGCTGGGCATGGCTGCCCAGGCCACCCTCCCCCCCTCCTGCTTGTTTCCCTTTCCCCTGTTGCAGGGGAAGAGGATTGGGAGTCTCTAGCCCCTCTGGAGTGATTGAGCTGCCCAGAAGATCCCTCCATGACCTACTTCTGTCAGGAAAAGTTATGTTAACTGCTCAAATTGCTTAATTGTAATAAGACTAGAAGTTCTCCTACGCCTAACCGAACGAGTACATCTAGACCTCAGCAAACACCAGAGCAGTGGTGGTGATAAATGATAACCTACTCGCAGCATGTCTATGCCCAGAGAAAAAGCTGACATTGGCTGTACAGAGAGCATGCTTGAATTTCCACTTAAAAGCCGTTCACAGGATGGTCTGAAATGAACTGCTGACTCCAAATCTAGTTCTAGAGGGACATGAAATGATGCCTTTTTGTGAACAATTTTACCTCAGCAGAGAAACAAATGAGGACAGGAATGACTTGTGTGCTCCCACAGGTGATCATTGGAGAACAGGGTTGCAGGACAGAGCATTTTGTGCTGCCCCTGCCTGCACTCTCCTGGTGTAGATAAGGCAACGACTCCCAGCTGCAGGTTTTAAAAGCCAGGACTAATATACCTGCTAAACAAGCAAACAGGCCAGCAGCAAAACTGCTCTGCCAGTACCTCTGAGAGCTCTGCTACCTTATACAACCCCTGCAGCATCAGTAACAGAGCATTTGTTAAAAAGTAGTCTAAATAAGCAATGTGGGAACTTACATGCCACATCATGGTTTACCAGATAAATTATTTTTTGCTGGAAATTGTTTTCTGTTCAAAACACTGGCAAGAAAAAAACCTCCAAAACAACAAATGGCAAAACACCAAATATCAAAACATCCTCTTGAAGGTCCAGTATTCTGCTCTGTTTACTGGTGGAGACCTCTTAAGCACAGATCTGACCATCTTGTGCTGGACAGGTCATCAACCGTGTTCCGTGCGATCTCTCCAAGCTTCATCCTTCACAGACAAAAGAAAGGCTTCCTTGCCCATTGCCTATGTCAGACATGCCTTTTGTTACCACCCATGAAATCTGCCTGCATACTAAACACTGTAAATTTGTTACATTTTTTTAATTGCCATATACATGTGATCCATCAACCAAAAACTTCTACATTCAATGTAAGGAAAAATTTGTGACTGACTGGGATTATTTACATGCATATAATCAATAATACATGATCTCTGGGTACAGACATGCATTGTAGGGCAGTGGAGATGGTTAGAAAGGGAACTGTCCTTAAAAGAGACGTTCCTTTCTGTTTTCTAAATTAGCATCCCAAGCTAGCATTTTTTAGTGTCAGAAAACACAAAGATCTCAACATATATCACAGAGGCTACCATTGGACTGAGCACCCATAGTTCTTCCAACACAAGTCAAATATCAAGAATTCCTTTCTAGTGAAATTCCTTCAAGTATTGTCTTCCAGTTTCTTAAATATCACTGTGACTTCCTCAGATATCTATGCATTGCTGAGGTGATGGTCAATCATTTAGCATTCTGCTTATCCCCATCTGCTGTCTACAAGGACAGATTTGCTGTACTGAGGGCAAAGGGAACACTAGCATTAAACTCATGGTCCACTGCTTTATTTCAAATGTAAAAATTAATAGGGGAACAATCACAATAAGAAATGACCAAGCAACAGCCTAGAAAGAAAGCCAGTGAAGAGATTTAAATAAATCAGTGAACATAATTGCCTTGAAAACATGACCATCTTTACAGAAAGTAGCACCACAAATAATTATTACATGCTGGGGGATCACAGCTTTCACAGATGAGCGAAGAGAGAGAAGTAGTGTCGGTCACTTTTTTCCTCCCATACCTTCCTGCACCACACCGACAAATACACAAAGTAAAATGCCTAGAATTATGGCCACAAAAAGCACTTGGAGAGCTGCTCAAGCAGCTGGACATTGGCACATCTCTGTACCAGGGCACGTGGTCACAATTCAAGCTCTATAATGCACATGCTGTAGGTCAGAGGATGCATTCGTCACGGGGCACACAGTGCTGCTACAAAGCAGTGACAAAGCCTCCCTTGTCATGTGTTTATCACCTCTGATCTGGCTCTAGAAACCTGGACCAGAATGACAGAGATTCATCTCCTCCAATATACTGCTCTAACACCAATTTAGGGGATTGATTTGCCCTGATACACACACGGTAGGAAATTACATGGATTGAATATTAGCAAAAGCTTAGTTGCAAATTCCTTACTACAGTTACAAGGTAGTAACAGCATAAAAATCCTCATTTCCATTAGATGAAATGTCGTCTTCTCTCCATATGCAAGGAATATATAACTACTTGGTAGTTAAAAGCAAAAAGGTTGTAGCAAAATCTCTGTGATCAACCTCTTCTGGAGTACTTGCACTTTTTTACTCAAATCAATCCATATCGTTTTCCTTCCATTTTGTGTTCAGGGAGCCTACAGCCTAGATCTGGTTGAAGCACATCTGACAGAGGCAATTTATTTTCCAAGATTCCTGTTTGTTATGTTTTAGTGGTATTGACCTTTAATTGTAGTTTGCACAAAGGCCCAGACCTTCATGCTTGCCAAGATTTAATTTATCTCTAAAATTTATTATGCAGAATTGAGCTGACTGAAACTTAGTGAAAAAAGTACTCAAGTCTGGCATATAGTTATCTAAGCTATTTTAACATTATCCTTAAGTGGTTAAATATGCAAATCTATGAACACAATAATTATATTTTGGGATAAATCAGATTTAAATAAAAAAGGCTGAAAAAATGGATCAACCTCTCCATTTCTAAAAGCATGTTTTATTTTATTGTCAAACCGTCACATTTAAATCTAATCATGATGCAAGAACTGACAAAAAAAAAAAAACCTGCATACTGCTGCTGCCATATGTAATGCATTTTCTTGCTCACTTAAAGCTTCTTGGTTTGGGTTATTTTTCCCTACTGCTAGCCTGCTAGCTGAAGGAGAAGTCAGTGTTACTTAGCCTCAAGTCTGCTCAAGAACGTGCTAAACTTTAAGGAGATGTTTCATGACCAATAAAACTAATGAAGACTGAATTCTTACTAATTTGTGCCTCCTGTGGTTTTCCCTCGTGTAGATTTTCTGATGATTAATAAGGACTGAATTCTCATGGGAAACTTTTTTCAGTTCAGGCAGTAATAGGTTCTCCTCTTTCTGGCTGCTCATTCTCAAAACTGATCTGATCTCATAAAATCTCATGGTTGAAATAAGCCAATAGATTAAATACATATTGGAGAACAGAGTAAAACAAATAAGTGCATGTTTAAGTTCATGCGTACACACATAGGCAAGAACATGATCATACAAGTCTACCTTCCTTTAGAAATCAGGATAAATCATGATTCTCTCACTGGAAGAATAAAGTGCTAGGTACTGCAATTCTCTAGATCTTTAAATGGTAGCTTGAAGCACATGTTACAAGAAGGGCCTTTCACAGCTGGAGGAAAGTTACCTTCGTCCAGAACAAGAGCCTGGTTTTTATTTATTTACACAAATGCTTCTCTTGCCAGCAAAATTTTCATTCCACCTTTTAATGCTAGCAACTTCCAAACAGACCCATGTAGTTCATTGAAAGTCCTCTCAATACAGAAATCAGTCACACTGCTCATTTTTTGGATGCATGGCTTTGCTTTGTGTTCAGTGTTCTCGCTCTCACAGCATCAGGGACTGAACACTCTAGCTCATTCTTTTAGAGCCCCATAAGAGTCTTTGCTTTCTCCTCCACTCCATCATTCACCTGAATGCCAAAGGTCATCACAGAGAGACATTTTCATCCTTAATGACCTCCACCCTTATTGATTGAGTTGCAATAAAACAATGAGTGTTCTTGAATTTTAGATTTTGTATCTTGGAAACCTCATTTTACAAATCTGCCTATGTTACCAGGTAGTTGTCCTTCATCTTTGAGCACAATTTCTTATTTTGGGCACCTGACAAAAGAGGATAGAATTTGCCAGAATTACATGCCATCTTTCCACTCCAAACGATTCAAAGTTTGTCTGCAAAAAATGACACTCATGCACAAAAGTGAAAGCATTTCAACTTAGTGTTAGGCTGTGAGGTAAAGAAAAGGAAATAAATGAAGGAGGAAGAAGCACATAAAGGGAAGAAATAAGAGGATTGCTAGGTTTTAACGGTTTTCTTTTGCCCTAATACATAAACACTAAACAAGATAAACAAAGACTTAAATCATCAAAAAAATGCTTTTTTCCCTAGGCATGTATCTACTGCAGCACACTTGCCCAGAGTTGCTTGGTTCAAAGGATATTTTGTTTTACAGATAACCTCCATCTTTTGTGAGCTAAAAAAAAAGAATTTTAAGGCTGAAGTCATGAACACAATACAGTCACTGGTGGTTATCTGCAAAGTAAAATTGACTCCACACAAGGAAATATTTTAAATCATCTTTCTTCCTTGAAGCTCTGTATTCTGAGTTCCATGTCTTTCATATCAGCCTCGGTGAAGCTGATGGCCTCTAGGCAGAAAAGGACAGCAATTTCTTTTCTTTTTTCATATTGCTCTGCCTTGCTTAAGATAATTTATAATGCCATTAGATATTATATAGGGGAATATGAAATCCCAACTTTAGGAAGGAATTGAAGTAAGTGTAGTTTTTCAACTGTTTAAGCAGAATTTGACCAAGAGAAAAATGGTCACACACATTGTGATAATGAGAATTGCTTCCAGAAGTGATTTAGGTACAGAGGCACGTCAGTGGTATTATAGTCCAAAAGGAGATGTGCTTTCAACTTTTTAAGTTGCTTTGAAAGACACTTTAGGCTATATATACACTTCCAATAGTCAAATCTGTGTGCAAATTTATGTGTATGCATGCAAAAATCACAGCTCTTATTTGATGTGATGTATGTGATATACATATATGTACACATACCTATATAATACATTTTTTTATCTAAAGATCCTCTGAAAGGACATCCCTTCTCTGGATCTATTCTTATGTTTAAACAAAAGCAAGAAGATGGGATTTCACTGTGTTCAAAATTGAACAAGAAATAATTCTGAAATATGAAATATTTCTGGTCGGAAACAAGTAACTCATTTCTAATATTAACCTATTGCTAGCACCAAGTTAGCTTTGTTTTTGCAGTTTCCTCCTAAATTAGTAGTGGTTCATTACTGGCATACCTTGAATTGCACCTTAAAATGAACTGTAGTACTGCCTACATCATTAAAAATATCTTCATATTTATCCCTCTGTATATAATACATATACATTCATTTGTATATTAAAAACAAAAGAGCTTCTAAAATTACATACATGTTAGATCTTATTAGAAGGCAGTTGTTTCCACGAAGGGTATCCCAGTTTTGGAAACTGGGAAAGGTGACAAAATCAACAGTATTTAGACTGGAAGTGATTCTTTCCTTCTTAACTACAACCTAATCTAATTGCTTAATAGTTGGTACAGTTCCGAATAGCCAGAGACAAAATTAACACATTGTTCCTTGCCAGAGAAGTTTCTCAAAACTCCATGTAAGAATCATTCTCTCTGTCCTGGACATTATTCTTTCCACAACGTGCTCACAATTTCAATTCTTTAAGCAGTTGTATTCTGCACAAAAGGCAAGATCCAAAGTGATACTGACACATTTCAGGTGTGAAAGTGGAAGAAAGTGTGCCTAGATCCCAAATTTGCATCAAACATGCACAAAGTTACTACCCAGCCTGTTTAGGCATATCAGAGGCTGCAGGTTTTTACATTTCATTACAAAAACCTCATCAAGGTTTAGAGACTGGGCCAGCCATTAGACAAATTACAGATACTCTGTTAACCACTCTCTCTTCCCAAAGGGAAAGGGAATAAGGGGGAGAGACTTATCAATTAGAAGATTAAAACAGTTCTAATGAAAATAATAAAATGGAATATATACAAAACCAGTATCAAACCAAACACCCCTAATGGAAAGTAAGTCACTGTCACCACTGATAGTGTAGAGCAGGCACTGGGCAAGTCCCAGACTGGACTCAGAAGCACATGGGAGCCAGATTCAGGAGCTGGATTCTGGAACTGGATTCAGGAACTCATGGATCAGGATCAAAGGCAGAGCAGAGTCCTCCTCGATCACCAAGCACTGAAGAAGAGGCTTGGCCCTTGTGATCCCTCAGCTTTACACTGGATATGACATACATGGGATGGAATCCCTTGTTGATCAGTTTAGGGTCACCTGTCATGTCCCCTCCTCCCCACAGATGCAGCCTTTTACTTTCTTCACCCCCAACATGGTACACAAGATCTAGCAGTGACCTTGGTCTGCACACCAATGCTTGGTAGTAACCATAAACAAACATTGAGCATCATCACTGCTAGAAGTAGACGCTGTCTGGGAAAATCTGCGATTAACTTCAGAAAGCACGGTTACTTAGAAGAGACTAAACTGAAAGGTAACATCACTGAACAGAATTTTTCCCGTTCCAATTCAAACCAGGACAACCCTGCACATTCAAAGATCTGCTCTTGAATGACTCTGGAGTCACCCTCATCTGTGCTAAACAGACATTCTCTTCAGGTCCTTCTCTTTTGCCCAGCAGTCTACAATTTGCCAGGCACTTGACCCAAGACAAATCATGCCCCAAAGCCACCAAGCAGATAACATACTTGGAGCACACTGAGTCAACCCAAAACCACAGAAAATACAGCCTCTATCACTCATAGACATAACCAGAGAAAGCTGCTTTGTACTGCTTATCCAGTGACTAAAATGCCCACACCCCTGGGAGCAGATACTCAAAACACAGGTCTCCCCCACTCAAACTGTGGGTCTTCCTCCTAGACATTGTTGCATCATGTAATTGCAGAGATTACGTGCCTTAGTCTCAGAGAAAGAAAATAACTTATTTTCAGAAATGCAGCTCCTCTCTCCGGTATTTCTATTAGCTACAAAAGACCTCTGTCTCAGCATGCTAGAGATTATGAATTTCATTCTCGGAGCTAATACTGCAACATCTCGAAGCCTGCAAGATATGGACCAAGATCCCTCCACATCATTCAAAAGGCAGAATCTCTGCATGTTTTTCATTGACTACCAGGATAGATATGTTAGTGAAGATCTACCTATGCATGCTGCTGGATTAATTTCTCATGTATTTTATTTCTGGTTTTGAATTTTACATATCTTCTTAGGTGGAGCCACTATTCTCATCTTTACCAAAATGGCTGGTTGACTTTGGGTATTCTTCTAAAATGTTTTCCTAGATAAAAAATTCCTCTATATAAATCTAAAGCCTTCTATACCATCAAAAAAGTATTACACCTCAGGTGCTGAACATGATCCAAACAATAGCAGGAGGAAACTCTCTCCCCAAAGGATGTGCTGAACACACACAAAGAGAAGCTTAGTTTGCTAAAAAGAGATGCCAGAACTCTACTGCTCTGTTCTTTGTAAAATATATATTTGTACATAAATATATATATTAAGAATCTTATAGAGAGATATATTTGGCATCAGTAACAGTTCCAAGAATGTCCTCTTTTTTCCCACAAACCAGAAAAATAATATATCCATCCTGTTGTTTCTTATATTTTACACTCCATTGCTATATTATAGCAGTTTCCAAAGCAATAGGTCAGTGCAATTCTTTTCTTTCTGCCTGTTGGACAGGAGAATCTGTCCTACAGCATCAACCATGTGGCAAAGCTGAGCTTTTTCAGACCAATTCAGTATTCTGCTGAGGGCTTTCCTGTTCCCTGGATGATGTCTCCAAATTTCCTTAGTTCTCTTTATCCTGCCAAAGAACTTGTTCTCTTGCTAAACATCTGATGCAATTTTAACCCAGTGATAGATATTGTTGTCTGCTTTTTTCTGGTCTTAGCACAAGCTGAGTCATTTTGCCTTTCCCACACATTTAACATATGTGTTCAGTGGATAGAAATTCAGCTCCATAAATCTGCTTTAGTCTTTTAACCCTCTGGTGCCTCTGGCTTTTCTTTTATTGCTAGAACACAATTTGTGGCAATATATTAGACTGTGTATGAGCATCTAACTTAAAATAAACACCTATCCTGTTTGCTTTTAGATCAGTAACCTATTCATCTTCTGTTCTGCTCCTGCCCATAGCTTCTAGGGGTAAAAAAAAAATATTAAAAAAAATAAATCACACAATGACCATCACAGTTTTGTCCTTTTTGTGCATATCATAAAAGTGATGACAGACTCCCTGTTCAGCTGCGTTTCTTGCACATTTTCCCATATGCTTAGGGCTCTGGGAAATCACTTCAGCTGGTGTCAGTTGCCACAACAGAGCCCATTTTCTTGGAACCTGACTTCCCATTTCAGCTGTGCCACTGCCACGGGACTCTCCCTCTCGCGTGTCTGTAACTGCTACCTGTGCTTAATGCAGCTTGCTGCTCCACAAACCGAGAGCTATACTGATGGAAGCTGCCATAGGAAAATATTTTAGTATCATATTCACAGAAATACTGATCTCATTCATGAGAACAGTGGGACTGCTGGCTCCAAGAAGAGAAAAACAACCCAGCCTAGAGGTATTGGTTATTGGCTTCAAAACTGCAAAAGTAAGAAAAAAAATCAAAGTGATCTTTTACTTTCTGGGGTTTATGGGAGTTGGTTTTGCATTTAGCATTCATGTCTTCTAAGTTTTTCACTATAAATTCAAGGACTAGATCTTTCAAAATGACAACTGAAAGGTTCAGATAACTGATGATTCAGAGGGTGGATCAAACACAAAATATTAAAAAAAAACCTTCGAAGAGTCTAAGTACTGAGAATACTGAAACCTATGTGGAAACTAGAACTTTTTCAATACAATATCCTGCCTTTCTTTACCAGATAAATACGGAAAGTGGAGATAAGATTTTCACTAATCCACAAGGAAGATAATCAAGAGGAATCCAACCATGGCTCTTCTTTTCCTTGCAGAGGACTCTAGTTTCCCATTTTATGATATTTTCACAATACCTTTCATCAGAAGGAACACATCCATTCTAAACACCTAGTTTTAATTTCTATTTGTTCGAGGATCAGCAGTTAGTGTTACCTCCAGCTGGAATATGTTGTCATTTTGTTTCATGAAACACTATAGAGTAGCTAGGGAAACCCATCCAGCCTTTCCATGTTTTACACATTATGCTCTAGTAGATACCACTGCGCATATTATCTTTTTGAACCATGTGAAATAAGATCAAAGAATATTTTCTCTTCAGTGTTTTCACACCTTTGCATTTATCTATGTATTTGCTAGAAAAGCAAAGACCAGCTAATCAATATTTCCAAATAGTTTTGCTATCAGTAAAAATAGGCATTTTGTTATCTGTTGCTTTCATCCTTAAGAGCTGGCTGTTTGCAGCAGGGATGCAGGTCTGAGCATTGTCTTAACTACTTATGGTAACAAATCCTTCTAGTAGTAGGTCTTCGTTTCCATAGCAACTGTCTAATAATATGCCAGATAACATTTATGTGATAAACAAGCCTAGAAATCATTGTTGACTCACATTAGAAGAAATCCTATACATTTTGTGCTGCACTCTCAGACAGCAGTTGCACTGTGCAGCTCTGAGGTTTCGTATTTCACATTAGGAGGTACTCAATCTTCTCCAAGAAGTAATAGGATTAAGCAATTTCCCCAAGCATCATAGAATATTCAACACAACTCATTTTAATGTGATCAGGATAAAGGCAACATCCTCTGCATCTGTCACCACACTACACATTCACAATTAATTAAGAAGTGCATCTGCAAGCAGTGCCTCATTTAAAAGGGTTCCTTGAAGGAAAGAAAACTAAAGAAAAAGCAGCCAAACACACACAGTTCCAAGACCTTGAAAAATTTATCTAGACAATAAATATAGATATTAAAATTAAGTAAAAATCCTGATCCATACCATGGTTCCTTAATGGCCTTTTGGTGTCCTTCTTGCTGTTTCTTTTTGAAGCCAGTACACACAACCATACCTCTGAAGGAAGCAAGCAGAAAACCAGCACATTTGCCCCAGTGGAAAGTGGTACTGGCAACACGGCACAGGCTGGTGACAGAGGCAGCTAGAGTCATTGACATGGGTTACAACTCAGGAGAGCTCCCTTTCAGTTCCCTTCACCCTCTTGAGTCTGAAACTCAAACCATAACATGCTTACACAAAACCTATCAAGTCCTGCATTTGAAATAAGAACCACTGAAATCTTTAACCTGTAATACACAGGATTCAAATTAGATTATCATCATGCTTCTTTTTAGCTTTTAAGTTGGTGCATCTCTTTAAAAAAAAATGTGATTTTCAATGTGAAAAATCTAATTTATAAACCTTAGTGGCTGCAATTAGAGTTGCATTAATTATTTATTAATAAAGGATACCAGCAAACTTGTTACTCAGGAGCTTAGTTGAGTTTCTCACACCAATTTATTGCTAATACATAAGCAACATAACTGTCCTTTGAATTTCTGAGTCAGAATCTCAATGCATAATGTAAGGCTGTATGAGTCCCCAGAACTTAAGTGAATAGAGACCAAAGTCAGTGATCAAAAATATAGTAGGCTTTGCACAGTTTTGCAATAGTATCTTCAAAAACAAACAAACTCAGAAAAACCCAAACAAAACCAAACCAAGGTTTTGGAAGTACTTACAACGCATATGATTAATTTGAATTTTCTTTCAAATTAAACAAAATGACACAAATATACTGTTTCCTAACTGCCTAGTTACATAGCTTAGGACTAGCAAAAAATCAAAAGGAATAATGCTTAAAGAAACTGTTAAGTTCTGGGTTTGACTCTTGAAAATGAAAAAAAAAATTAAAAAAAAAAAGAAAACTTTTCAACACACCTACATTTTGTAAACCAATATCAAACTACTTTTGTAGCTGACTAAGTCATTTGCTATACAGGGATCTTTTATGATAAGTCTATTATGCTACATCTGTCTACCAAAGTGTGCACTTGACAGGTAAATCATTTTTCAGTACAATAAGTAAGGTAAAGCACTTCACAACCAAGTGTTTTGCCTTGGATTGTCAACCAGTGTCAGCTAACAGCTGTGTTTTGAAAGAAATCCCTCTGAGCTATTTCTTGAGGCTGATCTCCAGCAAACCATAGGTTCCCCCACAGCAAGGTGAAGTTTCACCTACTGTCATCCATCCCCACCTCCTGTCACTAGTCAATAAGTCATCATCTCTCTCCACTTCTGTTCACTTCTTTCTAATGGGGTATACGTTGTTTGTGTTGTCATGAACTGAATGTATGTGATATTACAATCCTGAAATATTTCAGTCTTTGAGCTCCTCTTCTAAGCATTAATTCATACATTTGAGTATGTGGTTTGAGTCAAAGATGAGGCAACTAATCATTTCCCTTGCACAGTACTGTGGCAGGTGCAACCGCCCTGACAAAAACCTAATAAAGGCCTGGGCTTTCCAGAGACCTCATAAAGAACAGTCCCACACCTCACAGACATTAACTGGTGCCTCACAATGACTCTCCAGCACCTCAGGGTGCGGATCCTTAGCCTGCCTCTGTTGTGCACTTGCCCCCAATGAAATTAGAATGATCACAGTGCACACTTGACTGGGGTATAAATGGAGCCCCCACAGAGAGCTGATTTTGAGTTGGTTCCCTCAAAGCAAGTGAGTCTTGCTGTCATGAATCCTTCCCTTGGAATGGGATGTCATCCAAGGACAATTTCACAGACTGAGTGCATCTGCACGAGTGAGTCCTCACTCTCGCTTTGGTGAGTGAATATTTCTTCTGGATATATCCTTCAGTAAGTCCTCACCCCCTTTAAGTGAGAAAGCCCCTTTGGGTACCCTTGTGTGGAAATTTTTCTCTTTAGGAGTGAGTGTGAACATTTTGATTCATTTTTCTAGAAACAATATTCCTTAAAGCTCGGGAATTAGTTGTGTAGTAGTATATTCCCAACTGATATCTGAATTTATAACTTAATTTTGTCAGAAATAGTGCCGAGTAATTTTGGTTACGATAAATCTGCATTTTGGGTAGCTGCTGCTGTCTGGTTTGTGGGTAACCTCCATGATGAATACAAGTAGGAAACATGTGAGACAGAAAGATTTATTACTGAGTTAGCTTGCAGTAAGCATAAGAAGTTCAAAAAGGGAAAAATTTACTCTTAAAATTTAATGATATTGACCTAGGTTGGATAATTTCAGAGATCTGTTTATCTAATCCACCAAAATCACTCCCCAGTACACAGCTATTAGAATATTGTTTTTTTTCTAACGAATTGTGATCACAGGATGCAGAATGAGAGAATTATTCTAGACAGATAATTTTGTCATTATATCCAGATGCAAGAAAAATTAGATTGCTCAGGTTTCAAATGTACCTTCTATTGTAGGTTGGAATGCACTAGTAATAGTGAAGTCTAACTGAAAGGGAAGGAAACAAGTGGGAGGGAACAAAGTTTCAGTTACCTTACAAATCTAACATCTAAAGTGACCTTTTCAGATGTGTTTACATGCCTTAGTAGCCTCCCGTTTACAAACCTATGAAATAACTCCAAAAGGTTTTACCCAACTAAGTCATTCTAGCTCAGCTGTGAGGAAAGACCTTTGTCTATACTCCTAGTCTAAAACAGTGTAACATAAGGATACCATTATTTCTGATATTTTGACTAGTATCAGTCACTGCAACTCATCTCCTCAACACTGTGGCTTGCCTGAGCACAAGATACATTCTCCGCTCAGTGTTTCCAAACCCTGAGTCAAGTTCAGGGTGTGGACCCTAAATTATTAAGTGTAATCTCTATAAAAATAACAAACTTTATTTCACCTGAGGTAGCAAATTACATACTTTTCAGCTTTGCACATTTCTCCAAGAGTATAAGAGGCTGGCCATCAGCCTTCTCCACCACTCCCACCATAATGAGTAAGCAGAAAACATCTTCCAGACCAAATAATCCTGCAGACATCAAACTGGCCTTTCATACATTTTTGAGCTTTCTCAAGACACTCAAGTTCTCTCTCTCGATAGACATTTGAGTTTGCAGCATTGAAATGATTCAAACATGCAGAAAAAGAATACACAAAGCAGGTACAGGAAATTTCAGAAACCCATATAATTACTGAATTAAATAGAATATAACTGAAAAGGCTGCATTTATTTAGCCACACACAATAATAGGATTTTTAAAATGTCTGTATATACTGCTTAAAAAATATATAATTACCGGAAGGCATGTGCCCTCAACTATGCTGGTGCAGTTCCTTGAGAGGATTCCTGTATGACCTACTCTAGGTGATCCTGCTCTGACAGGGGGTTTGGACAAGATGATCTTTTGAGGTCCCTTCCAACCCCTAACATTCTGTGATTTTTTTTTCTTTTTTTTTTCTGAGTGGCACTGACTGTCATATTTTCTTATTAGCCAATTAAAAATACTGATCCAAAATAAATAACGTTAAGAGCTTTTTTTTTTTTTTTAAATTGGTGTAAGGAACACAAATCAAAGCTACATACCACGTTCTCACAGAGTTTCACCAGGATTTGGAGACCTGCATGCCCTTTGAACATTTAAAAATGTCACCCCATAGCATAGAGAGACAAATTTTGAAATTCTTCACTATTTCTGAGTAAAATGCATCCTCACAGCACTTCTGCTCACTGAACCTGATTAGTTATTATGTATGATGCCTTGATTGTGATGAAAGGCAACCAACTGGGAAACAGCAGAGAAAGGTTAACATGACAATGCCTTTAGGATCTTTAGTAGTATAAACTCACTGTTAAAAATATGATGATAAAAAAAGAATCCAATAAATATATTTATTGAATTTTAGATTTGCAGCTTCTATCCACTCTCCATTAAGGACTCAAGTCTATTGGCTGTGCAGAAAGGAGATCAGAGGGAGATGCTATGCCACCACTGATATTTCTTGTTTCCTCCTAAAATGTCACTTGTGGCCACTTGTATTTATCTTCTGTAATCCAGCTGTAGAAGGAAAACAGGACAATTTGTGGTGAGCCATGGTCTGATGGTAACAAGGAAAACTTGGGTAATAACTGATGAATGCCAGAATAGGGCCAAAATCCTCCCAGAGCAAGATGGATGATCATAAAGTCATTAAGGTTCGAAAAGACCTCCAAGATCATCAAATCCAACCATCAACCCAACATTACCATGAACATTAAACCATGTCCTGAAGTGCTACATCTACGTGGGCTTTTTTTTTAACACCTCTAGAGATGATGAACTCAAGCTGACTGTAAATGCCATGCAAGATTTTGCTAAGCTGACTGAAAGTCAGTTACGATTCCATCCCCAGGAACTCCAATTCAGCATAGATTTTTAAGGGGTGCTCTATTCATAGCAGACAAAAGCTCATTCAAAATTGCTTTTACTGGAAGGTAGGGGTTTTGTATGTGCATGTGTGGGGGGTTTTTTTGTCATTTTCCTGTTGTTTTTGTGGTGGGTGGTGGGTTTTTTTGTTTGTTGTTTCTTTTTGTTTTCTGTTTGTTTGGGTTTTTTTCTCTAACCTCAGGACCTTCTGACATACCAGAACTTAAAGTCAATTTATTTTGTATTTTCAAAGTCTGCACCAATGTTTGGAGGCTTTTGCACTGCATGAGTTATAATTCCAGACTTTACTAGGGCTTCAGTCTTGGGGAAGATGGTCTTTCCAGCATACTGGAGTGACAAATCATTCTAATAACCTTTTAGATGGTTATCTAAAGGCAGAAATAATAGGTTGATGTCTATGAATGAGCAATTTCCACTCCTGGAGGAAAAAATAAAGCCAGATAAATTATGAAAATAAATATTCACAAAGCAAATCAAGGTTCCACAATTCAGATACAATTTCTCTCTTATTTATGTGATAATAATGTTCACTGGTCATTGTTCATGAACACTAAGGTGATTATTCAAAAGTATTTGACTTTTTTTTCTAATGTTATTCACTCTCAACTGTTTCTCTTTTTTAAAACATTTTTATCACTGGCTCAGCAAACAAAGATGAAGCCAGTTAATAATTCCTAACAATACAAAAGAGTAGTTGAGAGGCCTGAGGTGTGATTTTTCATGTGGCTCTATATTAATGTGTTGCTCCCAACACTGAAGTCAGAGGCCATTTCTGCATTTGTCTCAAAAGGAAGTTAGGGATACAAAAATAAAATCTCCTTTTTTAAGAAATTGCTTAGTAAATTGCCCCAAAATCAGAAACACCACATCAAAGAACGCTATCACAATTCTTCATTTCAGCCGATTTTGGTTTGGGTTGGTTGACCTTATTGGTAGTATAGATACTGTAATCCTTCTGTTTTCACATTTAACCTAATCTACAGTCTTGGGTAGCAGGGGAGGTCCCAGATGACTGAAGGCTTGCCAATGAGATGCCCATCTATAAGAAGGGTCAGAATGAGGATGTGGGGAGCTACAGGTTTGTCAGCCTGAATTCGGTACCTGGAAAAATTATGGAGAGGTTCATCTTGAGTGAGCTCACATGGGAAGTGCAAGAGAGCCTGAGGATCAGTCCCAGCCAGCATGGGTTCATGAAGAGCAGGTCATGCCTGACCAACCTGATGATCTTCTATGGCCAGATGACCCACCTAGTGCTTGAGGGAAAGGCTGTGGACATTGCCTACCTGGACTTTAGTAAAGACTTTATCCTTGTTTCCCACAGCATTGTCCTAGAGAAGCTGGCAGCTCATGATATAGACAGGTATACTCTGCTGGGTTAAAAACTGTCTGGCAAGCCAGGCCCAGAGAGTTGTAGTAAATGGAATTAGATACAGTTGATGGCTGGTCAGCAGTGGTGTCAGGGCTCAGTTTTGGGGATGACCTTGTTCAATATCTTTATCAGTCACCTATATGAGAGGATTGAGTGCAACCTCAGCAAGTTTGCAGACAACACCAAACTGGGTGGGAGTGTCAATCTGCTTGAGGCTAGGAAGACTCTGCAGAGGGATCTGGACTGGTTGAATCAATGGGCCTAAGCCAATGGTATGAGGTTTAACATGGCCAAGTGCTGGGTTCTGTGTTTCAGTCACAACCACCCCAGGCAATGCCATAGGCTTGGGGAAGAGCGTCTGGAAAGCTGCTTGGCAGAAAAGAGCCTGTGGATGCTGGCCATCATCCGACTAAATATGAGCCAGAAGTGTGCCCAAGTGGCCAAGAAGGCAAACAGCACCCTGGCCTGTATCAAAAACAGTGTGTCCAGCAGAAGGGAAGTGATCATGCTCCTGGTACTTTGCACTGGTGAGGTTGCATCACCTTAAGTAATGTGTTCAGCTCTCAGCCACTCGCCACAAGAAAGACATTGAGTTGATGAAATGAGTTCAGAGAAGGGGCAACCAAGATGGTGAAGAGTCAGGAGAACAAGTCCTGTGGGGACAAGCTGAAGGAATTGGGATTGTTCAGTTTGGAGAAGAGGACGCTCAAGGGGCGACCTAACCACTCTCTACAATTACCTGAAAGGAGCCTCTTCTCTCAAGTAAACACTGTCAGGACTAGAGCAAATGTCCTGAAGCTTCACCGGGGGAGATTTAGATTAGATATTAGGAAGAATTTCTTTACTGGCAGTAATTTTCTTTAGTCAGGCACTGGAACAGGTTGCCCGGGGAAGTGGTGGAGTCACCTCCCCTGAAGGTATTCAAAAAACATGTAGATGAGGCACTTCAGGACATATGCTAGTGGGATGACGAGGTAGTTGGTTGTTCTGGTTGGGTTTTGTTGATGGTTGGACATGGTGATCTTAGAGTTCTTTTCCAACTGTGACTATTCTGTGATTTCTCAACAATTTTGAGTGATTGAAATAACTCTCAGCCTATGTAACATGATCTCTTGGCTTCAATTTCTGATTGGAATCTCCAGTTTCCTATGGTACCTTTTCTTGAGAGCTTACATTGAGTCTTTGGACAATTTAGACTTCACTAAAAATCCCCAGTACATAACTGATGTAGATACCTGAAACTGACAGCCTTTAAAGTAATTAAAAAAAAAGAAATTGATAAAAAAGGTGAACTCTTAGGAATCCAAAATTAAATGGTAAATAAAAGTATTTCAGCTTCTCCCCTCAAATCCATCTTATCTGTGTGATAGCCAGGATCTACCTCATAACATTTAAGTGTTTAGTGGTGGCAGTCTTACACAAGTGACAAGCAAAAAGAATCCCAAGCCCAAAGGAATCACAAGTTTTCCAAGAAAGAAAATACATAGCACTTTGCAATACATAACTCACAACATGATATTTCCTGGTATTTGTGAGGCAGCACCGATCCACCTTTTCTGTTGATTTCATGGGAATTTAGGATTTTCTTCCCTTTCTAGTTCTCAGTGGCTCTTCTCAGCAACAGACAGATTTGAGATTTATTTCCCACTTATTATCTCAAAAAGAGATGCAGTCCCAAATCACTGAAATTTGCCTGTCACTAACATTGATGAAAAATAGAGAGAGAGAAATCAAAAACATAAAAATAGCATTGCAGTAGCATGGAGGTTTAATATGTGACTTTATTAGTCTAACAAGTATAAATAAAAGAAATAGGCGGATGCTACTTTATAAGTCTTCTGTGCTGTCCTTCCTATCTAGCAAACAATTTAAATTCTCCCATCTTGATTAAAAATCAAGTAAATAAGCAGTATTTCTATGCCAAAAAAAGGCACTGTTTAGACAATGCATTTCCAATGAACACAAATGCAAACCTATGGGAACATCTGGGACTTCTGCTAGTATATCTCCCCTTTTAAGCAGCCTGCTAGCTGCACTGCTTGCTATATTTGCCTGGTATCTCTTTCATTTTCTAAGCTCACAGGATTTTGCAGAGATCTGTAACGACTTTTCAGGTTTAGCTCAATGTGCATTGCTTGCATGATTATTTAGCTGTTTTCATGCACGCAAACCTCTATGGAAATTGCCTTTTGTGATGCAGTTTACCCAGTACAAAATCCCAGGGCATACCTCTATTTAAAAGATGACACACTTTATTAGCTTTTATTTAACATCTGTTTGTGCTGCAGACAGAATTAAAAAAAAATGAAAAAAAAAAAAAAACAAAAAACAAAAACAACAAAAAAAAAAAAACACAAAAAAAAACAACAAAACCCAAGGCAACAAAAAAAGGAGAAACAAACAATACATTATGTAATTAGCTCTGATTTTATCGATTGCCTGTCGATGTGTGTTACTAACAGCAAATCTGGTAAGCCTAGTGCAGGAAAGACAGCAAACACTGCGCAAGAAATTTAGAAAGTGACTGCCACCCATAGACTAAAACCAACATAACACAACAGATGTCTGCACACAGCTACAGGACCATGAATGAGAAATCATGTCAGGCAGGAAGAGCTTCTCCTGCAGGCTTTTATTCCTGCTGCCATTTACAAAGGCACTGCATAGAAACTTAAGAGAAACAGGAAGCATCCTTGATATAACTTCATGAAGTTACTTAATAGGGTCACTGCTAAAAATGCCAAGTCTGATCTGCCTTTTCCAGCTCTGTAGTGTTAGACAGAAAAAGCATATTCAAAAACACACAATTAATTTAAGTGTGCTCTTCCTCAGACATCAAACTTAGCTTGAAAACAAGTTAACTGTGACTGAGCTGCATCTTGGCAATGGAATTAACAGTCACACAGCATTTAATACGTCCTTTCAGCACTCATTTTGCTTGTTGAGGCTCACATGGTTTGTCAGCACAGGCCACTACTCATCTCCAAGGACCTTCACAGTAAGACAGAGACACATAAGCAATGTGGCTTCTGTGGGGAATCAGGGTCAAAACAAGTCACGTTCCAGATAAGTGTGAAGCAGGTTTGGGCAAGGGCAAGGTTTCACAGAGTCCTCTCCTCACTTGGGGACCAACAACTCACCACATACTACAGCCTTTAGTTCTCTTGCTGTCAAAGCACACAAAAATGGGGGTTACTCATGTGTGGGGGAAAATAAGGTTATTTTATCCAAGATTCCCAGGCACTTCTGCTGAGTGCAAAACCTGAGCTTGAGAAACTCTCTATTGCAAAGATGAAAGCTGGAAGAAGAGACAAGAAGGTATTCTCTAGCTTTGATTCTACTAGACATCAATAATCTCACTAACCTTTAAATTTTATATAAAAGTGTTACTGTGCCAATGATTTATTTTTGAGAGATAACCCAGTTCAGTCTTTATTTCAGGATGCTTATGAATGATGTACTACATAAGGGAAAATTAAAGAAGAATGGTCTTCATAGAAACATCCCATCTAGAAACAATTGGTAAAAACTGTATAGAACCAATTCACCAACTTTGCATTACGTTCTATGTGCAAAATGAGCTTTCCTTTATCATAACTAGTTCACATAATGCATACTGTGTGAAGCTGTAGAAGGATCACCTGCAATGCCTGGACCTACCTCAAAATCTTCTGCAGTCATTTGTTCCATTTTTTGCCCTGTCCCACTCCAAGGCTCATGCCAAATGACTGTATGTAGGTTCCCATTTAGGTCCCAGTGTCTATATAGACACAACACTAATGTCACCAAACAAAAGTAACCTATAGCAATTTTCAGCTGAGGCAGCAGCTTCCAGTGGAAGAAGAGTCTTTCTCTTTTTTCCCCGGGGATAGTAGGACTGCCATTTACTACTGATTTCACAGAATCGCAGAATTTCTGAGGCTGGAATAGACCACCAAGCTCATCAAGTCCAGCCTATAACCTAACACCATGACATCAGCTAGACAATGTCACTAAGCGCCACATCCAATCTTTCCTTAAACACCTCCAAGGACGGCGACTCCACCACCTCCCTGGGCAGGCCATCCCAGTATCTAATCACCCTTTCTGTGAGGAAAGGCTTCCTGAGATCCAACCTAAACCTCCTCTGGCATAGATTCAGGCCCTGCCCTCTCGTCCTGTCACTAGTTGCCTGGGAGAAGAGCCTGACCCCCACCTGACTACACCTTCCTTTCAGGTAGTTGTAGAGAGTCATAAGGTCTTCCCTGAGCCTCCTTTTCTCCAGNATCCCTGGGGGACACCACTGGTCACCAGACACCAGCTGGATGCGGCACCATTCACAACCACTCTCTGTGCCCGGTTGTTTAGCCATATTTTAACCCAGGGGAGCATGCATCTGTCCAAGCCATGGGCTGCCAGCTTTTTTCCAGAAGGATGCTGTGGGAGACTTTGTCAAAGGCTTTGCTGAAGCCTAGGTAAAATTTAGTTGACCTCCAGCTAGCAGATTTAAGATTAGTATCACAGCAGCCATACTGTGAATGGAAGACACTGACACAGTTTTCGGGATGTTTCTCAAAATATTTAACAACAATACAGAATATTAAAGAGAGACACTCAGAGTGGGAGGGAGCACACAACTACAGTGACAAAAGAACATTTTTTTCATAGTTTAAGTAAAAGATACACTAAGCATCACATGTCACGTCAAGAAGACTTGCATATAAGCACAGAATTGTTCTGGTTGGAAGAGACCTTTAACATCATCAAAGACAACTGTTAACCCAGTACTGCCATGTCACCACTAAACCACATCTCTCAGCACCACATCTTCCTGTCTTTTAAATATCTTCTTGGATGGTGACTCCACCACTTCCCTGGACAGCCTGTTCCAATGCTTTACAACCCTTTCAGTGAATAATTTTTTCCAAATATCCAAATGTAAACTTCCCCTGTGGAACATGAAGCAGTTTCCTCTTGCTCTATTGCTTTTTTACTTAGAAGACCAGCCCCCACCTCTCTACAACCTCCTCTCAGGTAGTTGTCGAAAGTGATAAGATCCCTCAGCGTCCCTTTATCCAGGCTAAACAATTCCTGGCTATCCCCAATTCCCACAGCTATTGCTCATAAGACTTGTTCTCTAGACCCTTCACCAGTTTTGTTGCCCTTCTCTGTATCCACTACAGCACCTCAACATCTTTTTTTATATTGAGATGCCCAAAACTGAAGCCAGTATTAAACATGTGACTGAGTACAGGGGGACCATCACTCCCCTAGTCCTGATGGCCACACTATTTCTGATGCAGGCAAGGATGCCATTGGCCTTCTTGGCTATCTGGGCACACTGCTGGCTCATGTTCGGCTGGCTGTCAATCAACACCCCCAGGTCCCTTTCTTTCTGCCAAACAGCTTTCCAGCCACTCTTCCCCAAACCTGCATCATTGCCTGGGGTTGTTGTGACTGAAATGCAGGACCCAGCACTTGGCCTTGTTGAACCACAGCCTCAGCCCATTGACCTAGCCTGTCCAGATCCCTCTGAAGAGCCACTGCAACATACCAAACTAAGTTGGTGTCATCTGAAAACTTACTGACGGTGCCCTGGATCCCCTTATCCAGATCATTGTTAGAGATATTAAACAGAACTAACCCAAACACGGAGCCTTGGGAAATACCACTTGTGATTGGACACCAGTTGGATTTCAATCTACTCACCATCACTATCTTGGCCTGGTCATCTAGCCATTTTTTTATCCAGTGAGGCGGTGCCCTGGATCCCCTTATCCAGATCATTGTTAGAGATATTAAACAGACCTAACCCAAACACTGAGCCTTGGGAAGTACCACTTGTGATTGGACACCAGTTGGATTTCAATCTACTCACCATCACTATCTTGGCCTGGTCATCTAGCCATTTTTTTATCCAGTGAGGCATAAGCCCATCCAAGCCATGAGAGGACAGTTTCTCCAAGAGAATGATGTAGGAAAATGTTCCAAAAAGCTTTATTCAAATCTAGGAAGACAACATCCACAGCCTGTTCATCGTCCACTAAATGGGTCACCTTGTCATAGGAGGAGACCAGGTCAGTCAAGCAGGACCTGCCTTTCATTAATCCATGGGTTAATGACTGGGCCTGATCTCATGGTTGTCCTGTATATGCTGCTTGATGACAATCAAGATGATATGCTCCATAACCTTGCCCAGCACTGAGGTCAGACTGACAGGCCTGCAGTTCCCTGGACTGTCCTGCTCTTTGTAGATGGGTGTCATGTTTGCTAATTTTAATTCCCCAGGTCTGATTCCTGGGAGAGTTCTGGGGTTTTTTTCTCACATTTAGGTACTGCACAATTTGTATTTTTGTTTTCATCAGAAGTGGACCTGAAATGATATATAGTAGTTAGGATTCAAACATTCCACAGGTTCTGCCCTTCCTGAAAGCCATACTACCCTAATAATAATCAACAGCATATTAGGAAGAGAAAAGGTATGTAAACTGATCTGGACTTTCTTCATGCTTTTGTTAGAAATCTAGTGCAAGGTGACAGCTGGTTAAGAGAGAGATACAATCCACTAGATCCTTGGACAACTAGTAACCTCACCACTCATAGACAGTTAATAACTTTACCAATATCAGCTGATGATCCCTATACATTGTCCAGTGACAGATGTTTCACTTCACAAAATCATCAGAAGTTGATACAAACATGACAGTAAGTTTGGTCAGATTGCAAAAAATGTCATGGTAACGACTCTTACAGTTGCATCACTTTTTGTCCTGCTTACAACCACGTTTAGTATTGTTATTTCCCGTGCAAGTGCAATCATCTAGTGAATCTGATTTTTACCCAGTAGGCTTCCCTGAATTGTGATTAACCTGAATAAACACTTGTCCTATAAAAAGCTATTTAGAGCAAAACCAGAACAAAACAAAACCACATTGAAGGCATATTTCAAAGATATGTGCCCAAACCAGAAATATTATACTCAATATAAACTCCACGGAATACTCCCCTGTGAAATGGACAGCTTTCCATTTTGTCTTAATCCTTATTTGCAAACTTGCTATTAAGAAACAAAGCCCAGAAATCCCCACTTGTTAGTTAGCAGCAATCCAAAGAGAAATATGGAAACAAAAAGTGGTATCTCCATTAAACAAGCATTTTCTTTCAAATTCACAACAGTCACTTCCTCTGGGGATGCTACTCCCTGACAAGCTGGCCTAGTGAAATTGCAGACTCTAGAATAACAGTTCTCACTAGAGCAGTTCTGCTTCCAGGTGTACCATCCTCTGCATGTTCACATGGACAACTCCATCCTATCGTGTCCAGTGCTTGTCCCAGTTAAGGGAATTACCAATTCTATGCTCGGCAAGAATGTCTGTTGCATAAATATTGCATGGATTTCTTGTAATATACATTTAATTCTTTCCTTGCAACAGCTCTAACTTTAAATAAATCCAGCAGCAGCACAGCACAGTTTCCACTGCCCATTTGCTTTCTAGCTGGCTGAACTGAATTATAAATAAAGGAGGACAGCTTTAATTGCACATGTATGTCAAGGAGGAAAGCTTGCCCTAAACGACTGTAGAGGGTTGTAGTATTGTGCAAATGTGGCACTACTTCATCAATTCCTGCGATGTATTTCTCCTGTCACATTGTAAAGCCAACAGTGATGTGAGTCCAAACAAATTAGCTATGTTAGCTTGCCACTGCAGTGCTGTCTCCTGAATGTAGAGTAGGCTAAATAATCCTTGAGGTACCAGTAACTCCAGTATATTTGTGGAAATAACTCTCTCTTTATCCTCTGCAATTTCAATATCCATAATCTAACTTGCAGTCAACAAGAAAAAAAAATGACCATAGCTGTATGGTCATTCACTAGAAAAAATGAAGAGATGAAGCTGTATTTGTGATACCAGGCTATGCAGCAACCAAAATTAGAGAAAACACTATTCTTTAGAAAAAAGAACATCAGGCCATTCTTCAAGCCAGGTCTGTGCATGTAGAGTATATAGCAAGAGGCTGTGTCTGGTTTTGAAAGGGGGACTTCCTTGGTTTAAACACTGGCAGGAGAGAAGAGACAATTGACTGTGATGATGAGTAAGCAGCAGAGAGCACAGTCCAGTGCTGCAAACCATGTAACTGAAGAGTTGGGAGCCTGCTCATATCATACTCCCCAACACAGAGTTGACTACTCTTCCAGGAGCATGTGTCATTTTAGAAATCTTTCTGTTTAAAAAGAAGTTATCTCTGGAAGCAAAGACTTTTTTAAAAAACCTACCCCGAGCTGAAGTGACTCTGTGGAGGCAAATTCCCAGTGTGACCAGCTCCTCACTTAAGTTACTCAGAACAACATGCACAGGTCTTGGAGTATCACCAGAGAAATAAACTCGGCCTTTTAGGCAGAGATTGCATTGTGACTCGAGTGAGTAGAGCACTGGTATACCAGCTGAACAACGACAGGTTTCTGACATTTTCTGAAGTTTCCCTCATCTGTAAGATTGGCAGAGCTCAAAAGCATTTAAATTGCAGGGCTGGAGTCGTGAGAGGAAATGGATGAAGTTCAGGGCTGCAAAAGTTCCCACTGAGAGTAAGGCTACACACAGAACAATTTTCCATGACAGTATTTGTGATACTCCATGTATAAGACAGGTTATATATCAACCCCAGCCTAGCTTTACAGGAAACATTTTGTTTTCATGGTACATTTAGCTAATACTGAACTATAATTGAGCTCATGTGATACTACCTATTCTGCAAACACATTCATTATGATTCATGGTATTACAATAGGTAGTAAATTAATTGATAATTACATGACACTTAAAATAATTAGGATAACACTTTGTAAAATCACAGCTAAGTGTTACTTTTTACAACACATTATGTTCATATCCTACTCTTACAATAGACTGCAAGAGGTCTGGCATAAGAGTGGCAGTGCTGCATCTGTAACAAATTGACTGCAGTGTGTTTTCCCTTTATTAGCAAAGAAGTGTTATGATGCGTTTTCGGAAGCAATGAAAATATTTAATTAGAAAGCTGCCTAATGTACTCTTGATGTCTTATCATCCAGCTGTTGACCACAGGGAACCACACAGGGTATTTCAGTTAATATGAACTAGATGACTTTTTGCCCCTCTGAGATAACTACATTCATGCAGAAAGCTCAATATAGCTTTCTACAGCATGGGCATTGTTAAAAAAAGGATCAGATGAAAAGTGGAATAAAATAAAGCTGTTCCTAGATTTCATAAGAGGCTAGAGAGGTTAATTACTACCCTACCTATCTAAATGGTAGGAATTTGGAGACTGAAATGGAATTGGTGGTGTGGAAGACTTGTTTTTAATCAAGGAATGATGTACAACAGGATCTGTAACTCCACCAAACAGTTGATGAATCATAAAATATGAGTAGGGAGAGAAAGATGTGGCACCTTTTCCCAAACAGCACGATCTGGGACAGTGATAAATTTTATTTAATTTCTTTGGGGAACCAAAATAAGGAATGCCAAAAGAAATGTAGCAAACAAATCCACAGCTGCAGCAGGAGGGTAGAGATACAAAAAGTGATGATTTCAACAGCGCTGAGGCATAGCAGCGGCCTCTGCTGCACTCAGTGAGCAGATAAATAACGAACTTCACTTTCTAGCGCAGTGACGCTGGCTGCTTTTGTAAGTGTAGCCTATACATTTAACTTAAGAACATGCTACAGTTAGCCAGACAAAAGCAAACCCCATCATCTGCTCACTGACTGAATTTCTTTGTCTTGTTTCCCATACCTGCTGCAATGCACTTTGATATATTTTGAAGAATTTAAAATAATTGTGACTCCAACTGTTCAAAAGTAAATATTACAGAAAAACATCTCATTCCTAACACAACAAGAAGCATCAGTTATACAAAGTCAGATCCTGACTTACCCAGTCACTCAATGAGAGAAAATTCCAACATCATATTTCCAACATCTTTCCAAGGCCTTTCTGACTAATTAGTCTGTCATTTCACTGGAACTAATGTACAACTGCCCGGATTTTTTACACAAAAAGAAAACAAAAGTATAATAAATTTGTGGACCTCTGCATTTCTGAGGTCAATTATATACAGGACCTGCAAGTGTGTGAATACTTTGTCAAGCTTTCTGTTCCTTTTGCAACCCTCAGCAATTTTAAGTAAACAGCATGCTCTAGCAGGTTCATACATTTTCTGAATAGGTTCAGATACCTCTCCCTCCCTCAAAAATATGTGTAGGTGAAGCACCTCACTATGGGTACTTAAATATCATCACTGTTGATTTCCTATATGGTCATTTTAAATGGCTGAAGAAAGATGACTAAACTGGCATTAAGACAATCAATGGAGGTTAGTACATCTGTCTTCCCATCTTTTCCTTAGGTGGTGTTTAAAGAGATAGCATCAAGTGGAACTTAGGCCCAATTAAATATTGTATGAAAAAGTAAAAGAGCACTCTCAGAGCCAGTACAAGATGCTTACAAAATTTAAAGTAGTAATTACAAGAGGAAGCACATTTTAAAGAAAGAAAAAACTGCCCTGGGTTTGCCACTCAGGAGTTCCAGCACCTCACTGGTGAAAATTGATGGTGAAATTTGCCCAAAAACTGCCTGAAAATCCAAGCAAAAAGGTGTGTGCTCTTCTCTGCTAAAGGTAGATAGATGTCAAGCGCAAGTCAGTTTACAAGTAGAAAGGGTAAGTCATATTTGACTCTTCCTTCTCTAAGTTATATAAGGAGTTAGCAATACAAATATTTTAATACACATTTCAATCCTCACATAATCCTTCAAGACTTGTTTCATTACTGAAATTCCATGACTTCTTCCAGGAAAACTGGCCTTGCAGGAACAGGCCACAGCAAAACTAAATGTCCAGCTGCACAACCCAGAGAGAAGCAGAGAGCTCTTGTTCTCTGTCTTGAGTTACCAACCAAGAAAACAGATATGCAGGAAAAAAAAAAAAAAAAAACCTTATTCCACTCTAACTTGCAGAAGCTATTTGGGTCTAAAGCCTCGGAAGACCAAGGAACAGCTTCATAATCTCTTTACAAGCTTTTTGTACAGTCTTCTAATAAACAGTTTCACAGAGGCATTCAACAAAAATAACGTAGAAATCTCAAGAAAAGGTCAAGTGTATTTTTTGTTTGTAAATGAAGATTCAGTAACAGCTGGGAAATTTATATTGCTCTTTTCTGAACTCCTACAAACATCATGGCTTTAAAAACTTCAGTCATCAGGTTAATATTAATGGCTTTCTATTCTGCCTACAAGAGGTCACAGAAGGAAAATGGAGCATAAAATGGGTAAAGAAAAATATAGAGCACAACCTGGACACAAAGTTGAGGAAAAAAAAAAAAAGCAAAACCACATCAAAGCATAACAAGCAAAACAGAGAAGAAAATAATATAGTTGTAAACAACAGTCTATATAGCATGTGCTGATGCCAACTCCATTTATTTTCACTATTCCTCCAATTTAATTCTATATATAAAGATGCACTTTCCAAAGATAAATCCATATGAGAATTACTAACGCAACATCTTAAAGGGAAAAACACTTAAATTCATACACACCAAGACATTAAAGATTAATATTGAAAGATTAAAATGAACATGAGAGCTTCCCACACTCAGCTGGCGCAAGGGAAGGTGAGAAGAGCACTTCGCAAGCAATGAAAGCAAGCCACCATGTCCATACATCCCAGGAGTCAGCAAAGAGGCAGAGCTCAGTGCAATGCTTATAATGCAGAATCCTAGCTTAAAACTGAAGTAAAACTATTTCTGCTTTGGCTCACTCCTGAAACAGGATATATGATTTATTTAAAGAGAAACCCTCATGGTCGTGACAGTATTCAGATAACACCACCTCATATGTTAAGTAGATCAGAGATTTCTTCTCTTCATGGAATTTAATGAAACACCACAGTAATGCAAAGTAATACATGCTCTGGTAGAAAGTGTTTGGAGAACTTGGAGTAAATGTGCAATTCACTCCATGCTGTTCCATCCAGATAACTGTCTAAAAAAGGAGTTTTATGAGCATGAAGGCTTGTTTCTCTTCCTGAACATCTTTACAACAGCAGAAAAAGGTTTGGGCTGGTGGAACTCCAGACAGTGACATGAAACAGAAAGAAGCAATGCTTTGTGACATCCAGAGCCTTATGTATGCTGCTTGCAGCTTCCATCTGAGATTTATACGCTAATCCAACAAGGTAATTAAAGAACAATTAAATTAAGCTTTATAGAAGGTGATGAAATTGACAGTAAAGAAGCAATGCAAATAACATAAAATAAACCATTTGGAGCTCACTACAATGAACCTCGTCTCGAGACACTGCCACAAAGTGAATCAGGAAAGGCCTGCACTAGCAGGAATCTTGGGAAGCCCCAGGGCAAAATTTGTCACTCAGACAAGGTTCTTGTGTCACCACGATATTTTGCAAAGGGGAAGCCCAAGCAATTTTCACAGGCAGAAGCAATTACCAGAGGCAGTAGCTAATGAGCAGAAATACCCCACCAAACACCAAAGGCAGGGAGGTAGCAACAGTGCAAAGGCCGGGTAGGCAGCGGTCTGCCTGAAACGAGCTGTTTGAAAAACCCAAGAGCCAGACAGGATTTGGCCACATAGCTGGGGCCAACATATAAGCCCCAAAAACCCCAGTAGCCTAAATGGAAAGCCTAACAAAGTCTCAAGAATGAAAAGGCAGGGGGATTTCTTCCACACAAACCACAACTCCAGCTAGGTGAATTTGCAGAAAAATGCATTACCCTCACTGAACAAGGTAAGATATCCCTGTCTTTTCAGCCTGAGATAATTAATGGAAGATGGAGTCACTCTGGTGTGTTTATGAGGATGTTGCTGGAGATCAGTGCAGTGCACAGAGGCTGAGGCAGCTGTACCAGGTCATTTCTGTGATCTTCACTCATTTTTCTTTAAAGTTTTTATTTATTTCCCAATAATCAGGATATAGTTTTACTGCAAGAAAATAACTACCAAGAGGTGAAAGAGTGTAAAATGAATGCATTCTGTAATATTAGTCATTTATCATTTATATGAAGTGTGTAATTGCTGAAAACTGCCAACAGACTGCAGGTCAATAGGGTCAAAATGTGTACTTCCCACACCATCGAGGAGAACAACTCATTGTGTTTATGCATAACATCCTAATCTGAAAACTCAGGATAAGATGCTGCTGCTAATATAAAGGAGAATATCCTTAGTCTCTTCAAAGAAACAACGGTGACTTATACCAGCTGCTGCTTCTCAGACTGTGTTTTGCAGAAAAAATACTCCTGCTGAGATCCCAAGTTTCTGTCACTGGAGAAAACAGCCCCTCGGCCATTTCTTTTACAATTCTACTTTCTGAGTGTTGCAGGCAAAGGTATCCAGGCCCTGGTTTAAAGCTCACAGAATGGCATCAGGGACCATATTCAGCTTCCAGTCCCTGCAGGACAGTGGAACTCCCTGTCACAACAATGAGGAAAAGAGTTGTAAAATCTCCTTCTGTGACTTGGCAGGGGAAGGCATGGCTACGAGCCCTGTGTCAGTTTGCCGACATGCCATACCTTGCAGTGACTTGGAGCTGTCAGACTCCAAGCAGGGGTCCAGAGCTCAAGACCACAAGGGCTAAGTGTCCTGTGGGCACTAAAGATGAGGTGGCATCTCGTCAGAGCAGATCTATGCTCTAATTCAGTGTGACAGCAGCACGTTCAAATGCATCTGAGCTATTGTGATACTAGCTATCAATGGTGGACTTGTCACCAGAACCAGTATCCACAATCCCAAATCAGCAGGTACTGCCTATATTCAGCTTCACTGCTAATGCTTGCCCAGGTAGCTAAGCTCTGGGCTTTCACTAGAGACCTATGCAGAGACAGAGCACAAAATATTTGCATTTGGCTCTGACTGAAGAGCTGTATAGCATTTTCTTTCATCTCCAGACTGCTGAGTGTGTATAAACATAAATCTCCTCTGTAAACACAAACCAAAACAACCACAAAAAGATGATTCCCGTCTTCTGTTGTAAATAACTTCTTAAAGCTTCTTCCATTTTAAAGCATTTGTAAATACCAAGAAAGTGCACAGTTATTATATCCAACACATTATAAGCTAATATAGCCAACATCTTTTATTTGCAATTAGGGGGAAAAGGGCACATTTTAGAAATAGTTACTGCCCCTTCTCTTAAAATATCAGACAAATACTGAAACCAGCTATGCATTTTCATGCAGACACAAAGATGTTCTCTTCAGGACACTCTGCTGACACTGTACAGGTAGACTTAAAAAAAAAAAGCAAGCAAGCAACAATGACAAACTGAGTAGAGCAGTGACCACAGCCTAAAATTCAGAGGTTCAATCAATCCTTGCAGGTTTTAATCAGATTTCTGACTCTCCCCACTAAAATCTTTATTGTGCAGGCTAACATTTATTTTTTTCTATTGCATTGTTAGTTTTGTTCATCTTAATATATACTGGTGCTAACATTACTCACAGGAAACTACATTTTAAACAGTAAATATAACAAAGACCTAAGCAATGCACTGAACAGGTTGTCTGTATTAGTCCATTCTGGTTTTAACTCTGCAATCATTCCCAGAGTCCCAGAGCCCCCTTCAAAACAACTATCTGCGCTGGGCCTGACTCCTTTAACTTGATCAAAAAGAAAGGGATAAGTAAGATGAAAGCTCAAGAAATACACCTGCAATTTATGTTTGGATTAATCTGGAGTGTGAATAACCTCACAGTGTCAGCAGGACTCTGAGTCTTCCCACATTCAAAGTAGGCAGCAAATCAACAGAGCATCAGGAAGGTCCCAGAGAGTTCCTCTGATACTTCCCAATGCCACTACATGAAGAATAAAGACAAACATCTTGATACTTTGGAAACCTAGTATCTAGCCACCTGTTGCTACATTCAATACTCTTTCAACTGCAAGGAGGTACCACTACTATACCTTTGTTTCCTGCTTATCTGATAATTCACCCATTGTTTTCTGCTTGTCCAAAATATCATATCATGAACTCCCAAGGAGCTGGGGCTGTCTTCGTATTAGTCTCTTAACAGAGTCAAATGTAGCAGAGCTTTAGATACTTCCCAACGCCAGAGACAATAATATTGATCATTTTTCCTACTGCCTAAATGCAAAGGTAATGGTTGTGTGAAAAACATGTAAGTACAGTAGACAGAGGCAAATAGACTGACCTTTAGTCTTTACAAGGTCTTCACAAAGAGGCATGTAGAGTGGGATATGAGACTCTTGCAAAATATCAATTTCACGAGATCGGAACTGGACCTCCACAAAAATCAATGCCTCTTGAATAGACTTGTTCCAGTTTCACTGTCTTTACTGATCTATGCTGAGGTGTTTCACCTTTACAGTGATACTGTTCCATTTACTCCCAAATCTCATTTTTGGCTTATTTAATGACCATCTCAAGCTATTCCTTTTTGTGTTTCTCACCTAATTTATACTTGACCTTTTCCAGATTTCCTTCCTTACAGCAATAAGAACACTTCAAAAGGTTTAGCAATCAAAGCAAATAAGCTCCCAGGAGTTTTTCCTGTGTTCCTAAACTTAGTTTCATTTATCCAAGCCTCTTAAAGGGAGCATTCAATATCCCAGAGAGATCTTGCCTTTCTTTCTCAATGGATTTCTCCATCATAGAATTCAGGAGCATTGGTCAATAAGCCAAGTTACTGCCTGCATCTGGTATATAGAGCTTTCCCACAGAAGCCTACAGGTGCCTTCTCTTATTCCCTCCAGCAACCCATTTCTTAAGAAAGTCAAAAAAAGTAAAAGAAAAGGGTGTTTCTGTCCTCTAAAGAACGATCTCTTCCCTAAATATATTCAATAAATAAATGCCATGCACACACTGGATACAACACAATAATCATTGAAGCAAAGGAAACTCATCAAATACAGTCCTTCAATTCACAATGCAGGAACGTTTTGATACATCCAAAGTACTGGGATTTAGCAGTACGGTGGTAAAACATAGCAAGATCCTACTATTATTTCATTAGAGCACACTTTCTCACTCAAAATGATAACATCAATGTAATCAAACCCAGGAAACTTGCTGCAAGAAGCAGGAATACACTACAGCTTCAGAGTAGTATTGACTGCTTTGCAGTAAGTCCTTCTGTTATGAAGCAGATGCAAATAGCTACTGAAATACAATAGCACCTCTGTGCTCACCATTGGGAAATGTCAGACAGTCAAATGCTTCCAGGCAACAGTCTTATTTTGGTGATGGCTGAACTTATTTCTGACCTTAGCTTCTTGCAAGGAATAGCTTACTCTCAAAAGTCAACTACAGCCCAGCAATAAGAACAACCACCTACAGCAACATGTTGATTATTTTTAATTCAAACAGTGCAAAGAAAGTGCCTCCATTACAGGTTAGAGGGTTCTAGGCAATAGGCACCATATATTCCCGCACCTGAATACAATAGATCACACAAACACAACAGTCCATTAGAAGCAAGCTTTGCCTCAATCAAAGTCCTGTTTGTAGACAAAGGAGAGTTTCTATTTATCCATCACTGCATAGCTACTAAAGAAACCTAAAATCGTTGTATGCCACTGTTTCTGCCTCCCTATGGCAATAGAAATTAAAAAGGCATTTTCTTACCATTCGTCAGGCTCAATGCATTAATTTTACAATGTTCTTGAAGACACCATGTAGTAATTTAAGGGTGAACAGATGGGGGGGGGGAGACACATGGTAACCCTAGCTGGATCATGAGGAGTCAGGGCAGCCATTATCTCCACCCCTTTCCTCCCACACTCCATATAACAAGGAAAGATAGTTCAGGGGGCTCTTCCTCCCTGGGCTCTGGAAGCTGCAATGGCATCTCAGCACAGCTGGGCCTGACTTCATGTGCACCGCGCAATCCACCGCCAGCCCAGAGAGGGTTCTGTATATCATTCTGTATCCTTCTTCCCTTAATATGCCTCCTGGTTTTCTCCTGTTACACATTTTTTACAGTCTTAACTTCCAATCTTGGGGAAAGTGTTTTAGTTTTTCCTTATTGACCTTTTTATACTCCCCTGGGAAGGAGGGGGGGAAAAGACGCTGGGAAAGGAGGTTAAATTGTGCACTGTGTTTCATGTGGGTTTGCCCTGAGCCTTAGAGACACAGCAGCCAAACCTCTTGACAGCCTGAGCAAGAAAAGATTGTTTGCTCTAAAATATGTAGCAAGGGTTGGAAACTAGAAAAGGAACATGACAACTTGAGTGGTGATTACACAATAAGGCAGGGCTTCTGAAGAGTTAATGAATCTCATGCAATGCAAAATTAATCAAACTAAGTACAGATGAGTGCTGCACACCTCAGTGGAGCCCAACAGCTGGTGTTCTAGCCCACAGTCAGATATTCTATAAAACTGTCCTCACATGAATAAGTATGTGCAATGTCTGTCTTTCGGACAGAGAAAGCACTGTCTAGAGACTGGGCAATTAACCACGGTGGGAAACCATGAAATCCTAAAATACCACACTTATGAAATACAGAGAAGCTCAGGTTCTTGGAGGATTGAATTCCACTTACCTTGATCTTTGTGGACATTCTCAGTGGGGTCACTGTAGTCATCAGCTCTTGAACAGTTTTCTCTTTCAATGAGCAACAGATCCTGCATTGCTGTTCTGGGCTGACACTGCCTTAACACCACAGGCTCAGGTGAGGAAAATGTGAACGACCTGGGTTCAGGGTACAATTCTGTCTGCACACTTTGACATGCCTGGCTATGAATATGGGGTTAGTGGTTTGGAGAAGGGTCAGGTGTCATGAATTCTTAAGGAAAATCAGACACTTCACGTCCTAACGTATAGACAGCATGTTAAAGGACAAACAATCCTTGTCTTCTAAAAAGAGAGGTATTAGGACTTCCCTGAACTGAACTTCCCTGAACTGAAAGTACAACCTAGTACCAAGACATTTACCATGTAAATAACTTCATTCAGATAACTAAAGACTTTGAATCAAAAGCACGTTCCAAAAATCACTAGCTTTCTATTTCTACACCTTCCAGCCCCACACACCTCTGTTAGCACTACTATTTTCTTATGTTTCATGGTTTAAGCCAACTCAGCCAGTAACAAAGCACCACCTAGCTACTTGCTCGCTCCCCCATCCCATCAGATGGGTGTAGAAGAGAAAATACAACAAAAGTCTCAAGGGTCAAGAAAAAGGACAGGGAGGTCTCACTCACCAATTAGAGTCATGGGCAAAGACAGACTCGACTTGTGGAAATAAAATCTATTTAATTTAAACAACAAAACCACTGCCAAATTACCAATTGATTCAGAGTAGGACAGTGAGAAAAACAACGGGATCTTAAAAACACCTTCCCCTTACCTCTCCTCTCTTCCCAGGCTCAGTTCTAATCCCGATTCTCCACCTCGTCCCCTGCCAGCAGCAGAGGGGGACAGGGAATGGGGTTTGCAGCCAGTTCATCACACTTTGTCTCTGTTGCTTCTTTCTGCTTAGGGGAAAAAAACCCACAGTCCTCCCTTGCTGCCACATGGTCTTCCTCCCAAGTGTGACAGTCCTCCACACATTTTTCCAGCTGGAGTCTCTCATGGGCTGTAATTCTCCCAGTTGCCAGATTTCTCCAGCATGGCCTTCCCTCAGAGTCAAAGCCTTCCTTGGGTGCAGCCACCTGCTCCACCATGGGAGTCCTCCATGGGCCACAGGTAGCATTCTGACCCACCACTGATCTCCCAAGGGCTGCAGGGAGTCAGCTTGACATCTCGCCACAAGGCACAGAGGAATTGTTTCTCCAGTGCACCTCCCTCTGTCCTTCCTCACTGACCTGGTGTCTGCATAGTTGTCTTTCTGAGGTCCCACTCCTCTCCAAAATAAAAGAATACCCAAAACAAAAGAGCTAGCACAACAAGTGTTTCTCCTCTAAAATATATTATCAAAGAGGTGCTGTTTGGCTCAGCCTTGGTGAGAGGCAGATCCAACTTGGTGAAGCTTCTTATAAGAGAGTCATGCCAGCAGCCCCCTTCCCCACTAGCAGAACTCCATCAGACACAAACCAGCACATTACAGTTCTTGTTGTTACTGTTGGTATTTGTAACAAAACATTGTAAATCAAAATATTTTCACACTTGGACATGTTGCTACTGTATGTTTGGGGTGTTAAAGTTACTGGATTGTCCCTTGATCTGAATTCTCCAGGTTCTTGTAAAGCCACTTCCATCTGTTGCAGTGAAGAGTGATGAGAGGTTCCCCGAGGTGCTACAGTAAGTCATCAGAAGACAGGGAAAATTTTTAGCTGATACCTATTGTTTCATCCAAGAGGCAGTAACTGTGGGTATCAAATTCTCAGAATAGAGGTTGTAACATATGACTGGTGTCTCTCAACATAGATAATCTAAGACTTATTACACCCCATCTTAAATCCAGATTATTAGAGCTAAATCAGCATCAAAATATCAGAAGCAAGCAGAAATAATGCCCCAGTATCTGACTTAGCTCTAATAATAGCACACTAATATATCTAAAGTAAGTTACTTGCTTCTAGTAGGCTTCTATACATCTCAGCAATTTTCTCCTTTCTTCTCACCTCATACTCCACACAATTAAAACTAATGCAGAGACAAAAGAAAGAATTTGTCCTGCCATTTCACGTGTGAGTGGTGAAATATACAGACACAAAGACATGAGAAGTCTCTAGGGATGTCCATGGCTCCCAGTCAAAGGCGTACCTAGCAGTACTGCAGAATGCAGCAGTATTGCAGGATTTTAATGAAAAGGAAGGTGACATGAAAGCAAGAATGATCTTCCACTCCAAACTGATCCATTTATTGGAAAACAAACTTTCTTCCACAGAAAAGTAATCCACAAAAGCAATAAACACTTCTCTGGCTAATAGTACACTATTATGATACTATTACAAACACTAATATTAATTATTTTCATGCTCACAAGTGTTTCCTTTATCTCAGTAAAACCACATTGATAATTTACAGGAACTCCTACATTTTAAGTAAAAACCTTATCTACTCTCATAGAAGTTTGCAAAAAACTACAGAAGCTAATAATGTGCCTTTATTGAACTTTTCATTGCAATCAGTCTGAATTTATACCACATACAGGTGAGTAGAAGTTGTGCAAGGAAAACACTCCTGAAAAGCTGTACTTCAGAAGTGTAAGATTTTTGCATTCTCTTTTATAGAAAGGAACTGAAATATTACAAAGTATGAATGAACATCAGTAAAAGAATGATATGAAAGACAAAACCATGGTCTTTTCAAAAACAATTTCTTGAGTAGGAGTACAGTGATGATTGGAATGTTTGTACATGCTTGGAATACAGTCTATGTGGAGACAATGATGCAGAGACTCGAAAATGTACTCTAATGACATAATTTGAAACACTCAGGATCTAAATACTAAAGAACATAACTTACAAAAGCTTTTATAAACAGCTTATTGTCTTCACTGGATTAACTAGAAAAAACAGCCACTGATTTGTAGAGAAGCTAAATTACCAACTTTTAAACAAATCACTAATGGCCTTCAGTGCATCTGGCCTACTCACTTCTGCTACTGCAGCAGGAGGCTGTGTTTGATACTCCTTTGGCTTTTGCACACATCATCTGAAAAGAAACCACAAGGAGCAGGGGAAAAGAATGAGGAGGAAGGAGCAAGGAAAGGAACTGTTATGAACTGCCCCATCCCTCTGCAATACTTTGAGGTGGGGGGTGCATCAAGGGATTGGGAAAGGAGGAATGAACCTCAGCCTAGGAAGAGGGCAGGTAGGGGAAGAGGTGTTTTGTCTTTGTTTCTCATCATCCTACTCTATTTCTAATTGGAAACAAATTAAATTCATCTCACACAAGTCAAGTTTGTTTTGCCTGTGCCTGTAACTGATACATGATCACTCAATCCTTATCCTGATCCACAAGCCTATGCATGTTATTTTCTGCCCTTTGAGGCAACAAAGGTCAGCAAAAGTTGACCCACTACAACACTGAAAACTTTGTCCATGATACCTCAAAAGCCTTACTAACTAAGGGACAGAAACAGATTAATTCCTAAATGTATAATTGATTTTATTGTTCCTCTACATCATAATTTTTTAAAATTCTCACATAACTTAAGAGTAGAAATATGGTCACAATCTTCCCTTTCACACTGTGGACTGATCCAGTCAAAAGAAATAAGTATGAAGAGGTTACAGAGATCATTCCTTCAGGCACTAAGTTCTTTCAGATCATGATTTAGGCTGTAAAACAGATTATCAAATGGGTGACTACTTCCTTCTCATGTGAATATAAACCCTCAAACTGAATTACTGGAATGTAAAGTCAACTGCAGCTTTTGCACATTTTATTTATGTCAGTTATGGTAAGTAATTTATCTTGAAAAAATAATAAAAAGGAAATATTGCATAAAGTAAACACTACAGCTGCAGATATATACCTATGTATGAATTTTATGTACATGTAGTTTTATGTCATATCTAGGGAGTGCAAAAATTCATCAGTCATGTATACAAAGTCTTACAGCATCTCTTTTCCAATCAATTTGAAGTCCAGCTCACACAGAACCTGACCTTTGGGGGAAAACTTCACAGCCTGAGGGAGAGAGGTTTCTTACCAGTTTCAGAGGCTACAATATGAAGTACTCAGACTCGAACCACACATTTTAATAAAAACAGATGCCTACCAGCTCCTTCTCGGGTATTGAAACAAAAACCCAAACAATCCACAAAACTTATCCTCTCTCAAAGTATGATTCAGCAACAAAACTCGGAAAAGCTGTGGTTAGGTGACAGACTCAAAAAGTGAGGTCAACAGATCTGTAAAGACACCATCAAAAGGGATTATGGGAGAAAATAGTAATCAGAAGGCTTTAGAGGTTCCATCCAGACCTAACCACGAGGGAGGAGCTCCACGGACAAAAGAGCTGCTCAATTTAGTACTCATTTTCAATGAAAACACAGCATCTGACTGGAGGGTCCAAATGTAAAATGATCAAATTATAGATGAATGACATTATTATGTACAATTCTTCCACGATTAAACAAACCAAGAGAAGTAAAGCAACCTGGAAGGCATAATATTGATTTTTTTCTTCTTGACATCAGGGATAAGGGCACAACTCCAAGCACAGCTTGCTCAGAATTATTGCAGATGAACAGAATTAGCTTCCAGTGTCTTCCTTTCTAGACTGGCTCTCAATTTAGTTACTATACAAAAACAATTGACAACGTATTGTGTAAGTTTATGTAATTAATAATATTGTCATGATTTAATCTCTGCTGGCAGCTAAACACCATACAGTTGCTCACCCACCAATTCCCCACTCCCCTCCACATTACCCTTTCCTGTGGGATGGGAAGGAGAATTGGGAGGAATAAAAAAAGGTGAGACCCCAGGGGCTAATATATACTCATCCAGGAGAAAGATCAGCATTTTCATTGCATGCAGAACTGGTGGTATATCAGAGCTTCATGAATCTCCTCCCTGATTAACAGGTCATTTAGAAACACTCCTTCACTGGTCTCTTGGCTACTAAACAACTGTATGAGGTACTGGACCTCTAAATATAGCCCTGTTGTTGGTCGTCAAATGTATAGTACTGCAACAAATTCAAGTTTGTCTCAAACATTGCAGTTGCAGCTTAAAAGATGTGGCATTTTAAAAAGCATGCCTAGTAAAAGAAACTAGGATATTTTCTAAAAAGGTTTGACTATTTTATCTACTTCCTTAACATTCTGACTAGCTGCCATCTAGTTGAATTTTCTGCATCAAATTAATTCCAACATTTGTGCATGAGGCACACCTCAGACAAAGAAAGAGGCGAGAAAAACTTTCAGCTGATCACCAGGCAAATGAGGAAAAGACGATTACAAAGACCACAGGTACAATGTGAATATATTTTTTAAATCTGTTTTAATTTTCCTCATTGAAATCAAAGCAATTTAGTGCAGCATAATTCCATTTGAAATCTAAATACCTGTGAACATTTTTTATAATTTTTGTTCATGGACCATGCAAGCTACATTTTCTCTTTTTTTTTGCATCTTCATTCATTCAGTCCTCCTTTTCACCTTTTGGCATTGTCTGTTTCTCCACATTGTTCTAAGTGGAGTCCCGTAGTCTTTTTATTTAATATGCATTATTTTTATCTTCAAAGAACTTTCATTTGTCCAGTACACTTTCATTTATAAGTCTTATTTTCATATTTGCCTCTTCTTTTTTGCTGTAGCCTCTTAATTATTAGCACATACATCAGTATGTGTACACATACACTCCTATCTACTTACACATATGTGTCTTTCTACTCCACCTTCAGAAGACGAGTAGACAACTCTGAATTTGTTCCTAGTCTTTCAGTCACTTTCCCTGCTGTTAATTTTCTCTCTCTTTTTTTTTTTCCCCCTTCACATTCTTTGCAACCTCTGTTCTCTGCAGAAACCTCCTCCTTTTTTCATTTCCTCTCATTCATTTTCCCCACTGCTGAACTGCTCCAACAACTACCATCAGTCTAAACAGACAAGAGGCTCCTCAAGGAGACGGTTGTTAGGGTTGTTTTAGCCTGCACAACTGTTCAGTGCTTGGCACTGTGTTTATAGGCAGAAGACCAGCTGTCTCGACACACAGCACTAGCACAGAGGCTACAAGGGACAGCTGTTGCATTATGCAAGGAACTGCTACTGTTTAGGACACTGGAATATTAATCAAGGTCTAAGTTAGCTTAGACAAAGTAGACTAACTCAGTTCAAATCTCACCTCCCCACCTCAAATGAATGAGCTGTGTTTGGAGAGAAGCAGCCAAGCACACTCTTAGATTCACATTTCTAGAGCACACTGAGCAGAGGACAAAAGTCAATCAGTGAAGGCTGGTGTGGCTTCTTGCACTCTCCTGTCATGTGAACAGTAGTGATATCGCACTGGGGGACTGCAAGATCTTTCAGTTTCTACACAGACTCCTGTTCAAGGCAGACATTATAGCAGTTTCCTTAAACTATGCTCTCCTAAGGCCTCCCTACAATATCAGCAAAAAAGTCAAACACTACTTTGGAAGCAGCACAGAAAAACATTTCAAGCAAATAAGCTGGCTGCCTGAAGAAGAGATGATAAAAACATGTGATGAGACAAGGAGATGAGAAAAATAATCTTGTGGACCTCTTATTCTAAAGTAACAATTTCTCCTGCTCCACCTCTTCATCAAAATCAAAATAGCTGTACAGTTTAGATGGCAATTGCTCTCATGAGTTCAAAAGCTAGTGAGCAAACCACCATTAATCTCATTACTTCTCATTTGTTATTAGGATAACACTGAAGCTCCTGGAATTGGCACATTATATCCTAGTGTAGACCTGACATTTTTCCTATAGAAGCCCTGAGCACATCATCATTGAAATAGCATTGGCTTTTTTTTTTAAAAACATAACTCAGACTGAAATTAAATGAAGTTTGTAAATACTGTTCAGAGCCAAAAGCCTGCAAAATGCTTAGAAAAATGAACAGGTATTACATAGCACTCATAAGTTTTCTATGGCTTGCCAGAAACAGTGTTTATCTTTATTAGAAAACTCATTTTGATAGCAAGGAAAAATAAAAAAGCCCCATATGGAAAAGACTGGTTTCAGTATTTTGTGCTAACAACCTGCATTAACATGTCCAGGGAAACGTAGTCAGAAATCTCACCAAAGCCTCTGTGCTGTCCCATTTGCTCTAATTTTTTGTGTACCTTTAACAGCCTTCCTGCTTCTTTAAAGGCACTGGAAAAATAAAACCAGAGATCAGTACCAGGCTTCAAGTCCAGATGTTCAAGGAATTGCTTCACTAGATCATCACTGGACGATAAAAATGTCTTGCTCAGCCTGATAGGCAAGGAACCAGGGAGCTTCAAGAGGAACGGGAATAAGTGAACATCCAAACCTTCTTTGTCATGAGGACTGAATCCAGAAACTGTATAGTTTCCAAGGCAGCAACCATTGACTGGGAGAAAGGACAATGGTCATTGTCATAATGATGATGGCCACATTTAAACTCCTACTGGCTTGCAACAAGTGGTTTTAAGAGATGGAGAATGAACTACATACTGCATTTAATGTATTCATCACTTCCACACCCTTTAACTGTGAACATACATGAATTATTTGTTATTTGTCCTTCAAAGCTATTCTATGACTTCTTTATTTCCTTTGTCCTCTTCTACAAATTATAAATATATGCAGAACAGAAAGCTAGCAAACATTATCCATACATAAGTAACATCAAATCTGGGATCTGTAAATGTATGTTGAAGGGTTTCCATGATACTGCCGCATTTTAGCTGAGTATCTGGAAAACTTTTCAGTCTTGTTTATGTGAAATCTTTAAATGCCAATGAGCTAATCTGGGAATAAAAGTCCACCTCTGTAACAGCCCACTTGTATCACATTTAACAGTTCATTGTTCCAAAAGTTTTTAGGTAATTGGCTTGCTCCATTAGCAATTACCTTCTTGGATATAACCAGGTATTCCTTCCTACATAACTAAAATTGTTGAGTTGAGGAAACTAAACTAAGTCATTATAAAATAATGTAGGATCAGAACCTCTTCAACTTTCATTTAACCTTTAGACTCCAAGATTTTAAGTCAGATCTTAAGACTGAGCAAGAGGTTTTTTAAAGTTATGCTTGTATAATTAAATCCAGACTTGCATATCTGTGATCCCTGCCTCCATTTGTCCCACTAAAGCCATCTCTGAATCACAAGCAGTGATAAAATTTATGGCAATCAGACAATTGTACATGGGCTAGACATTGGATCCTTCTAATTAGCCATTTATTGCATCTTCTGTAAGCCAAACCACTGAACCCAGCAGAAAGATGCTCTGAAAAGGAAAAGTCTGAGGGGAGACAAAGTGCAATTTGAAAGTCCATTCTGAAAATCCCTCTGAGGGTCTTCAGCCTGTACAAGCAGAGTTAGCTCTTCTGTCCTTTCTCCTGCACCTTGCTTCATTCCCCAGAACGTCAGTTTCAAGTCACCCCCTTGTCCACACACAGGATCTGAATCATTTGATTTAGTGTGGCAGTGCCCATGTGCTGGAAAGCTACTAGACTCCTCAGTGAGCTCAATAAATGAACTATGCATTAACGCACCACACAAAAAAAAAAGTTTGCTCAAAAAATTTAGTAATACCAACTAATTAGTAATGCCAACTAAAACTACTGATTAGTTGCAAAAATACCATCATTCAGGTTAATTGCATTAGGTAGTTTCTTTCCATGAGTAGTTAAAAAACGGAGTTATCCATAGAAAGTTGACACATAAAAGCTGATCTTTAACATTTTAAAACAATAGCAACTATACAGCCCTTCTTTTTAAAGACATTTTTACAAGCTTCTCTAAAAAGACAAGAAAAATCGCAATAGGCTCAACCCTGGTTTTGAAGCCTTGGATGTGGCCCAGTATTCACAGAGCTGATACAGGCTGTCAGCCCCACCAGTGTCAGTGGATCTCTTCCAGTTTATATCAGCAAAGATTTATCCTACTATCCTTGCTTTATTTCATTAGGGATGTTTGTCTGTTTACCTCTATGGTATCTAATGGAGGTAGTCACTCAACAGAAAATAACTAAATAAATCTTGGAAACTAAGATTTACTATTCCATGTGTTTGCTGCTCCCAGCCTTAATGTTACAAATGTGGTAGCGATTTTATTTTCCATTCACCTAAGAGAATCAGGTCATTTCAACCACCCAGAGAAATGTCTGTTTTTTAGTCTGTACTGCTACCAGGCATTTTAGCACAGACAAACATCACTGGTGTTCATTCAGATCATACCAGCAAGGAACAATCCCCTCTAACAAATAAATTATCAGTTCTGGATTATGCATGGTGTTCACATACTGGGATTCAGTTTACAATGTGGCTTGTTATAAAAAGTGCTGCATAGCACTTGGTTGAAACAATGCTGCAAGGCTGAAGTAGTGCTGAATACATTGTAGTAACTCTTACATACTTTTTGCACAACTATGTTGCCATATATGAGACAATTCTCTTCTCGAATCTAATGACAATTTGCTATGCCATCCATTCAAAATGTCCTAAACGAGGCCTTGCCTGATATATGTATTTCAATAATCATGTTTATCTTGAGGTGTCTTTTCACACACAAAGACACTCAGAAGCATTTTGAGAAGATACTTCATCTTTAGAAAAGACTATCTAAACACTAAATCCGCTATGTAAATGTAGCAGCCATTCAGAAAAACCTTGGCTTGGATAGATCCATGACTAACTCTTCATCTTTCTCTGATTAAGACAAGTTTTTTGGAAACTCCAAGAGCTCTGTAGGGAATCTCATCTCAGAATTATTCTTTGTAGTTAATCACATATGCAAATACCTTAATATATTTGATAAAACTACGAGATCTATGTAAGTAATACTGTCATTATTTTTAGTATCTAAAGAGCATCTCCTCAAAATTACTGTGGCAGCCCTATTTTCTAAAGAAATAAGGGTAAAAAAAGAGGCAAGTGTGTAGCAGTGACACCCCAGCAGTTTGTGGCTGGGGTTCTCCAGCTCCACTACATGTTGTATGTAGAAGCATCTCCTCTGGCTTGGACCATTCAATACCCTCTATTTTGTACACTGGAAGAGGAATAAACAATCACAATCCATCTTCTCCTTGGTAACCCTAATTTTTATCAATTTCAGTGACTTCTACCTCAGTTCTCTCATCCAAGCAACTGCCCTAACCTACTTGACCATTCCTTGTTCAGAAAAGAATCCATAACTTTGTTCATTTCCATTGCCTCTGCAGAAATTCCTTAAAATCAGCTTTCCAGTGTGATTTTTATCTGGAACTGCCCATAGATATCCCCCAATAGAAAAAACCCCCTTTCCTTCCTAAACTATATCTCTGAGATGCTCGAAAGAAACAAAATGTTATATATTGCTGAGTATTCTACAACAGTTTGACAGAGCAATTTTCAGCTTTCTATAGCTCCTAGATAGTGCTACACAGTATCAGCTTCCTGAAAACTTAACTGGTTTTCAAGTATAATTAAAAAAAAAAAAATAGAAAAAAAAAGAGAGAGAAAGGGAGAACAATTAAGGTTAAAACCAATCAGTCTAAATTGCTCAATCTCATGAACTCTAGAGAAGGAAAAAAAAAAAAGGCAGCTATGTGCACATTCTGACAACCTGTCTGTCTCATTTGCTACATGAGCATTCATGCAATCAGCTGATTCGGGACATTACTCAATTTTCACAAAGTGTGTTAAGGAAATAAATATCTGCATTTTCTGAACACAGAAAGCTGCTTTGAGACATGCAGCCTTCATGTAACCAATCATTTTCACTTCTCTCCAGCTATCTGAAACAGATTCATGCTGTGCTTGCTTCATAAAAAGGCAGAAAGCAAAGACTGCGTGAAGAAATCTATCCTTTCTAAAATGCTTGTTTTCAAAATTATATTATAGTCAATCATGCATTATTTCAACCTGCTGTGGATATGCTGGTAGAAATACCCTTTTCTTCACATTAACATAGTCCAATTAAAAATCATCCCAATTCTTCAGGTGTGGAAAATAATTTATATTAGCTAAGGTTTAGAATACCATCCAGCACAGACATAGCCATTGATCTGTACACTGTCTACTTCCTTTTCATTTTAGTATAATGTCTTACCTACCAGACTGATTGTTGTTGTTTTGGCTGGTTTTTTGCTTTCTTGTTTATTGGGGGGAGGAGGGGGGGGATCCCTAGGGCATTTCACATTTACTCAAAGTCAGCTTTCCTGAAGGCAAAATTTACTCTTGTGCTGTTTCCCAAAAATCTGTTTGCATGACAATGTCTTATATAATGACATCTGAAGCTGAAAACCCTAGAGAGCCACAGCTTCAGCTCTTTATCACAGTAGGCTCATTTACTAAGGCTAGGGCCAAAATAGATTGTATCACTCATATTGCATATAATAAACTTTCATGCTTAAAAAAAAAACCTTCCAAAGTTTTATGCTACACTCACAGTTAATAATTATGCAATTAAAATCCCAAAGCAGCTCGAAACCTTATTCATAAACCAATATCTTGATCTGTTTTCTATACCTGCTCTAAAGCATTATGGAAATCTCTGCTGAGTACCTGCAGTTATTGTCTCTATCATGTCTTTCCTGCATCAGCCAAACCATTTTAAATGCTTCTTGCTCTCCCAGTATCTCCTTTCTTTAAATACATTATCCCCACCTGTACCTCCACCCCCTTTCAGGAAATAGAATATTCATTTAATAAATTCTCTACCTTCCTGTTTGTTTCCCACACACACCCCCACCAAAGGCCTTGGAATTAATTTAAAATAGAACTTCTTGAACAATTAAAAATAAAACTTATTGAAGAAGTACTTAATCATTATTTCTATGTTATGTTATATGCAAGTGCATAAAACATTGATTTTTAATCTCTTTCTTTTGTAACATTTGTTAGACTTTCTCCCCTTTTTGTACTTTCACTTCAGGGAAGTGCTTAAAGTCCTAAATCACAGTTAGATGTACTAATGTTAGATGACTAGAATAATGAAAATCAGAAGATAATTACGTGACAGAAGAGAAACAGTACACAGTAGGTCATGAAACCCTCACACTTAGCTTTGATCATACTTGTCAGTTTTTATCCTGTTAAAAAGACCTCTGCTGGGTGCTTATATCCAGATCACCAGAAGAGGAGAGGTATCAACTTGGGCTCCAATTTCCACAGAGTTCTGAAGTTTCCCTCCAAAGATTTACTTAAAGGCTGTTCTAGTTTCTGTACATGACCATATACTCTATCAAACAATAATTATTCTTATCAGGCTAAAACCAGACACATTGTGTCCAGCTGCATGGACATACGTTCAAGGAACTGCAGAGCAGTTGATTGTAAATGCACATACTCAAATTAGAAAGCTTGACAGGCAGCAGATAAGACACTCCCACACTTGTATTTCACATCTGCAAGTGTTGCCACTATTTTGTAATAGTAGGTAATTGTAATTTTTATCATACCATGGTATTTTACGTGTCCCTTAATCTTACAAATCATTTGGCATATTTATTACATATCCATACCAAAACTACTCCAGTAATTGTCTTCCTCTCACTTTTCTTTTTTCAGACTTCTTCAGTAAATCAGAACTTTGCTCACTTTACAGACCTTCACGGCCATCAACAGGAAACACAACTTCTGTCCTTTAAAATTAAAGAAGTATATGGAGCTAAAAGGCTTACCTTTATTTCCTTCCTCACAAGTTCAAATTCATGCATGTTTTGGGACAATTTAAAAAAAGTATTAGATATCTATGAAATATCTATTTTCCTTTCACAGGTTTATATACAGAGAATAAAAATACATTATTAAAATGGAAAAAGAGAAGCCTTTTTATAATTAATGATATTCCATTTAAAAGTCTTGTAAAGATCTCTCAATTTTCAGAATGTTTATGGCAATCTTCAATCATAATCATTAACATGCACTAAGGATTAAGCCATTAGCATATGCAAAGACAATTTCATTGATTAATTTTGAAAGAATTGGAGAAATCCTGGGTAAATATTTTTGGTCTGTGATTGCCTATATATGGAAGCATCTACTACATAAAGCAAAGTCCTTTCTGGAAATGTACCTGCTGGAGACTTTGAAATATATTCCCAGTGAGCACTTACTATGGTGAAAAATAGCTGACAAAAAAACAAGCATGAAACAGAAACACATTTATTCATACTTGGAAAAAACTGCATGCATATCCATAAAGAACATAATTGTAAAGAACTAGGAGTTTTGGCAAGGTTCACTATTTGTAAGCTACAGTGGTTAGAGAAATAAGCTCGGGGGGGTGTTTGGTTTTGTTTGTTTGTTTTTTTTATTTTATTTTTATTTTACAATGCAAAATGTTGTTTTTTAAAAAAGACTGTAAAATTATTTAATGATATCTGTAATAGAACTTCTTTGTTTTCACCTCTCCACAGAGATATACAAGCAGTAAGTCTACTTGTTCCAGTGTCTTCTAGAGAAAGAAAATTTATTTTAGAAATAGTAGTAGTAGTATTATGGAGCATTGCCATTACCTAGACAGTGAAGCTTTCCTGCACCTAGACAAAATTCTTAGAACTGGATGGTAGGTTGAAAGCAACAGAGATCACGTTCACATAGGGTAGTTCGAAAGCAACGGAGATCATGTTTCACATAGGTTTCTTCAAACCAGGTCTATTGAAAGTGTCAGAACACTTCAAATTGAAGTCTATAGAGGTGCACAGATACTTACCAGCTGAGGCTTTGATATTCTGTTTGTAAACTGATAAGGACACATTTGCAGCAAGATTGATAATCACAAAATGGTTTGGGTTGGAAGGGACCCTTCAAGGTCATCTAGTCTCACCCACCAGCAGGCAGCAGGGACATCTGCAACCAGAGCAGGTTGCTCAGAGCCCCGACCAACCTCACCTAGAATAGTTCCAGGGATGGGGCATCTACCACTTTGCTGGGCAACCTGGGCCAGGGTCTCCTAACCCTCAGAGCAAAGTGTCTTCCTTCTCTCCAGTCTAAATCTCTTCTTTGTTTGAAAGCATCACTCCTTGTCTTATCACAACAGGCCCTGATAAAAAGCCTGTTCCCATCCTTCTGACAGGCCCCTTTAAGGATTGAAAAGCCACAGTAAGGTCTCTCTAGACCATGATACTAAGCACCACATCCAGTCTTTCCTAAAGCACCTCCAGGGATGGCAACTCCACCACCTCCTGGGCAGTCTGTTCCAGTGTCTAATCACCCTTTCCATGAGGGCTTCCGAAGATCCAACCTAAACCTCTCCTGGTGCAGCTTCAGGCCCTGCCCTCTCATCCTGTCACTAGTTGCCTGGGAGAAGAGCCTGACCCCCATCTTCCTTGCAGGTAGCTGTAGAGAGTTGATAAGGTTCTCCCCAACCTTAATAATGGAATGCTAATACCTGTAACTTCCATGAACATGTGTTCTAAAAAATAGGTTTTAATTTAATGATCTGGACTGAAGTAAAAGGTTGATATAAACCTTTTTCGTTGCATTATAGACCTTTTTAGTGTTTAGTCCAACAACATGACCTTTTATTATGAAAACAAATGCACATGTCCAAAATATCTCTGGTTTCAAAGCCCAGTTTATTCACAGTTTCTTTCATTATGTTAATTTCCTATACATCCTGTAGAGAAGGCAGTTTAGATAGCACTTGTATTAATACACAAACTTAAATTCTTATTTATCATTTGTCCATAGATACTGATACAACCAGAAACAGTAAGTGAACTATATCTGAACAAATGACAAGTCCCAGCACCAGGAAATCTAGCCGGCATCATTTACTAGTACATTATTTCAGGTTGCAGAAACTTGCTTAAAGGCCACTGTTTAACAATGACAAACAACGAAGAAAAAATGGGAGAAGTTTTCAGTGCTTTTAGCCCCTTTTACTGTTTGTGATTTACTCAATAACTTAATTTTTATAAGTTCTTTCCAACTTCAAGCCAGTGGGAAGTGTTTTTCCATACAGACACATCCCCACTAAAACCAAATCAAACCTACCCAAACAATATCTACCTGATGCTTGATATGCAACTAACTATAATCAACCTTCCATGCATGGTGAGTGATGGTTGTAATAGGAAGGCTTCTCATCCCCATGTTTCCCATCAGTCCTGGGCTTGGGGATGGCATCTCTGCTGTGGCAGAATGCATGGAATGTAAGGGATGTAAACCAATTCCTCCCCAATTTATTCACAGAGCCAACAATGAATCCTCTTTGTACTTATCTAAAAGGCAGCATCCAGCAGAAGTAGGTGAGCTGCTCCCCAGAGAGCTGGTGCAGTTTAAGAGTAGAGACTGGGCCAGACTAGGTGCCTACACTCCTGCTATGTTACTGTGAGTACCCAAGATTACTTCTCTTTTTCTCAGATGTTTAGATCGCTACAAAAAAATTAATCAGTACACCCTCATCATAGAAGTTCTGCTTTTTTTTTGCCTCCATGACTGAAGACTTTTATTCCAGCAAGGATGGCAATCCTAGTAGACAAATGTATGCAACCTGGTTTACCTTTCAAAGTTGAAGCCCTTCTCAGCTCACAAAACGTAAGAGGAGCACTTAACCACTGTCACTCCTCTGAAGCTCTTTAACTATAAGATTTAAGAAAGCAGTTACACTAAGGAGTAACACAGAAGAATGCAAGCCGATGCAACAGGGAAAATAAACTCTGTAGAAGAGCTGGTACCTCTTCAGTGTCTTGTCTTTTGTAATTTTCATCAAGTGAGATGCTCAAAATTAGCTTTGCTTCATAACTGGTGTACATTCTTAAAGCCAAGACCAGAAACAGCAAGTATTTCAGGTAAGTCTCAGGTCATTGGAACGAGGGTATGAGGAATGATCATTACAGAGTGCATTGCTAGCCCCAGATTTCATCTTGAGATAAAAGTACTTCTACAGTTTTGTACTTTCAGATCTTTTCTGGCATCATTTAAACACGACAGAGTTTGCCACAACAAAAACCTCCTATGTGAAATACTGTATGTCAAGAAAGAGGGCCACGCCAGCGAAGGTATTGCTTCCTTTCAGAGTCAAAACAAACTCTTTTCAGACATTTGGAGCCATCACAGCCACAGATGGAGAAGTTAATCCACATCAAGTGCACCTCTGAAATGCAGTAAAATTAAGAAACCATCCATAGCTAAAAACGTTTTACTGACCTATCCATGTGAGATTGCTCCCCCTCTAGTTATTAACAATGGCCCATCACACAAGCTTAAATTCAGACACAGATCAAAAATGTAACCCCCATGGAAATTGAAACGGTACTGAAATGAAACCACCTCCAAAATGAAGCTTAGAACTTTCCCTCTTAATTACATGGAGATGCTGCCCAATTCAGCAACCAGTGAGGTCAATAAAAAAAATAAAAATTGCAGGTTTCATTTCAAGTTCAAAGTCTTTCCCAAGTCTTTTAAAAACATTTCAGAACCCTCCAACAGCCTACAAGGGTAAAAAGAAATATGTGGAAAAAAAAAAGGTTTTCAGACAGGCTGGGACTTTCTAACACAAGTTTGGCTGCACTGACTTCACCTTCAGAATCAAAATTACCTGGGTGTTTCAAAAGAACGTTGAAGGCAAAATATATATTCTAGGTAGCACAGATTTTATATTGTACTGTATTGTACACTATAACCCATACACAGAAGGAGTTACTGAAAATAGAAGTGAAGACTTTCAGAGAGGAACCTTCTAGGTGATCAAAACTAAAAAGCACCATTTGTTCATTTTCATTTAATAACTAATCTGTGATCAGCCCAGAGGAAGGACCCAGCAAAACAAATATTCTATACTATTAAATGCAAAAGTAGGGAAAAGCACATGATATATGTTTCTCAAGAGGCAGTATCATATCAGATGTCTATTATTTATTGGCTCATTATATGCATGCTTTGCTTTGAGACAGTAAGTGTAATTTCATATTCAGCCTTATGAGGACATCCGGAAAATATAGCACATTTTCTGCTGCTCAGAGCACTCTCTCAGGGAGCCTTAATGGCAGTGTCTGTGTAGTCTTTGGCACAGACTGCATCTGAGAAACTTTAATGGCACAAAATCACTGTTTTGCTTGCTGTTGGTGCTGCTGTAAATGAGGAAAACAAATTTAATAGGATTAAATTACATATATTAGGCCCCAAAAGTTGGTGACTTATTTGCTGCAAACTATGTTTCCTGAAAGTACTACATTGCAAAATGCCCTAGTTACAACAGCCTGCAGTCCAAAGTTGCCACACAATTATAGCTAAGTGTACAGGATATTTTTTGATTCAACCCTACGCAGTATTTCTGCTTTCTCTATGAACATTTTCTCCCAGGGCTTTCTGATTGCTCTCATTGGGAGCAGCAGGATTTTGAAACTTTGACTGGTTCACAGCAAAGCCAATATGTGAGGTCTGAACACCGAAGTCTTAAATAATGCGGTCCCTCAGCCATAGAGAATGTCATTTTCCCTATTCAAAAGCCCTTATTGATGAGAAAAGTAAATCAGGATTACAGTGAATCTGAACAGGACTTCAATATGTCTCTACCAATTCCTCAGCATTTCTTACTCCCATACTGGGAGTCACCTGCTCCCATGAAATTTTGGTTCTGCTTAGCCACTAGGTTCAGAAAAGTCCCTATTTTGGAAAAGCTAGAGAAGGTTTAGTGGGAGATCCGTGTTGTTATCAGTCACAGGGTCTTTGCCACCAACCCGGATTCAGACCCAGTTCAGGGCTGTATCTGAGCACTGTCTGTCCCTCGCTACCACCAGCCGTGCAGTACAGTATAACTACTTTGCATCTATTTAGAATTAAAGGGGAAAATTATAGGATTCCCACCACTTGCCTTCCAGGATGATCCCCCAACTGAAGTTTTATATATCCTATCAAACATACGGGTTTTGACTTCACTTTCAAAGCAATGTTTCCAACCAGTAGCATCTACACATTCCTCAAAGGTAGGTGATCCCACCAGAATACTGTTTTAAGGTCTGACATGTGATTTACTTGCTGAGATAGTTATTCTGGGTTGGCTGACAACCTCTGCTGCTGACATACTAGGGGAGGAAACTCTTGCCCATTTTCAGGAGCCCATCTCAGCAGTACAGAGAAGGGTGTCCTGCATTCCTCCTCTGCATTCATTCAAGAGCACACAAATACTAAGAAACACAAATAATCGCTAATTTAAATCATTTGGACACTCATCAAGTGCAGTGAGACCAGCTCAAAGCCTCTCATCTGTCTATCATGGACCCTGTCTACCTGACTGTTGCCTTCCTCTAAGCACAGCTTCTGGATTTTTAACAGAAAAAACCTTTTATTCTGAAGACACACACACATGTGAAAGAAATAAAAAAACAAACAAAACAACAACAAAAAAACACACCACAGGATGTTTGTAATTTATGGATCAATACCTACTGTCTCCCTGGGAAATTTATGTCATGATAAAATATAGTTGGTGTCTGTTGTCAAGAAAGAGAAAAACAGATGTTGTTCTCCACAGTGTAAGCAAATGTAGATTTTCCAGCCTGTCGCCCAAAGAAATTTTTGAACACTATTTCTATCCATCATAAACATCAGCATATCCTGTCACTGCCACTAGAGATGACAATTAAGAGCTAACTATATGAGGAAGCACCCAGCTCTTTATTTACTACGTAATTTATATTGTTACAACTAAGATCATTGTTGTCTAACTTTTAAACTAGAAGACTCGCTCAGGCTGACTGATTTTGTTGAGAAAATTAGCCTGAGGTTTATCTTTGTCACCCTAGCCCTCACAAGAGAGCTACAGTAGTTACTGCCTGTCAGCTAATATTACGTGATAATATGGGGCAACAACTCTTGTAAGCAGACATTTGTGCTATTAGCACTGTAAGAAGGAATCTCACCAGAACAGCTGCCCTGGAGATTAAATGAAACAGAAGTGGTTCAATTTACAACAAAAGAATATTAAAGTCTAAGTGTAGATATTTCACCAAATCGTTAGTCACAATATTGCATGGGACAGGGAAAGCCAGCATCTGTGTGTTCTGTGTTTAAAAGCTGGCAGCACAAGATACACAAGAGATACATGCAATTTATAAAAACAGCTATTTATGTTGTTAGTGAAAATATGAAAGGAAGGCCTAAAATGTGAAATTTTAGTGTCTGCAAAGCGACGAAGCACAAAACAACCAACCAAAACAAACTGATCATCCCCATGGCTTAAAAAGGTTCATGCTCTCCACTACTTTTCCACATTGGGATGATCTGTTATTCCCATGTTTCATTTATACCTGCATCCAGAAATAACCTCAGAAAGCAGATCCTGTCAGCAAGGTCTTTCCAGCCTTTGAGAAAAGGGCCAGTGCAAGAAAACCAGAGAAGCTGTTTTCATCTCTAGATCAGGTATGGATCCCTTAAAGGCTTTTGCTCTAATTCTACCCTTATTTCAAAGGCATGTGTACCCCTATGCCACAGTACATCTTAAATATATCAGAGAGATCTGCTTCAAGCCTTACACTTGTGCCCTGCAAAAAGCTCACACACTAAGACGCATAATCCTGCCTTAGCCACTCCTTCAGACTCTGTCTCAGTTGGAGAGCTCTCTGTGACCTCAGGCTTGCTGCGAGCAGAGCAGGACTTGTGCCTCCCTTCTGGGCAACCTGACTAACCCATTGCACTGATTTATGTAGTGGAAAGAGTAAGAGTAGACTCTTTTTAACACTGACATTTAGACAAATCATATCCTTGGATGCTGTTATATGAAAGTGTTCCCCTTTTATACCCATTTTCATCTTCTGTAAATAAATGACCATCACAACACTTGAAAGGCAGTAACTCATATTTCCTACAGTTTCATACTTCAAAGTCACTGATGTTTTATGAAAGGGACTTCTAATCTGCCCACAGGTCCAGAAGAGCCACAGGAAATTTGATATATGTGAAATTATCTCTATAAAACACTTCCTTCAATAATCCAACAATGATCCTAAATGTTTACCTCATCAACAACTGTCATTGTTATTTCATGAACTGAGAAAGAGAAAATGAATCCACAGATAAAATATAATCCCTTTAGATTAGGTTCTTACCCATGTATTGAGACAGAAGTGAGCAGAAAAGTGAACACTTCCAGGTACTACTGCTGTATTTGATAGCAGACATTAATCTTTTCCAGTATATATTAAGAAATGCTGCACTGCCATATTATTGGAGGAAAAGAAATACACCACCTCTTCATGCAAGCTGCCTTCAACCCTAAGGGTTTTTTCTGCTGCTTTGGAAAACTTAACACACGTACCCAAGGACTTGAAAGCCTGAACAAGAAATAGAAATATTATTGCAAATTGAAGTTTATATAGAAAAAGATTAATTTGTTCAATTAAAAGTATTTTTCATCAAGTTCAGGGCAAGTGTGTACTCTTCATAGAGTCCCTCACTTCAGAAGTTCCTCCTGTGATCTGCCGTATGTCCTGCATCAATCAGTTAATACTGATGAGATTCCCTTAGATGGTGTGGTCTGTATCTAACATAGCTCCCATGCAGAGGCACCCATGATACCTACATATTCCCAGGTTTAAGCAAGAAAGGACATTTGTCATGAAAATGTGAATTTTTATTTTAAAACAGGCTGTACGACTTCCCTTTGCAAGTGAAGGTTTGTGGCCTAAAACTGCATACATGCATAGAACTGTTCCTTTCCAGGTACACCATCAGAGGGATGGAAGAAACACTGGCTTGTATCTCACGCAGAGTAAGCACAACTGGATTTCAGCACTACATTTAAAATGCTCACTAACGGTTAAGTCTAGATGGATTTCAGTGACACATGAAGCTCACCATAAGAACACAGCAGTACTTCCCAAATAAAGTGAACCAGTCAAGACTGGCTACACCAGCTCATATTGAAGTAAAAGACCTCAATTTGATCAGTAAATATTCAACAGTAAATTTAGTACAGTCAGCTCTAAGGTTTTCTTATATTTCACACTGCAGATCCCACTTAACAATCATACTGCTCACACAGGCAGAGCTTTCATGTTAGCAATATTCTGTTAATACTTCTCAAAATCCATTTTAGCACTTGTTAGGATACATTAAAGCGAAGCATAGGTAAATTCTTGAAATAAGTTCCAGTCAAAGTCAGCTTCCTCAGCTAGCTGCCACTTCTGAAATAAATTAGTCCCTGCAGGGATTACAACCAGCACAAGCACCAGGCATCCACCCACATGGCACATTCAGCTGTTATACTTCTAATTCATTAGTCTCTTCAGCTAGGTTAGAGGTTATTACAACCTCTCTGGGGGTAAAAAAAGAAAGCTTAGATGACCTCCTAACCTATTTAAAAATCTTTAACAAGGCTTTTTAGAAATACAACAGTTTTTTCTTAACAATAGGGATTAGAAATTATTCTTGTACTGAAATAACATTCAAGCCAGACCTGACAATTTCTTTGATAAACTCTTCAAATAACGGTGGTAATGTATGCAAACCTCAGAATTGCAAGTCATTTAGATCATTAGATTCTTTAAAATTAACCTCAAAAAAGTTGCAGTGATGCTTGTAAAAAATACTACCAGTAAATTAAAATCATTAACAGTGCCTGCAATGTCTTAATCTTAAATGATTTCTACTTCAATGTGATGATTCAACTGACATGTTATTAATTACTGTTGCTGGTGTATTCTCAGTTTCTACAAAAAAGTTTTGTTTCTTAAACGGTCTCTCAGAAGAGCACTCCTTAACAAAATTAAAGCTTTCTAGACTCACCACATTAAATTTAAGACAATAAATCAGCTTTTATTCTCCAACTCCAGTTGAGGGAAAAAATATTTCCAGAGACTGGAAGTATAACACTTTGGTGGAAACAGGACAAGTTTTCCAATGGCAAGATTTCAAATGGTGCCATGTTCTAATTGTAAGAATGGATGTATTATGTTCGACCCAAAATCTATCAATTTACCCCAGTATCTACCTCTAGCTATTGATGGAGAAAGATGGACATCAGAAAAACATGTCAGTCAGTAGTAATGCAAAGCAATCCTTCTTTCCTTCCTAATAACTTACTAATCCATGAGAACATTTACCACATGACAATTTAATTTCTTTAATAGCTTCTAGTATGTTCAGTAATTTTATCTAGTTCATCAACTGATTCAGCAACTACTTTTTTTTTTTTCCAGAGAAATCCAGGACATCTGTGAGGTGTTATATTCCCTTGAAAAAGCCACAGTGGCACTTTCCCAATACATCACATTCACTTCTTGTCTACTAATTTTACACTTCGTGAAAGGTTTGTTGACACATTACATACAGAAGCTGCACTGACCACTCCCAAGCTTCTACATCCCTCAGAAGCCCTTCAGGCACTGCAGTTTTGCCACCTCCTCACAGTCTCTAGAGCTCCTTTACCAACTAAAGCCACCGATTACCCTCCAACAGTAATATTCATAAAGTATAAGAGACATAAAGGACCCTTTATTTCCCTCTGGAAACAACCTGTGTCAGGCATCACAGCACAGGCAGCCAGGCAGCCCCCTCTGGGCTGCCAGCAAGCTCAGCGTTATGTTAACTGCCCGATTGGAGATGCACAAACATAGGGAAAACTTCTCTGGGGACAGTTTTGATGAAAGAGACACCACTGCGTGCAAGAGAAGGCAGAAATCCCAAATCCTGCCCAGTGTTACAAATCTCTCTATGGCCTTGCAACAGCAGAGTGGGTGAGCAGGTGCCATGGATCAACTAAGCATCAGCTCTGCCTGCATCTGCCCAAGAGAGCAGTCACAGCCACTAAAGCCCCACCAGTTGAGGCTTGAGATACAGTAGCACCAGTTACTGATTTCCCTGGGGAAAATGATGCCTAACTGGAGACAAACCTGACTCTATTTCTTCTCACTATTACCAAAGCAGCATGATAATGTCTTTGTATTTTCCCACTGCCTGCAGCCTTTCCATCACTGCTGACAGTTTCAGGTTTCTCTTACACGAGCAATGCCCTTCTGTGGGACACTGGACTGGGATAAGGAGGAAGAGGGGCAGATTTGATTAAAGGGGGGACACCAAAGGCTTGTTTCAACAGCCAGTAGGGTCAGTAAGATCTCTGCTCACAGCCTCTGAAGCTCATTTTAGACAGAATCACTAGATCCTGAGTCCAGAAATATTTTGCCTGTAAAGCGCAGTGACATCAAGCCAAGATAATAAAAGCTTTAAGTGCTACAAACTGTACAATAAAGGCAATGGGGCTGCATGAAACCAGGTCAGTCAAAATCTAACCCTTCTCAATCCTACCACCAAGGCTTACAGCAAAACAGAGCAATCTTTGTCAGTGTCTGTTTTCTACCACTGGACCATGCAGCCTCCTTCAAAACTGCTCTTTATTGAATAAAAATCAGCTGCAGAAAGAGAGAAATCTGACAGCAGTTGTCTGATCCTCAAAAAGGAATTTGACTGTGAGAAGGAAAGCTGGAGAGAGAAATAAAATACTGCAACAATACAGGGAAAGAAAATGAAATAAACAGGGAGCCCATGCAGTGAATTCACAAAATGGGACCCTTCCAAAACAAACTACCCCATTGCTTTTAGCAGTGTGCTGCTTTTAGCAGTGAGCCTTTCCTGCTCAGGTCTGAGACCTAAGCAATCTTCTTTGCCTGCAGGACCTGTCCCATATGGTAGAACCAAACAATGCACTGAAAGCTCATTGCACTCACCATAAACAAAGCTTTGGTGGAGGTCAATAGAAATCTCCATGGGAAGCAAACGTTCTGATGATGAGACAGCTGCTGCAGGATCAGATTTTGCAGCCAGTGACAAAGAAGGTGAATGCTTTCCATCTCAATTCACTTTTTCTGTGTGTCTTATCTTCAGCTACGGAGGAGTGCATGAAAGATGTATTTTGAAGCATGTCAAAGCAGGAAAAATCCAATTTGCCACTAATAAATGAATTAGCTCCAAAAAGTAAGCTCTGCTAAGTCAAACTACGCATCAAGAAATCAGCCCTCATCTGCCATCACTTAGAACATGACTACAGCAACACAAGAAAGTAATGAACTGTCTCTATAAGGCTACATTTGTTTGCTTTGTGAATATAAATAGAAAGTATGTACCAACTCAGAATCATTTCATGCTTGTATGCGTACCTGCATGCACATGCATATAGGTATAAACAAACATCTGCGACCAGGCTGAGTTTCTCTCTATGAAACCTACCTATACATGCCAAATTGTATCAGTTCAGAATCCAGAGAGTTCCAACAGTTGTTCTGATTCTCTGTAGTTCAGCTGAAGTAAGAAACAGTGAAACTAATTTACGCCACTTGAAGCCTGGGTTTCACAATGCTTTCCATAGCCTACACATATCTATAAAGGCAGAAAGAGACAAGTGGAGAGCAAGGAAAAATCAACAACAGATCTCTCCTATCACACATCAGCTCGGCAACATTGAAAAGTGTATTTCACTCAGCTGTGATCTGTTATTGATACAGCTGAAAGCTGACTGTAATAAACCCTTGTTTTAGTGTCTACTGCCTCTTTGTCACCTCCTCCATCGCTCACAGATTAGCAGCCAACTACATAGGCAACTCAATTCCATTTGTGAAGAAAATATGATTTATGATGTGGCTATCATTTGACCTGTATCAGAGGCAGAAACAATACTGCATGATGATAACTTGCAACTCAGAAAACTTTCAAACATGACATTCAAAGTTACATGGACTGAACCCATGGTCTTAGTAATGATTAGCACTTAACTGTATGTGTGCTCAGCATCTGAATACATAAATGACCCAACCAAGAGACACCCATTAGGAACATAATAGACTCTTAATAGCCAGTGCTAGTACCATAAAAGGCAGCAAAATAACTGGATGCTTGGGATTTGAGCAGCTCAGTTATTTGCGCTGCCATACACCTACCGATCTCTAGTATGAATTCTGCATTTTCAACCAGTGGGAGAGCCTAAAAGAAGGTAGCAGAATGACAAACAGCCAGCTGTGGCCAGTGAATATCAACAGTGGCTCAGAATCCTCAGAGCCCCTTAAACACCAGCAGCAGCCAACAACAGGAAACGGGCACCCTGGAAATCAATAGTTTGTGACATAACTTCCCAGGGAAACTTTTACTGGCCTCAAAAGTATGTGTATACAAACTTTTGTAGACACAGATTTGTGCCAATATATTACAAGTATTATGTGTGCACACAAGCCCTCAAGTAATCCATACAGGTTAGCAAAGCACGGGTACGTTCATGCCTTTGTGGTAGCAAAGCTCAAGGTATCTATCTCTACACAGCAATGGTCCAATCTTAATCATTCTAATAAGACATGCCATAAAATTTCTCCTTGCATCATCTCCTGTAAGATTCCTGCTAATTATTTTCTCTGACTAATCAAGCTGATTCATGATAGGCCAGATTCTTTCATTCTTAATTTTGCAGCGTAGTAGAGGAACTGATTAAAGAGGACGTCAGAATCAGACCCTGTATGTTTACAATGAATTGAGATAATCTCTGCAGACTACTTTATCTGATGCCTCCCAGGTCTTTTGCATATGATAGTACAGAGATGGAAACATTGGCAGCATAAGAAGAAAAAGAAGCACTAGAAGCATAATAAATATGACAAAAAGTGGTTACTTGTTTACTTGCAGAAGGGCAACTATGACAAAGACTGAATGGAGAAGCTTAGCAGCAGCCGCCATGCAAGACATTTTTTGCCTACACACACAGGAAGCGCAGACAAAACGCAAAAAACGGGGCCTCCGCAGATGACAACACAAAGGCCTAATTTTCTCTTAGCTTTTAGATTCCAGCTGTAAAATTCCCTTGAATTTCTAGATGTACCATTATGCACATACTCCTTATCTTGCATGTACTCATTACATTCAAATCTGAGGCAAATACTTTCACATTTGGGTGCCCTGACCAAGACACCTTACAGAGGTCTAACATTTTAGAAAGCACTGTCTGTCTTCTCTGTTGGCAGCTCACAAGGGCTTCATTTTCAAGTTAAGCACCCCAAAAATGAGGAGTGCAAGATTACCATCACATTTCATTCAGTCAGTCTCAGACACCTGTATCCTGCAATTAAATCAGCCATAAAGAAGTGCCTATTTCGTCCCAACAACAAAACAAGATAGGCAGAGAAATTAACGTGGATGTAGTTACCTTACTTCCAGCTATCTTAGGTAGAGCAAATGAGTCCCAAACAGTGTCAATATAGCCTACTATTTATACATCAAAATCCAAATGAATGTTGCTATATAATACCGACTTTCAGATACCTCACCCTGATAACATTCATATGCAGCAATGCTGTCAGATTACTGGAAAGGTATTTTTCACAATCCTTATTCAGAAGATATCTTCTGATCTCTTCTATTTTCCAGTACATTTCTAAGAGATTGAGTTCAGTTGAAAGGACATACGAATTATTATTCACGGGTCAGTCTTTTTTGATCCAGCATCTGATCAGTCCCTAAATACGTTAATACATCACTCCAATCTGTATGCTATATATACACTGATACTCTTATTTCAAGCAGCTATACATTAATGAAACCCGAACTGAAATGTGTGATTTCATACATCTGTGATTCTTTCTGTTCACACATTTTAAGTAATATGACAAAAATTTGCAATGGATAAATTATGGGGTTTAATTTGAAGTTCTGTATCTCTATATGATTTGGATGATTTAGCTTATATTAAACAAGTTTGAAAGCAGAAAGAGCTGACATGAAAAATGAATGAAACCAAGAGAGAGGGAAAATAAAAGAAGATAAACAAGATAAACAAGGACTTAGTACAGACAATTAAATATATTACAATCTCAAATTAAAAAAAAATAATTCCAGTACTAATTTTGAAAGACTGCTCAGCAGAACACAGCTGGAACAAACAATTGTTTTTACTGAAAAGACTCTGCAGCCATGTCTGGTTTCTTTATGATTTAATTATTAGTACAATACCATTTGTACATATCTGACATTTCAATCTAAGTGATAAATAAAAATAGGAAAACTGGAGTCAAAGCAATCATACATTCCCCCAATTTTAATGACAAACATTAGTAATTATCTGACTGAACACCAGGAGCTGAAAGTAGTGATAATTTTCTCTGAAACTTTCTTCATCCCTCTTCTTGAGGTAACCTGTAGCCACTTAATCAGAAAAGCAGCTACACTCTACCATACTGCACAGGGCAGTGTGACATGGACAAGTAAACGTGTGCCATGTGTTACACCTCAGCAAGGCTGCAGAAAATATTTTGACCTAGGAAACTGGCATTTTTTCAGCTAGTTATGTGGTGATGATGCAGGCACATTTAGCCTGAAAAGCAATATTTGCCTAGGAAATCCATTCAACTTGTACACTAATTTGATTCTTTATCTCTTGTTTTAAACAGAAACTGTAATTCAGTTTGAAGATCTGTAATGCTGCAAAACTTTAAACAGGAACTAATTTGAATTTGGTTTTTTTTGATTTACACTAAAACAAAATGGAGAGGAAAATAATATTTATTACTTCTGATGAAAATGTATAAAACACGGGAAAATTTTTATAGAAGCAAATTTAGCAGCCTCTCCATATGCATTCGGGCCATAAGCTACAAATGAAATTCAAGTTTCTGAACTTTATTTGTTCCATGAGTAAGTACGGATTAGTGGACTGAGTCAGGATAAACTTATTCTATTATAGCTGTATTTATCTGAGATTCTTTACGGTGCTCTACATTTCTCCAATAGATTTGTTTGGAAGGATTTTTACTTCCTCGTTAATTCCAGGATGTCTGCATTTAGTCAGGGGTGATTAGTTTCTTGCAGTTGATTTTTTTTTTTTCCTCCTAATAAAACTTTTGTTCTTTACATGCTGCTGAAAAATATTTAATTATGTAATTCAAAGTCATAAAACTTCTTTGGAAGAAAACTGAGAACAAATGAATACTATCTCTTGTTTAAAACTGTGACAATCGCTTATTTTACTGCAACATAGGCAGATGTCACACCTACTTCATCTCTGTCATTTAGGAAGGTGGTACATTTGTGCTCACATGTCCCTCCTGCTCAGCAGCAAGCTAGAGATGCACTTAAAGGCTTGCCCACCAGTGACAGCTTTGCAGGTGAACAATGCATTTTAGGATCAGCAGATATTCTGAGGTATGAGAACTACATTACCAACTTGAATATCACCACCTCCCTGCCACAAACACACAAATATCTTACCTTTCATTCTAAGTTTCAGACAGTGCCTGGGGCAGGTGGATGAATATTGCCTCAGGGCAAAACATGTCACAGAGTGTAAGAGGAACAAATCTGTTTTTTACCCTGTTCTCTCAAGACTACATTAATGGAAATACCCCATGCCAAATGGTTCACAGATGGAGGGTTGAATGAA
>VWZY01004305.1:365296-397480 GCA_013399075.1 Chloroceryle aenea
GCCTGGACATGTTCCTATGTGATGTACTCTAGGTGGCCCTGCTCTGGCAGGGGGGGTTGGACTAGATGATCTTTCGAGGTCCCTTCCATCCCCTAGGATTCTGTGATTCTGTGTGAAGTGTCAGTCAGCTGCTTATCATTGCTCATGCTAGACTTCATGCTACTATCAAGAAATGAGACTTTTCAAACTGAAAAAGATGACCATAGACATAAACTTGCCCATTCTTCTTGATTCTTTCACCAAGGTATGGATAAATACTGTTCTTTGCACACTGCAAGAAAAGTCTGGTACTGGTGATCCAGCTCAGCCAGGTTAATTCCCACTGTTTTAGGTGCACGTCCATGCAAATAATAGACATGAACAACTCTTGGTCTCTAATTATTGCCCATCCCTTCTTTCTCAGTCTGTCTCTTCAGGATGATGTAGGGAGCCAGCCTTGTTGCTATGATGTGTTGCCATGTGTATCCCCTTTCATGAAACAAAAGCATGAATAGAAGCCACCACCGCACCTGACAGGTCCCCTGAAAGTTCCCTAAAATGGAGGAGGAGTGGTTTTACTCATCATTAAATGAGAATCCAAGAGGTATTTAAACACGCATACTGCAGAAAATAAACAAATATCAGCAGTGCCTAAGCAATGTGTGTAAATAACAAAGGCTATAACAAAATCTGTAAAAAATGTATTGCCGTATCTGAAAAGGCCTAAAATAAATAGGAAAAAAAAAAATCTTAAACAGTTGCAAAGCTGAAGCTGGAAATATACCAGTTAAGGCATACATGTTTCAAAAGACCTTGAGAAGGAAAGCAACTTAATCCCTACCAATAACAAGCCATGTTCCAGTGTCCAGCCACAAGAATGGAAAGCAGAAGAGTGGAGTGGAGTAGGGGAGTGGAGTAGTATCTGAAGTGGAGTAGTGGAGTAGTATCTGAAGCTAAAGAGCAGCAGATCATTCACTGAGACTTTTCTACATACCTCTTGTTAGGCATGTTTCAGAACAGAAGAAGGAAGGATGTAGTTATATCTCTCCAGGTCACAACAGCCTTACAGGCTGAGAAGCATCCTTATTCAATATCATCTTAATGCTTTTTATTGCTTTCTTTTTGTATAGGTTTAGTACTGCAAATCTATGCTTTTAAGTAAGCAAATTCTTTTAAACAGATCTCATGAAGCAGCTTACTCAGAGGAAGAGCACAAAAGATGTGCCATTTCCATGGAAGCTGCTGTTCCTGAAACTATGGCAATGCAACCTATCTACTCTAGCCAGTGCCCTACAACACACTTCTTAGGGAACACCACAATAAAGGCAAGCCTGTACTTAACTTCTCCTGCCTACCCAGTAGTGTGGGAGAGCTACAGCATGCAAGCAACTGTCCTCATACCTTGCTCACCTAAGAGGTGAAATAAAATAAACCCTGCTAAATGCTTCACAGTTCCATAGCATTTCTTTAAAACTTTCTAAAACCATAACATACCCTAATAAAAGGATGTAAACAGCTTTTAGCAGTTTCTTTAGCAAGATTATTTTGGGGTGAGCAGTCATTTTTCAGATTTAATACAATTTCTGCACTTGTAGTATATTAACTAAGCTGACTGGGAAGTTAAACATATTGCAGAAGGTGCTTTGCAGAGTGAAACAGCAGTAAAAAATAAGGTGTTTTGTTGAGATGATGCATTTCATTGCATAGTCAGGAACATATTAAAGTACATAGAGCATGTAAAAGTGTTGATATTTCATCTAGGATAGTTTCAATTTGAGATAAAGACATCCTCCCTCTTCATCTTCCCAGTAACACATTTCCATGCAGATCAGAGACATCTAAATCCAAATTTCATTTTACATATGTCAGAGCACCTGATGTCTAAAGGGAAAGGTTTTAATGAAAGGGTCTTCATAGCAGAGTTTACTACTAAACCTACTGAAATACATAAGTGTTTTCATGGAGATTTCTACATTTAGAGCATGCTATAAAGATGACATTTAACATGCCAATTTATATGGTGTTACTTTTGAGGCTGGAGAAGACCCTGCTCTGCTCTGAAAGGAGATGCTGTGCAAAGTGCACAGTCCCCATCTGCCTGTGAAGCCAAACTTCGAGTAGCACATCTCAAGAGCATAAACCCAGCTTGGCACCCAACTAAGTTTAATCTTGGATACTCAAAGATATCCCTGTTTAGGACTTTAAAACTGCTCAAAATCTCACACTATCACACCTTAAGGAATGCATCATAAAGTGAAGGACAACATTGCGACAAGGTCAGGAAGAATCTAGAATATGCTTGCTGAAGTTCCCAAACAGCAGATAAATTACCAGACACTGTCATCTTCTCTTAAGAAAAAAAAAAAATCAATCAAATTGTAAAAAGGGCTTTTAACAGATGACTAGAAGGGCTGCAAGTATTTAACTTGAGCTTTTAATAGGTTTCTTAGCGCATCAGTGTAATATTTACAAAACCCACACAGAAAAAAGTCTTTAGATTCACCCCTAAAATGAAAAATTCTGTTTCGGACCATAGGAAACTACAGATTGTTTACATTTTGTCTTCTGCCAGTCAGGAGCAATGTAGGATCCTAGTGGTTATATGACAGATTTCTTTATCCTGCAACTAGTCCGTAGCTGCAGTTCATTTGCAGGATTTTACCTCAAGGGTGCTGTCTCAGCGTCACAGTTTAACAATCACTACACTTTACATCCATTTCCATTAGGTACGTTCAGCAAGTTTCAAAAGTAGAGTTGTCATAAAGCAGAATGCCTGCTACCTAGTGGTATAAAACCCATTAAGACAACTTAGGTTTAAGCTGCAGAGTATCAGCTTTCCAGAGGCAGCGAAATAATTCTTTTTTTCCCCATCCCACCACATTGGAAAGTGGCCCTCTCACACTACAGGTAAAAGGCAGTCTCTTCAGCAATTTATTGAAAGGGGGGTGGAAGGGGGCAAGGGGAGAGGAGGGAAGAAGAGCCATGGAAATTCCTGTCTCTAACAAACTATTCCAAGTGTTTGGTTATAAGGAGCATCACAGGCACACACCTGTATATTCTTCTATGAAGTCTGCAATTTTCTGACATCTTCATTAACATTTGGAAAAAAACCCCGTTGCACTAGTAGTGTGTGCATCTTAAACAGCTTATCTTTCAGTAGCTTCATTGTGGCATTCAGTTTGTGTTTCTCACATCTTTCCAACACCCCTCTCCCAAGAATATCAAGCACAGACTCACACCCCTCTAAACATCACCAGAAGTTTGTGTCTGCTTACAGTATCAACACAAGACTTTCAATCACGTGAAGCCTTCAATAAACCCAAGTACCTATCAAGTTATACACCAAGCTTTCAAGCTTCATTTGATTAGAAGATTTCTGCCCCAAATAAAACATCAGCGAAAATGACAAAATGTCCATTTGCCTTCTCATTGCACTTTCCAGAATCTTACTGCATGGATCTTCATCTTATGCCAGCTGAAGATTCATAATTAAGACAACAAAAAGAGCCATGTAAAGCTGGATATTGCAGGCCATTAGCTTTGTATTTTCATAGGCATCACGGAAAGTTTATGTTTATAAAGGTCCTGTGTAGCAGCAACATTTTTTCCAGTAATTGTTGGTTTATGAAAAAAAAAAGCTGTCATTATACTTGCACATTCAACATACCTTTCCTAATTAAAACCTAAGCAACTGTATATGTTGTAACAACATTCACTCTAATATGCTTCCTTGTAATTCGTGACTGACTGGAGCTGAGAAGCTGTACATGAAAGGGCTTTTTTATTTCTTTTTCCAAAATAAAGGCAGTCATTAATTGACCACATACTAATTATTTTTGGAGTACTCATACTCCACACCGTTTCTCGAGTCTAGTGAAAATCTGCTAGTGAATGATAGTCAAACCCAGGTTTCAGCAGATTTCTCCATATTGCAAAGGGGCTTCACTGTAACACGATTAGGAGCCACTTTGTCTTCAAGCTGCAGAAACACAGGCATTCACAAATTCACAAGCTTTTCCAGAAGTCACTTGAGGGTCAAGCAGCTAACATCAGTCATTATGACACCTCAGCTACAGGATTATAGTGAAACAATGGGCTACACAAAAATAAAATAAATCCCCTGGAAGCTACTTTCAGTGACTATGCACATCTAACGAGACCATCCTGGAAATCTGTGAGCAGTTAATGTTCTGCTATTAAGAGCTGGAGGTATCTTTTATTCATGTATATTATTTCACATTTCTAGGATAAATCTTTATAAACAGCAAAATTTCCCTTCTGCAAAGAACCAGATTTTCCTCATGAATTTCTGTCATTAGGAAAGCAAAGGGTAAGGGAACTAATTGGTCCAGGTAAGGACTAATCCCTAGGGTAAATGAGGGAACTGAATATAGTGCTCTAACTACAGGAGATAACATCTTATAAAATACCACCTCTTTTTGCTTTCTCAAATTCCCTTTTACAGTTGCCAATAGTGCTGTTTGTACACACAGTGATATACAGAGCATACAACGGCTCCATTCCACTAATATTGTCCTACAGCTCAAAACAGAGACCGCAGAGTGAGTGCGCTGGCACAGAATATATGACAGAACTTGAGAGCACGATAAATTTGAAAACACGCGTTCCATCCCAAATCCAAAAAGCTAGCCCTTTGGTATTAACACTGAAGTGCCCAACTTCCAAACATGAGACAAGCTTTCTTTGTTGTGCCATAAATACCCCAAAATGTGCTCACACCGTAATTTCCACAGCATAATATTCAGCTGTGAATTCATCATTGCATACAAAACACACTTTGTACAAAAGCTCACTCTGAATCTCATGTTGCACACGTAACCCCACCTGCTAAACCCGCACACTATAAACTCCAACTATTACACACAAGAGGATTCCAGTGTGGATGCAACATAAATTGCATCATAGGCATGTGTAGGCCATCCAAATTATATGGCTGCTAATGCACAACAGACATCCACACAAGTCAGGAACTCCTGGGAAGGCCAAAATAATTACCTTCAGCATGGAGAAATGGGTAGTCGGAGATGTCAGTTCCTTTCCTCTTTCCCTACCTTATTCCAGAGGAGAAATCTGCTTCTGATCTGTACCTCATCCCATCCTTGGAGTAAATGTAGTAGTTTATCTGCATTTCTGTGGAAGGCAATATACACACTAGAACTAAAGTCGATAAATCTCTACTTTCAGACAGAGATCTCTAATTCTGCCTCTAAACAGCACAAATAATTTGTGGCAAATAGTTCCCTTAATTAAAAACATGTATACCTTGAACACTTATTTTGATATAAACTGGAACTTCTAGTTTGCTTGCGGATTTAAAACAAATCAAATGTATTTTGCAGTTTATTACCACATTCATAATCTAACCTACTACAATAAAATTCACAGTAAAGTTGATTTGGAAATACTTATTTCAAAATATCATTTCTAGTATGATAATGACATATATTTGTGTTTCTCTGTAGCATCAATATTTACAGTATGCAACTGAAATTTTCAAATATATTGGAAATGCTCCATATCTCTATCTGTCAGTCCTCACAATGGCATTGTCAGATAAATATCAAACAACAAAAGTACTCTCAGCTGTCTGTGAGTACAGCATTTTCCATTCACTGACGAGAATTTTGTTATACAATCTCACTTAAGATTACATGGAAAATCTATAGAAAAACCCAGAGCCCCAAATTCCTATGTTTTAATTTAAAAACCTCAAGAACCATGATTTGGAGCATACTTACTTGATTCCGATGGCTCTCTAGAAATAGGCTTTCTAGAACATGCCCTTGTAACTCTTGGGGGTAGGAGTGTGGGTTGTGGAAAAAGCACGGAGAGACAATTGTATTACTGCTTTGACCTCAGTTATGTACAGAAAAAAAAAATATTTCTGTGTTAGATTACCACAGAGAATAAATTGTTGGAGTTGTTGAGATAGCATGCTAGTGTTCCTGTTTATGTCAGCCATTCATGTCCCACTCCACACCTCTAAATACAGTGGGCAAATCATTATGAGACTTTCAGGGTGCAGGGTCGTAACTGTAGAAGCAAATTTAAAAAAACCCAACTGTAATAAACCCTCGAAGATCTTCCAGAAAGCATTCAAATCATCCTGAGCTAACACTGTGATTTTGCAAGGCATGTCCAAACCAGTTCCTGAATGAGGAATCCTTGAAAGCAATCCTGAGCCCTCTTGATTTTATATTCCATATCTTTCTCACTTACTACCAGAATATCAACAAAATATAACAACTTGTGAAATGCTCTGTGAAGTCTGCAGTTTGAACTGCTTCACATGAAATCAGAAAGGCATGATGCACAGGAGGTGATATAAATGTCAAAAAATCCCTCCATGATTTTAAATAAATGCTCAAGTGCTAAAAAGCACGTGTGAAGTGATGTGATGGGCACTATTTATTGTCCTTCTCCCATTTGTTGCATAAATGCTACATTACCATACTCTGCTAGAAAGAGTGAGGCTGCACAGCAAAAGCTGCACCTAGATACCAGCAATGGGGAGGCAGGCTGTTCCCCTGTAACAGCAGAGCACAGTAAGCTTGTGGACTGTAACACATGCCAGGTAGGCTAGAGACACCGCCGAGTACAGAGCTTGCGGTGCGAATACAGATTTCTACATCTCTGAGAGGAGCATAGCCACAGGAAGCTCAAAAGATGATGGTAAGGAGAGGTGCCTACAGCTCCAGAGGGCAGTGGTGGGTTAGTTCAACACACAAAGCCACTGATACCAGCTTTTTACACCAGCTTTAGTCAAAAGCAAAGCCAGAAGGAAAGTCCAACCTTTCAAGAACCCACTGGAGATGGAAAAAGATTTTTCAGACCTTTTTATTTAAATCTGCCTGACCCATTAAATCTGTGAATTCTGTCTAAAAGTATTTTTCTTGTTCTAGCTTATTAGTTTGTGTTTGCTATAATAAAACAAGGACAAGAGACTGGGAGCCACATTGAGCACTTTGGCACATCTGACACGCAGAGAAGCTGACGCAATTCTGGCTCTAGGCCCTGGCTGACTCCAGGTCCCACAGAAATGCCTTTTGAAACAACCATTTTCTCTTTTAACACAAAAATTGGACCATCTAAATCAATAGCTGGAGCTTACAAAGGATGCAGAGCAGCTGTGGTTTTTAACAACGCGTGCAGCCGCATGGGCTCCAAAACGAGCAGCTGCAGGGGGAGAAACGGTAGGGTAGGAAAAGCCCTGCCAAGGCAAACCATTAGGTCCAGCCCCTCAGCAGTGTGCATGCAAGGCAAAGGTAGCATTTTAAGCAGTGAGGGTTATTTTTTTTTTTTCTATCCTCAGATCTATTTTGTAAGTAGCAGGAAGGAGTCATCACATTTAATCTTAAAGTAATCCCCTTTAAGCCTAAAGTGCTTATGCCTCTGCGAGCACATCATTCTGCCAGTGTTGTAAAGGGACCAGAGGGGAGTGAGTGGCAATGTGAGAACAGCTCCGTTTTCAGCAAAGAGCTCATCAGACTGGTATCAGTGTCCACTTTCTGGCAGCTGTCCATTACAGGGATCCTAAGTACTGTATTTTGTACAATTGGATAGTGCCTAGAGGAGGTACCACCTGATATTTACTTACATTTGGCAATACGTTTGAAAATTGTACTGAACTATTGGTTTAGCCTTGGAGACTACAAGGTGAAGCACTGTGCTTTCAGTAATGCACCCTCTGCAAAGCCCCAGAGAATACAAGTCTAACAGGAAGGAGAGGAAAAGAAAACAACAAACCACACACATAAAAATAAAAATAATAATAAAAAACCCCACAAACAACAAAACACACAACACGACACACAGATTTTTACCAGCCCTTTTCACACCAGTAAGCAAGGGAGCAGATATACACCATGTGCTGAGCCATACAGCTCTTCCAGGTTGTCACCTGTACAACAACAGTCAAACAAGTGTATGGTGAAGCATGTTATACTGTCCTCCTTGCTCAAGAAGGCTTGAGACTGTAATGCAAACTCCAGCCCACACTTATCAAGGAAAGGCCAGAGGCAATCAGCTTAAATTAGGAATGGGACAACTGAAAATTAACTCTGGTACAGTGCATATATTTTTTATGATACCGTATAAAGGATTAAAGAAGTCACAAGACTTCTTAAAGAAGTCACCACTGTCATACATGTGGTGTATGGTCTAAAAGCTAATATTACAAGTCAGGGTACTCTTCTCCTCCCCCAACAGTATTTCTTAAATCCAGATCGTTAAACCAGTGGACCAATACTTTGGTCAGTGGCACCTCTGCACTCTGCCAACCCATTACTGTTACTGCCAATAAACATGCCAATTTAGAAAGGGGCTGATTATGTAGTTCTACGTAGGACAGCATAATATATCTCATTGTTATCTCTACTTGACAAATACAACATCCAACCTTTAAAATGAACCAATCTCTTGAAGAATAAAACTCTTCAGAACTTACCAATACCAGCTAGAAGGCAGAACACCTGCTGAGACATTATGTCTAAGATGCTAGCCTTCCTTCTAGCTCTGCCTAATACCATATACCATTAACAGCCAGTCCAAGGGCTACTGAAGACTATGGGATTTTTGTAACTGGTGCCAGTGGGGTTTGCAATGTGCCCCTTCACCATACAGACTGGTTGTTGTGCACACCACTCAAAAAATACTGTTCTCTATTTCTAAAAGCATGATTTTAAAAGACTATTCTAATTAAAAAAAAAAAAAGAAGAAATAAATTTGGGGTTACAGAAAGTTACATTTAAAAAATATAATTTGCAGGTAATGGGTATTGGACTGGAGCCTGAGACTTGAACTTTCTCTCCCTTCATAAGGAAGGAGCTCAGCCCTATGAATGGCTACCTGCAGAGGCAAAAATGCCAGAGTCCTGGGGGGCAACCAAAGCATGTAAGCTATCCTTGTATCTGCAGTTCTGGCAGCTGTCACAGGCTGAAGAACAGTGTAGTGATATACTGCAGTATGACAGGTGGTCCACTTCCCAACAAGCTGCTCGCTCCCTCCCCCCCTCTTGTTTGGACCTACCTCTGGGACAACTGTCTTCAAAGGGCAGCCCTACTACTGGCAGCTGCACTTCACAGCACTGTGTTATTCTCTCCAGGAGAGCAAGTTTTCAGAGTACAGAAAAACCTACCACAAGGATGATGTCCTTTTCAGATTTCCCCTTCTAAAATGTTCTCTCTTTTTCTTTTAATTATATTACTTCTGACTAAACACAGTTATGGATGCCTATTATCTCTACTAGCTTCATGGATGATGCACACAAACTGTTGCCTGGGCTTTTCCGGTGTATGTATTTATACATACACCTGTATTGCACCAGCAAACTCTGAGAACCCTCAGAAACTTTCCCTTATTACATCTGCTCCCAGTAACACCCATTCAGCCTAGAAACTGATCAGATTTCTGAAGCTGACCAGTTGATGACTATTGGCCAAAGGTGGGTGAGCTACCCTTGCCTCCTTAATGGTGCCATCAAACAAATAAATCACATCCCATTTCCATCTTATGTACTAATAGAAAGTGAAAATAAACTAGAAAGGCAATACAGCTATGCTCTTCCTAAGGAAGAGGTAACCTTTTACCATTTCAATTGCAATTAGTGACTAGGGAGTTTCATCCATCCAATCTGTTTTGACCAACATTAAATATCAAAGTATCCCTTCTATTGGAAAACAGAACCTCATCTCTTACACTCCTAGCTTAGACTTCCACTCTTTGTTCATCCACATCTTTCTTATCTTCTCCCCATTCTATATCTATCATGATTCTTCATACTAAGCTGAAGTGTAACCAACTTCACTGAGTAACTTTTAACCAGACTTTCCAATAAATAAAGCATATCCTGCAGAATAGTTAATCCAAGGAACTTCTCTTTCTTGAACTCTTTTATTAAGTCTGTGGTACCTTAAACACCTGCAGGTATAGTACTTACTTTCTCACCTTAAAACTAACTAAGAAAAGGACTAGGAGTTTAACTAAAAAGAAGAAGGAGGGGAAGAAATAAAGGAAAATTCAAAAGGTTATATTTGCACCTTTGACCAGTTTCTGGAAAAACAGCACCTCTATCAGCAATCAGAGTTAGAGCTGTAGAAGGTTTTCTGTAGTTTACTCATTTGACATACATAGGCCTTTAGGCATGTGGCAAGATGCTGTCAAGTGCCTGTTGATACCATGATTACCACCTCTAATGCTATTGGTATTAATTATTCTGAAACAACCACCCATGCAATCAGGTAAAACCAAAATTTAAGGCTATGTGGCCTTTTCCTCAACACATATTTATAAGCCTTTATTGCTTCATTTCCTTACAGAACATTCTGACAAGCCTAGATCAAGGAATATCCCAAAACACTTCAATTAGCTCTGTTCAGGTTACTGCTGCTTGTAGGAATCAACTTGATAAGTGACAATTCTTTTGGCAGTTTGCTGAAAATAGTGGCTTGTATCATGAAGATCATTGGTTTATGGCACTGTGAAAATAATTAAAAGTCCTAAAATACATACCCATATAAAATATATACCCATATACTAATGTATACACAATGTTCATAAACCCATTAAACGTGCAATGCCACAGCTCAGCAAAACACTTAGGAAGAACACTGGGATGAAATATCCCACTAGCTGGACATTCAACAATGAACAAAAAAAGAGTACAATTAGTATAAATTCCATTTGCTTTTTTAGCCCTGCCAGTCATAGGTAATAATCTTCTCCTTCTTGCTAGGCAGTTACAGAATTACAACCAACTTCCCACTTGGGTTAGAACGTAGTTCTGCAGGTTTAACCTTTGAAGGCAGAATCCATAAGAAGGTTCCTCTAAAACTGATGAAGAAAATGGCCATTTGAAATTAAAAGTTTCAAGTGTTGTCAGTGGCCTTCAGATCCACTCCCAGATTCCCTTATATAGTCAAGAACTGGGTCTTGCATCACTGCAGGTCAACAACCAACTGCATTTTTTTCTGCTTAAATAGAAACCAAAAGGAATAGTCTTATGTATTTAAATCTTGTCTTCATTTGCAAGAACCACTTGCACATAGATGCAGAACTCAGAATAACAAATCAATCCAATTCTAGCACAAGGCTAAACAGGTTTTTCACTGTTTGGAAGAGAAAGCTTAAAATTCACTTACTCCAGCACTGATTTCAAAATACTCCTTTACTAATGACTTCAGCAACCAATATTCAGTCCCACCCTAGGGCTCAAATACTCTTTTAAGAATAGGATTATAACCTCAACACAGGATAATATTAATACTTTACACACATAAGGTCCTTCCATGAGGCACAATGAGCTTAGGTATCAACAGAGGAGAACATGAAAAATTATGATAAGGGCACTTAAATGGGTTTTATGAAACACACCTCTATGTTGAATGTTGGATTTCCTGCTATAAAATTGCAAAATTAATGTCCCCTACATTTCCAGTGAAGCCTTGATGTGACCTCAGTGGTATGAAATGCTAATAAACTCCATACATAAAGAAAAAAAAATATTTTTCCTTGGTGTCCTCTTGGGGAGGTAGGACAGGAAAATAGAAGAGGAAAGAAAAGAGAATTTCTTCTGAAATTGATTTAGCCCATCACTATTTCTATAAAACAAAAAATAAATTAAAATTCAACCAAACCCAGTATATGTTCTACTCTAGTTTGTCCTTAGGAATTTATGACCAAAACAAATAGATAGTTTTCTTATAAAAGGTACACAAACCATATTTATGCATGTCTTTCGGAAAGTAACATTCAAATACCATCTGACTTATTTTGAATTCTATACATATACAGATATGTATTTTTATATACACACAATGTAGTCATTATATATAATGCACGTACATGAATGTAAAAACCACTTGGAAAAAAAAACAAACCAAACCCCAACCAAATCAACAACACGAAATTAAAAAACAAACAAAACAAAACACCCATAACACACACCACCACAACCAAGACAGAATCATACATCCCAGCTCAAGGACAAATTTTTCAGGGGTGAAGTCTAGAGAGACGTCATCCACTTCATGATAGCATTTGCATATTTAAAAAGAAACTCACCTTCTGAAGGGTTGTTCCAAGACAAACCTCTACACCTCCTAATCAATATGAAAACCTCCTGTCTTTAACACCCTTCTGTCAAATTTGAAGAGACGCTAACCAAAATAAACTACCTTAAAATATATGGTGTGCAATAACAAAGGAATGGAAACCAGATGTCTGTTGCATACAGTTTTTCTTTCTCAACATACGCATCTTAGGTGGCATAGTTTAAAACCAACTACACAAGCACTTTGAATATACAATAGACTAATGAGAGGTATGGGCAATTCATCTGACCCTTCTGTCAGTACACACAGTACAGTTTCCACATTAAAAAACAAAAATCATAATTTCTTACATTTTCCAGCACTATTTATTCATCAAAAATAGACCTTTTGGCTACAGTTCCTGAGAAGCAGCTGTGCTGTATCTATCAATGACCAGCAGATCTATCTTGGGGCTTTTGAAAGCCACTGATTTTTTTTATCATCTGTACTACCAAACTCAGTAAGATGAGACAAACTACTGAGACTTAGGGTTTTTATACTCAAATACAAATTTCAGGCAGTAGCCCATGAACCATATCCCTCAAGAACTCCGAAAATTCCTATCAACGATTCCTAATTGAAGCTGCCAACAGGGTGAAATAATTCACACAGCTGAGCCCTCATGGACTTCCATTCATTAGCTTCTGAAACATTTCTTACACTTATTCCTCCTGAACACTGCTCCCTAGGGTCTTCAGAAGTTGCTCTGTAGAGGAAAAAAAAAATCAAACCAAAGAACCACCACACACACAACACCAAACTGTAACATGTAAACCTTAGTTAAGTGCATTCCCCTTTTCATAAGGATGCTTTTCTTCCAAGTTCTTTCCGAAGTGAAATCCTTCTGTGAAAGGGTCCCAGGGAAGGACCAAATTCATAGAAACTGTATAAACAACATTAAAATCTTCTTGCAAGCAGAGATGGAAATGACCAACAGTCACCTAACATAAATCATATTGAATAAACTGAGTAAAAGTTTAGGAGGAAAAATTCATCTAGTACTTTATTCTCTATTATTCACCTTTATAGATTAAAAAAAAAAGTTGGCCTTTCCCTGCTCTTACTTAAACTGTTCTTATTTCTGAGTGAGCTGTAAAGGGACACATATGGAGAGAAAAGCCCTCAGTGTGATGGTGGATTTCCAGTATGATTTTATTAGATTCATAGCACATGACTGAAAGGAGCTCATTGTATACAGCTGATTGGGTTTTAAAGCAGGGGATAATTGGTTGGGTAAATTAACATTTACTGGCTTTAGGACTTACATACTCTGGGAACACAAGCCTACCAGTGACTGACTGGGGCATTATACTGCTGTTTAGCTGCTTCAACAATGAGAGTCTCCCTGGTGTTGTATGGGGCAGAGCTGTGGACCTTGAAGAAAGCAAATGAATATCGACTTCCAGTGATAGAGATGACACGTCTCCAGAGGCTCCCTGATGTTAGCAGAAGACAGAAACTGAGAAGTAAAGAACACCAGAATCATGCTGTGCATAAAAAACAGCTGCAGGCTGCTATAAGAGAAGTAGAAATGCTGCTAAGTGGGAGGTACTTGCATCCCACCTTACATAAAAAAGAGAAGTAGTAAGTTCTTTCTCTATAAAACCTATTCAGCTAGGCACAGTAAAAACTTATCAATACCATATTAAAAACAAAATCATCAAATATAACTTCAACATATACAGGCTTGTGAATATTCAGAAACACACTCAGACCTCAAGGCAATAGCTGGGAAGATGGGAGAGAAAAACATTTACTACTTTCATTAACAACTAATCTTTTCGGGAATTTCCAAAATAGCATTTTATTCCAGACTGTAATAGCCTCTTACATAACTAAAATGAAAAACATTATGTTCATAAAAATATTTCAACTGCTTATTACAAAAATTTTCAAATGCTTTTAGCTTTCTCAATTTATTTTTTTTCATGACATAATGTTTGGATAGATCACAACACTTGTGGTTTGATCTCTGGCTTGGTGCTAATCCTCCACTAGATTAGTAAATATGGAAGAAAGGTCATTACAGTAATTTTTGATGTGTGAAATAATGGATTTTAGTCCAGAGTTTGGAGGACAGGCATCTACAGTATGTGGAAATACAGTACAGAAATACAACAGAGTATCTACAAGTTGTGGAAATACATACTCCCCCAGCTGGGAATTTTGAGGTGTATATTCTCTATACTGTACTGGGCAGAATTTATTGTGAAACACTATGGATTTCCTCAGGACACTGTAATATTTAGTTTGTATGATGCATGTTTATTCTTTTTGTTGTTGCTCATTCTTTCAACAAAGATTCAAACCAGGAAAGGAGGTGGGGAGGAATATTTATATTTTACTCTTCTTGTCAAGGAAAGGGAAACAAAACAGCAACAGTAACTATTTAACATTTGAATTATGTCAGGGATGTTTTGAGTCTGATTATACTACGTAAGAGATCAGGTAATGGTATTGAAAACTATTTTTGTTCTCTTTCAATTTTTTAGTTTTTCCTTCTTTGTTTTACTTTTTCACATTTATGTTATCTCCTTGTAAAAACATATAAAAATAAAATAGTCCCAGATATATTTACTTGCCAGTTAAAATCATTATGCTTATAAAGAGTAAAAGTAGCATGTAATTTTGGAGGGAACATTGGGAATTAGAGATTAGAAGACTGATGATACAAAGGTACTCAAAGAAGTGTTAAGGAAGAAATATGTTAACCATCTGAAACATCATACAGCACTGTAGAAAGAGATGGACTTGTCAAGAACAATCAGTATCAATCCAACTCAAATTCATTCTCTGACAGGGCTACAGAAAATGAAGAAAGAAGCAGCTGCACTATTTCTTGACTTGAATGCATTTTAGAAAGACAGCAAAAATCACATTACATAACCAAACTAGGCAAAATCAATATAGGTAATGATTTTTCAACTTTTCTTCACTTATGGATCAATAACTATTTTGTAGAAGAGGTATAAGCATCTTGTAAACTCTACATATATAAAATTACTGATTTACATTGTCTGTTGCAAACTCCTTAAAAGTAATCTGGACCCCACAGAACAAAGCTGAGTGATGACATTAAAGTTGTCTGCCCAGAAAACAGTGCAAGTCTAAATATCAACAATTTTGTCAAATTAAGGGATTATTTCAGCCTAGCAACATGTCCTAGATTTTCTCCTGTTTAGAACTTCCATTAATTATCTGGATGGCAAAAAAAAAGTCACCAAGATCTTGCAGGTCACCAAGATCTTTGCAAGCACTTGGAACACTGTTTCTAATTCTAAGGGATTTTGATAGAGAAATCGCCTGAAATCAATAAAAAGATTTAATAAAAAAGTCATGCCACAGAACAGGATGGGAGAAAATAGAATAAAAATAACAAAGTGAGGAATAACCACTTAGTCAGCTGTACCACCCAAAAAAAGAATGTGGTATTTAGAGTGGGCTGCCAACTGAGTATCAGCCCACAATGAGATACCGTTCCAAAAAAAGGATTTAAAATAGAAGCCATCCTGAAACAACACTAAGAGGAGCATCACTATTGTGGCCATTTCTATTTTTTCCATTTCACTTCTATATAGCTTCAAAATCTGTCCTTCTCCCACCTATTTTCTAACAGTTTTGACATGGCAAAGAATGACACTTCCTTCTTTAGAACTTGGCATGGACTTTGTGACACTGAGTTTGGGTAAAAATTAGTCATTTTCGTCAGTTAATTTCAGGCTCTGAATCCTGCACCAACACTTTCAGTTTCATAGTGCATTTGAAACACACTGTCAGTAACAAAATAAGTACTATGCTTAATTTTTCATTTACCCACCCCCTGAATTTGGAAGCCAGATCTGTAGGAGCAGTCTAAGGTAACAAGTTAATGCTCTGACAATACCTTTTCATTACATCAGTGTACCTGAGTCAACACTGCACAACAGCACCAAAAGTTGTAGGTGTGCAATAGTGGTGGTAATGAAATCACCATTATAAGGAAAACAAGCTCACACTCTGCTTACTTCTCAGGCCCTTTTTGCTACTTGCACGGTTGGTTTTATGCACAGGTTAATGACTACATTCCCAACCAAGTTCATATTATTCAAAAAATAAATCATGAAAGAGACCAAAAAAATTAATTACTCTATGATTCTTCAAATATGATGCATGTTTATTCTGCCTGAAAACAATACAAAGGAAGACTGACTCCTTGCTAGCATTTAATTTAAATTAGATGGTCTGTGTATAAAAGCACAGACTGGCTTTCATGAACAGACCTTCAGACTTTTACTATGACAAGAGAAATTACCTGCTTCTTCAGTCTGTATCATGATTTACAGCAGTAGCTACTTGGAAGAAAGAGAAATGAGTGTATAGCTGAGGCCTCCCTCTACCCTTCTCTTCTCTCTTCTTTCTTCTTCTTGCAGTGGTGTTTGATTGAGCATCAGATTACAAATACTTTGTGACTTATACTTGTCCAGGTTGTCATCATTAAAAATTGGGGCTTCAATATTATTGTTAAACCTTGGATAAAACTCAGATGTAACTATTCCATGCTGTAAATTTTTATGTCATTGTCAGATCTGCTGTAAATATAAATCACCTGCCAATGTCCTAGAAGGAACAAAATTGTCATCTTTTTCATAATCATATTAAAGATTTCCTGCTTGTTCCTGGAAGACTGATTAAGAAACACATGATGGCTAGAACACTATTTTCCGCACTTCCCTGGAAGAATAAAATCAAAGCAACTTCTCCAACTAAAGAACCATGCTTTATTTGAATCATGGTATATACCCAAAAACTCATTTTCCCTTGGCCACCTTCCACATCCTTACTTGCCCTTGCATTTATCTTGATCAGAACTGTAGTTTATTTTCATCCAGACACCTTTGTGTTTTTTTTCCTTTCCAGAATTTTTTTTATAAATACTGTCTTTCTTAATGATAATTATTAACATATTTGGATAAGATGCACAGCAGGGTATCTGTATGTGTTCATCACTTCTTTGATGTTGATAATGTGATAATTGAACTTCAACAAATAAGAGGACATAATCAAGAGGTCAGGAAGATATTAACGTGATCAGAGCGTCTCACACTATATACACCATATGCTGTCCAAAACACAGTCTGTGTTAAACCAAAAGCTACAAAAGTCCAACTGGTTTCTATCGTGACTGCCAAAAGATAAAAGATTACTGTGTTTACAGACCAGTGTGCTCAAATTATTCATGTAAGGATTTAACTCTTGTCAAACTAAGGTCATGTTGACAGGTTTCAATTATTAACAAAAACCATTCTGAATATCTCTGCAGTGCATTTGTGTATTTATAATACAGCGTAAGGCTTTGTTACCAACCCTTTATTGTACAGCAAAAATTTAGCTTTCTTTGCCTAAAAAGCAATGATGAAAACCATGACGTTATAAATCAAAGAGCTTCAGTATCACATCACATACCTTCACTACCACACAAATTTATAGAAAATTGTATACTGAATAAAACAAAGCCACCACTAAAATTTGCCAATGAACTAGAAGCACAGACAGATATAGCATACACACATTTCATGCATCTACCTTCATGCAAGTATTTTTTCAAGGACTCTGAGCAAAAGGACTAGTAAGTGTTCCTAGTTGACAGATAAAGATGATAATTTTTTTCTTTACCCCACAATTTAAAATACATTTATTTTCCTGAATCAATTCCTGCCCTTTATTTGCCCATTCTCTTGACTCCACTACCTTCAACTGAAGTAGGTGCTAGATCACTCTCATGCTGTTGAGCTGAGCACAGTGTATAAGAATTGTGTTGATTTAACGTTTTCTTCATCTCAAATGTTCCATGCAGTTTTAGGATTTTCCAGGATATAACTCTTAGCTAATAGAAACCATCTGCTAATATATGCAACATTTAGGCCTATTTGGTGGTTCTACTAAGACAAGACAAATATTCTGTGTGGCAATGGTAACATGAGAACTAGGAAAAAGGGATTTTTCCTTTGTTTATCAACAGATTCAATAAATACTGTTTGGTATGCTGAAAGGTAACTCCAAAATACACACATACATTTAGTTTGGCTCAGCAGATACCCTTGCTTCAGAAGCAAACTTAAAATTTTCAAGATAAAATTAAAATTTAAGACTATATAAATGAGATTCTCCATTATAAGCCTTGTTTCAAATCTATAAGGAAGAAAGTTTTTAAATACTAAAACAATATATTGGGGGGAGGGGGTGTTGTATTCAGTTGTTTTTTTGTTTGTCTGCAGTTTTTTGTGTGTTTCTGGGTTCTATGTGTTTTGTTGTTGTTCCTTGTTTGGTTGGTTTGGGTTCTTTTTGTTGTTGGTTAGTTGGGGTTTTTCTACCTCTTTCTCACTACTATTCAACAAGAGTTTAGTTGCCAAACTGACTCTGAAGGAATTGAGAATTCATTGCAATTTTTCTGTAAATTCACTTTGAATCAAGTTACGACTCGGGGGAAAAAAGTGTCTGTATCACCTGGTGGCAGCACATTTGTAAACAGAATTCTTCTATCCAAAAACAAGATTTGAAATAGTATGATGTCCAAGAAAAATACTTTTTGGAGAAAGAAAAACTTCCCTTTTATTTTCTGTAGTTCTATTTAAACATGTTTAATTATAGAGAAATAATTTCCTTTCTTTGACAAAGGTTCAATAGCCAGTTTAATTTTACTTTTTCCACTATGAACATTGCTGCTGCTTAACTTATTATATCAGACAATTTCTAAAGCATATACACTCTCTGGAAAGCCAGAGAAAGATAATCTAGTCATTTATTCAGATAAGCATCCACATATTTAATCTCTCCTGCATAAAATAAATCAGTCCTCAGAGAAATCAATTTTTTAACCCACATCTACATTTTATATTAGCACTGTTTTCTTAAAGAGCATCTTCAAAGATATCACTGTTTGCCTTCCATGCCCCATACGAGTGGCATTCCTATCTTCTTCCCCCTGGAGCAACAGGTAAGGTTGGCATAAGCATCCTTTGATATCAATACTGTAACTGGGTCCTCTACGATAAGGATGAGTCTTCACCAAGTAGGTGGATAGTTCAGCTACTCTGCAGCTAGAGGTCTAATAACTCTAACAGAAAGAAATAACTACCTCTCTCTGGAATGAGGACCACAGGCTGGCTTTGTTGACAAAGTCCTTGTACAAGCCCCCATAAGCCTTGCATTCAGAACAAAACAAAGCACAAAGACCCACGCACCAATATATGGTGCATATAGGCACTCTTCAGTGAGCCAACAGGCTAAAGGATTATCAGTCATTTCCACTCCCGCTCTTATTATCAATATATCCCAGGATTACAGAGAGACAATGTTGTTACAGTTGAAAACAAAAAACAAAAAAAAACCCCCACCCATAAGTGAAGCTGCATACCAAGTGTTCTGAGCTTATTTATAAATTTAATATGATTTTTTTTTTATAGCAGGGCACTACCAAAATATTTTAATTTGGCCAATGATGCAAATATTTTGTTTCAGTTGACAGTAACAAGCATGGTTATACTCAATGAGAGCAAATATATACTTAGCTTACATGACCAAAAAAAAAAAACAAACACAAACAAACAAGCAAACAAAAAACCCACAAAACAAAACAAGAGAGACTGCAAAGGGAACTGTAAGAGAATAGGGCAAACACAGAGTAGTAACTGATCCTAGAGTACTGTTCTGCGTCCAGCAGTGATAGCTTAGTTAATATGCCTCAAAGCATGACCCCACCTTGATCTGTCCAGGAGGATTTTTGTTTGCTTGCCTTTGGGGTTTTGTTTTCTGCTTAGGTTTTTATCACCCCAAAATGCTGTGGCAAGGGGTTCCACAACCTGATTACATGTCGTGGGAAGAACCAACCTGCTGTTAAACAATGCCCATCACTTCTTGTACAGGGACAATCAAACAACTATTTGCTGATTGCCCACTTAGATGATGTCATAACTCCTTGAAGCTTTCATTGTATCACACCTGTCTACACCCCCCCTCCATCTTATTTTTCTTCCTATGGAAGCTTTTCTTCATCTTTTGATCATATTGACAATTGTTTTGAGCCTTTTATCATTCTATAATGTCCAATTTGAGATGGAAGAGTCAGAACTCCAGGCAGTGTTCAAGATGCAGCTGAGCCATGGATTTATACAGTGGCCTAACAACGATGTCTCTTTTACCCATCATTTCTTTTCTAGTAATTCCAAAACTCGATTCACTACTTTTATCTGAAACAAGATAGTAAAGTCAATGCTGTCATTTAGGACAACATCAGTATCATCTTCTTGAGCAGTAACAGTCTGTTCAAAGCCCATCATTTTATTTAAGATGGTTTTGCCCCAGGGTGCATCATCTAGATTGAATTTCATCTGCCATTTTATCTCCTAGTTACTCAAGATTAATCTACCTCTGCTGGAAATGCTGAAGTAACCCTTATCTCATTCTACTTCGTGGACTGTCCCCACTGGCAAGGACATTTTTATTGACTGGCACCAAACTTATCTCCCTGACTGAACCACCAAGTCAGATGATAAGCAACAGCAAACCATTGGAGACAATACCAGCCTGAAGATCTCAATCTATAAAGGTGAATGGCAATGCAGCATTTGATGCATCAAAACTACCAAGTGGTCCTAGTACTAAAGCTGATGGCAGTAGGGAATTATATCAAGTTAGATTGAAGCAACATGTTTTCCATTCTATGGAAGATTTTTATCCTATCTAGGCTAAAAACAAGTCTTAAAATATTGTCCAATCCATCCTGCAGGATGGAAACTGTAGCTTTTCGTCAGCTGTACTGATGTACAATCAATAGTACATACAAATATTCACAGTAGTACATTCAAATATTTTTACAGTTGGTGGGGGGTAGCATTTTTGGGTTTTTTTTTTTTTTTTGCATTGTTCTTTTAGAAGATGTGAGGAGCAGCAGTTTACTGTTTCCTCAGTCTTTACAACGTTGCTGAAACTCTATTTTTCTTTATACCAGTGTTAATTCAATATCGTATCCTGAAAGTATAGTAAGGCTTTATATTAGAGCTATTGTATCAAGATACAATAATGAAAGTGGCTTGCTGTTTTTCCTCACAGTGGTTTTCTTCCCACACTTATTTTTACCTTACTCTAGCAGTATCAATCAAGTGTGTTAGAACTGCAGTCATAACACTTAAAAAAAAGTTAACTGAGTATTGTTTCTTGAGTCCTCTGATCTGCAGCCTTAACTGTTTTCAATAGGAAATTTATTATATTTTAGATATTTTTAAGACTCATTCAGTACAGAGGCCCTTGATCAAACAGCACTTTATAAATATAAGGGCTTTAATTTTCATTGATTTCTCTCAAAAAAACCTCTACAGTAATTCATGGAACTGTACCACTGCAAAAGCAGATTTTCTTATAGACCATATTTTATTATTTATTCTAAGCTGATAATAATAAGTCTACATATATTAGTCATCAAAGATTTTTAAAGTTTCCTCCTCTCCCTGCTCAAAAAAAAACCCCAACACATTCATGAGCAGTGCTAGATAGTATTTACTATCAATATAATTGAGTGGAAAACAAAGCTAACGCTTGGGCTCCACTTCTCATGAGGTTGCCTCTCTAAAGTTTCCATCCCAAAACTACTACTTCTTTTGTTCAGTGAACAAGTCATTCCTAATTACATTTGTCTTATAGCACATACACACTTACTTGAGAAGAAGCATCACACCACTCAAGTACCCATTCAGCTCCTATCCACTGTTCAAACCAAACAGAATAGTTTCTGACTACTACAGCATTAAATTGATATGCACCATAAAGTACTCTAAAACAATGAAGACAACCTGAGAAACTGGTTGAAATTATCAAATCTCATCCCCAGTGCATATGCACCACACCCTTAAACATGCTGTCACTTTAAAATAGGAAACAACAAGCATCTCCTACATTTATTTGCTTCTGGAGTAAGAATTTGTTTCGTGAGATAAGTAAGCATAGTTTTCATAAGTATGTCTAGCTCAAGTCATAATAAAATTAAGACAGGAATCAGAGATTAAAATGTAATTTTAAATACTGGAAATGTTATTATTTTTTAAAAACTGCAGCTGAGCAGAGTTGTTGACAGTGCAGTCACCTTCTAGCTGCCCCATGCGACTGCAGAAACTGTGAGAAAGCAAAACTATTTTCTGCAGTGCATTGTGTCAATCTGTTTCTGTCACTGCTACAGTCAACAACAAAGTCAGTGACTTAAAAAGGTAGCTAGAGCCATAGCCAGGCAGAGTACCTTTTACTTTAAGATCCAGAAGAGGATCATCTAGTGTTCCTTCGATTGCTCAGTCCACTACCTTATTCCTCCATTTACATTCCCTTCGTCTGAAGTCAGAAATGTTTTAATCTCCTACAGCTTCAAGGAGAATTTCTCGGCCTTGCAACAGCCTGCAGAATGAAAACCTACTAACCTGAGGTTTATTTGGCATATTGTTTACAACAGAGAAAAGGGAAACCTCTAGCAAAATGAAGGTTAATCAGAACACATGTTGAACTGCACACTGTAAATGGCTTAGCTAGCAATGCTGCTACTTCTTCACCAGGAAAGAGAAGACATTATATGCATTCCTTCACAAAACCAGAGCCATGCATGTCACAGCCAATGACCTACCCTGCTCGCCTCCCTCAGCATGCAAAAAACTGTACTCCCAAGACTTAAAAAAGCCACAAACAAACCTTCCCTATATAAATTCACACACAGAAGCAATTAATGCTTTAATTTTGTGCCCCAATCCAGGCCTTGGCACACCTTTTCAGAGATGAGCACATGCTTTCCTACCAGTCCGTTTTTTAAATACCATTGCCATAGCTCTGCACAACCCTTCTAAGGCCTCTTTCAGAGATACCAAAGCAACACTACCCAAAGCAGCTATACACCCTCCTTCAATAAGTATAAGGTCCTATACTTATCAATTTTCACATGTTCTATACTTGCACAGATTTGGAAGGATGCTTCTTTACATGCTTTGAGGAACAAATGCAGAGGGGGATAGCATGGAAACGTTAACAGTACTGATAACCTAAATTCAGATGCCAGTAGGATATTTGTCAGCCATTTAAATTAATACTACTCATCACATTGAATCCTTTTTACTTCACACTTGACTGTTTTGAGATGCAAAAGTAGCCAGAAAAATAGAAATGAAGCTCATTTCTTTGGAAAAGCTCCATCAGTGCTTCCTACAGCTTGCCCCTTGAAGCAGTCTGGGAACACAGGGCTGGATAAAACATACCCTATGCATTTTTCACAACTTTTCATCCCAAGATTTAGCATTCAGCAGGCTAGTGTGCAATTTTTCACCCAAGTCATAAAGTACCCTTTTTGCTTCCCAAATGAATAGTGACAACCACTAAAAAAAAAAAAAAAATTAAGTGAATAACTAATAGCAAAACATGAATAGCAAATGCTCCAGGACATGTATGAATGCAGATATTCACATTCTGTTGCTGACATTTGCTAATCAGTGCCTGCAAACAAAGAAAGCACGTTCATATCAATAGCTGCAGACAGAAAGGAAATGGTAGAAGGTTAATGGCACTAAGCAACAATTCAGAATGCAAATGAATGTTTGCAGACATGATAGACATGATAGTTAGCACTCAGTATTTTATTTAGAGATGTCCTTTTCCCAATTGCTACACTTCTGTGGGGAGGAGAAACTTGCTTGCAAGTTTGTAAATAGTCTGGTTCATTCATGGAGCTGCACGGTATTTGATGTTGAGTAAGATCAGTGAAGATTTTTATTTTCCGTTAAGCCTGTAGTCTACCTAATTTTATACAAAGGCACTTTGTATACATGCATATGCACATTAGCAACTTCATGACATTTCAGAGTAAAAGTATCCGGTAATTACTATTTTTTTTCATAATTTATGAGTGGACTTTGAACCCTATTCTGATGCACTGAAGAGTAAATCATTCCTACATGTATGACCCTGATCAGAAACTCTACTTCCGTCTGTTATTCACAGTTGCTGATCAAAAGTGTTAATGAACATCTCTTTCCCAAAAGCTTAAAGATTAATTGAAATAAAAAACCAAACTGAAATTATCTGGCTAAGGTCTAGTTAACCCTGATGAATTAAGCAATCTTTATAAAATCAAGTTCAGTACCCAGGAAGCAGAGTGAATTGTCTATGAAGTTATGAGACTTGTCAACATGACTATTACAGAGAAATATGACTGTATACATTTATGCTCCTATGAATATTATTTCCGCTGGTGGAGGAATGGAAGTAATTTCTCATAGGGAAAATTCAAAGGATAGTAAAGGAGAGCTGTGGGCTAAACCCTGAACATCTTTTCCCATATTTAAACTATAAATAGTCCCAACAATAGAGCAGAACTATTTGAATGGGTAATAAATCGGTGCTAGCTTTCACAGGGCAAGCCCATACATTTGCATTCAGGGATGGTACACTTGCAGACACAGTCATCTGAAAACATGTCATGTGCTAAGTGACAGACCATATGCTTTGCCTAGAATAGGAACTTTGGCTTGCACAAAGGACTTGAATTAATGCATCAAGTAGGTGACAAGCTTTTAAACTGATGTATACATCAGGCTTCTCATAACCAAGCTGTCATCCTCAATTATGTTTTGTGAAAAAGTCCCCCAGACAAACGTAACTTTGCTTATTAAGCCCAGTATATTGGCTACAGCCTACTGCAGATTACTTTTTTTTTCTAAATGTATTTCCATAAAACACATAACAAAGTAATTTGGATCAGTGTTACTGGCAATACCTGTAAAAAACTTGAGATAAATTCTTAATAGTATATATAAAACCGTGCAGAAGCCAAGAGACTGTATACATCAGAATAGCTTTCCAAGCATCAGAGTTGAAGTGAACTGTTTACTAGAGATTCAACTACTGATTAAGAGATCATTTTTATGATGTAGGGAAATATTTACTTGCTTATAGTCTCCAGGCCACAGTAAACAGGAAGCTGAAAATAAAACTGAGGGATAGCTGAACACTCTTAAAAGACACATGAAAGAAAGCAAACAGTACAGATCAGACTGTAAAGTAGAGCTGACAAATGTAGGGAAGGACTTCTTTTTCCAAAGGTAGCAGACACACTCTGAAAAGACCTGTGGTAGTAATGATGCCTTCACCACCACACCACCCCCCCCACACCCACCTCCCCACCACACACACACACACAAAGAGAGAAAAAAGAAAATTAAAAAAACAAGTAGGGAGACTAAATAAAAACAAAGGAGGAAATCTACGATGGTCATAAATTATCTAGAAATACATGTACTATTGGGGGGCTAAGTTCTTCACTTAAATGACATCCACCAGCTCATAGCATCATACAGAACAAGTACAGAAATGACCCTGGTGCTAGTCAGAAAAAAAAAAAAGTGTTAAACAATAATTTCAAGCAAACCAGAAACAATTTGAGTACTGGGTGGTTAGCACAAGAGGTGTTAAAAGCACTGGTTCTTCACCTCAAGCAGATTTACTGTCTCATCTTAAAGAAAGATCACCTTAGTGAACTGGACAAAGCATTGCTGGCTGCTTTTCTGGGCTAATGAATGCATAGAAAGTAATCTTTCTATCAAAATGAAAGTGTACTAAGAAAGGGCCTTTATGTAGCAGAGTGCTCCAATTTTCCAGGTGGATACTTGGAGATTGAGGATGTGCTGGTGTGAAATGTCACCCTTACATTTGAGCTTCTGTACTCTAAGGAAATGCAATTGTTGATGTTCGCTAGTTCACAAACGGTTCTTGCACAGAAGCAGATGTGCAGGATGAAAATCTTCAGAGGACCCCAAGAACTGAGATCAGCACTGAAGGCGATCATTAAAAGACTACTGGTAGATTTTTTTTTCCATTTTTATTTTAGTAGCCTTAAGAAAAAAAAAAAATTAATTAGACTCTCAAGAGCTTGATTATCTATTTTTAATAAGAACACACTCACCTATTACATTGTACCTGAGACTTCATTATTCATTACTTACTGAAGTGGGAAAGAAAAAACAAAGTGTCCCTATTGTCTGGCTGCATCTACAATCCCAATATCATTTCTCAAGTACATAATTAGACACCCTTTTCCACTCCCTGCAAAACAGGGAGTTTGATCAAAATAGAAATAATAAACTGCTGCCAGCTTTCAGATGGTATTAATATAGATTTTGTCTTAAAGTTTTTAAGGAGCTTAGCAATTAGGCTCCATTATCACAATGATTAGAGCTGCTTTGAACTGAAATAATGACTTATGTCTGTGCAAATCACGTGTTAATAGAAATGACAATTCATGGTTATCTTTGCCATCTGAATAAAATACTACAAATCCCTAGGCGCCAAAGACAACTGTTACAAGATCCAGCAATGAGATTCTTCTGCATCAAAGGGGGAATTTCCTAATCCATCTACAGCATCTTGTGTCCCCATTCTTGATAGTTGTAAATAGGTATTACAAAATCCTAGTCCCCTCAAACACAAATCAGCTAGACTTTCATCTTTAGCAAACTAGCATGAGATGAACGTAACCCCTCTGCACACTACCAGGGCTGTAGCGATTGCTGACTTGATGCATCTTCTGGGGACCTGGTGTGACCTGTTTCAAACTTACATTTACCCAAGCAACACACTATGCTGTCTGAATTAGGAATATTAAAATGAACTGTAGCAACTCAGGTCCACCATCCAGCAACATATTTTGCCATGTAAGCAACAAGTCTGAAGTACCTTAAGGAAAATTAAGATGCTCTTGAGATCATCTTAATTACAAAGAAGACTAATATCTGTGCTGCATGGTGCAGTTACATATGAAAAGAGCAGCTTTCAATAGAAATAGTGCTATAATCTTAGAGCATTAATAGTCATCTTTAAAGTAATCTTTTAACATTGAGTTAGTTTTATATAGTGACACTAACAGTTGGACTCTTCTAACTGACTTAGTCTTGAGCCAACACCGTTCTGCCAAATAGACAGCTTCCCAGCTACCTCCACAGCCTCTCTCCTGGCTTTGTGAAAATGCATACCTGCCATGGCTGGGGGCAACCCTGCAGTACATCTCAGACAGCCTTCTCACCAGGTATCATAGTTTAGGGTCAGGGTGGCCCCTTAAACTAATAACAGATGCTCTCTGTTAACGCCTCTCCCTCCCCAAAGGGGAAGGGAAAGGGAAAAAGGGAGAGACAGTTATTAGAAAAGGAAACTAGAACAGCTTTAATGAAAATGAAATCATAGCAATAAAAATAGAGTATGTACAAATATATACAAAACCCATATTGAATCCAACCCCCCGATGGTAATTACATCACCATCACTGACGCTGTGGAGCAAGCACCAGGGGAGTCCCAGACTGGGTCGCGCAGCAGATCTGTGTTCAGGTGCTGGATTCTGGTACCAGATTCAGGAACACACCAATTGGGATCGAAGGCAGAACAGAGTCCTCCGTGGATGCTCCAAGGAAGGAGCTGAAAGAGGACTGGAGCCAAGCCTAACAAAGCGGTTCAAGAGGGGAGAGGAGCCCAAGAGCCCCCAGAGAACGAGCAGCTAGCAAGCTATAGACCCTCCAGATCCCTCAGCTTTATACCAAATATGACATCTATGGGCCAGAATACCTCATTGGTCAGTTTGGGGTCACCTGCCCTGTCCACTCCTCCCTGCAGGTGCAGCCTTTCACTTTCCTGCACCCCACAACGTGGCACATAAGATCCAGCAGTGGCCTTGGTCTGCACACCAATGCTTGGCAGTAACTCTACACTGCTAGTAGCAGACACTGTCAGTGAAAACAGGCTGCTGACTTCAGAAAGTGCAGTTAGGTAGAAGAACTGAACTGAAAAGTAACATTACTGAGCATAACCAGCTCTGTTCTCATTCAAACAAGGACATCAGGTCAAAAAACTATAGCACTGTGCTGCAAGTAGCAGTGCAGGTTCAGTGGTAATGCAGTGTGAAGATGGTGGTCTACCAAGGCTTATTGACAGAGTATGCCTGATATACACAGACCAGATCAGGTGCTCATCTGACCTTTCCTGTAGCATCTAAGCAGCTTCACACGACTGAAGTACTGTGCTTGAGACAAGCATAAAGCCAGTTTAGTCAACCCAAGAAGATTTTTCTTATGGTCAGAGATCTTCTGCTGGCACATTACCAACACTGAATCTCTGGTCACTGCTCAGCAAGACAGAGGACATGCCTCTGAGCAGATTAATTCGTCATTCTCAAAGACCAGAGTAAAGTCAATTACCCACACTCCATTACAGAAGAGCTCTGATTATGTCAGGCACAATAGCAAGGTGCCAAAAGCAGCTTATTCTGGGGTAGCAAAGACATTCATGAGACAGTAAGAGAAAGTCATCATCTTTATGTTCTCTTCAGCCACATGTCGTCATCATCATTATGTTCCCTGCAAGCTCTAACACAGGTCACTTGGAGGGGGTCAAAATCCTTTATGGAGTGCTGAAGTGCCATCCAACTGCCTCAAACAAGCTCTATGGTCACTAGGTCTATTTTTGATGGTGGCAACTGGTCATTGTCAGGAGGAGAATATCCTGTATTCAATAAAGATTCACATACAGATGGAAAAAAATAAAATCTCACCATGCTTCTCACAAAAAAAAATAAACAACCCCACCACATACTACACAATTCTAAGCAGGTAGCTTCCCCATAAATGAGATTTGAGACTTCTTATTTGAAAAAACACCTTTATTTGAAAACCTCTTTGGAAGTCAAAACGTTCTAAAACCCCAGTCACAGCAACACACACAAAATCACAATTGACCTCAGAACATTTATTTTCTTAATTATCAACAGTTCAGAGAATGAGGAAAGCTTGTTGCTGTTCTAAGCAGGAATAGTGGTTTGTTTGGTTGGTTTTGCCAACCAAATGAAAAACAACAAATGAGGTGATTTTTTACTCAGTTCTACCTTCACTTCTGTTAATGAAGTGTCTTGAAATCCTGAAAGCTTTCTTTGTTACTAAACATTCACACTGTCCATGACATGAAAGAACATATTATCAGAATAGGTAGTGTGCATGCCAGCTGTGGATAGATCAGAAATTACTTTGCTTTGTAGTTTCTCAGAATAAATCTCTCCTTTTATATTTCACAATTAAAAATAAAATAAAATAAAAATCACAAGTTCTGCAAACACCCAAATTTTCATGTATCTTCTGCAGAGTGTATTTTCACTCAATTTAAGGTAACCAGTTGTAAGGTTCTTACAACCAGAATTCAAGGTGATCAGGGGTTGTTGCCTCTTCCTAGTCACTTGCAAACATTAACCCTATTCTAGCCAACCCTAGCATGTTGTACTTCTTAAGGGTAAAATGAAATAGGGGTTTTAATCCCCCAGTCAGTATGAGATTGATGGAAACATAACATAGTTGCACTTTCCTTCATGAAGTGGTAAATTGGATTTTTTTCTTATTTTTTTAATTTTTTTAAGTGGAGGAGGAACAGAAGAAGGAAGGAGAGACATGAAGGCATATTATCATAAATGGTAGTTAATGATTTTCTAATTAATGTTACAGGTCTCAGTCTTCAGTTTTAATTGTGCCTTGCCCTACTTAGAAGCTCACCCTCACGTTTTTGAAGTGTGCAACCATACTGCCAGCAACTGTAATATATGAGTTAAAATACATTTATGGAAAGCAGACTATGATGCCTATTAATTAGATAATTACTATTGCTCCTCTGCAAAAAACTCTCAAATGGCATAACATCCTTTCAGGAGTCAGTGTCCTGGTTTGGGTGAAAACAGAACTAATTCTGTTCAATGATTTTACTTTTCAGTTCAGTACTTCTAACTAACAGCACTTTCTGAAGTTAGGAGCATGTTTTTACAGTGTCTGCTGCTGGNTTCAGTCTGAACTATTTAGTCACTAATTAGATTTTAATCTTTAAAATTATCATCACGGACAAAAATACTGCTTTATTCAGGGAAACACTGACATTCTGGAAACGTCATTCCTTTAAAATGGCTCATCCTAGAAGCTCTCCATGAAAGAGATTCTTCCCTGGTATTTACACTGATTATGACAGCATGGAGAAAAGATGCAAGTGATGCAAAATTTTTCCCAAAATCTCTTTTTCTTTTGAGCACCTTTCTTAGAAGGACCTTGCACTGCCCCTTCTTTGGGGAACACAGCATTGCAAAACAGTGGCGTACAAACAAAAATGTACAGTAAACTGAGGGATTGCACTACAGGGATTGCACTGCTTCCCCCAAAGGGAGGTGCTAACACACAGATCTATGTTGATCCAGCCCATGTTCTAAGCCATTTCTTCCTTTACTACTGTTTCTATCCACTCATGAGTGTATTCAGGAACTTGCTTAGAAAGCCCTTGTAACACTTGCAATAAGAAAGTCTAAGGAATTTTAACAGAGACGTCAAGGAGCAAAGAAGTTTTTGCTCAGTTGCTGGGTGTGGCCTAAGAGGAGGAAGCTGACAAAGAAATATTTCAAGTCATTTAAAAAGATATTAACCACCCCCATCAGCTGGATGAAGGATGAAAGAAAAAAAAAAGTACATCTTGGGCATGGGAAATTTGTAAAAACTTCCATAAGAAACAGACTTAGGCTGTAGCCTAAGGGTAGACATTTTCATAGCCCTTACCAGGTTTGCCACAAGCTCAGCTATACCTCATGCAAAATTAGTTCCTTCAATGCAAAGTTAGAAAGTGTCCACTGTATGGTGTTGAAGGAACATTTTGACTTTCCTTTGTTGAAGAGACTATCATCAAGACTCTTTCCCCCTCCCTCATTGTATTAGTTAAATGAAATGAGAAAATAACGCCAGAACAATAAAAATAGCTGGATCTGTGTGTGTGGAAAATGCAGCATCCAGAAGACTAGACACAGTTCCGAATAGTTCAGTAACATAATGTAGCATTCACACAACTAGTGTGAATATTAAATAGCATGTAAAATTGAAGCGCATATTGTAAGAAATGCTAGCTACCTACCATCATTAAGCCTATACTTAACCTAAGCATCTTTTTTGTTCTTCTGCTTAATTTTAACATGATCTCTTGGTCACGGTCAGTACTACCTTATTATTATTATTGGAATCTATAACTGGAAAAATCCTCACGCTGCCTACAAGAAAACCTCCATTTATTTTTTTTTTATTTAGCAGCACTGAACTGTTGCACACTTATAACAGAAGTGGAGATAATGTATTTTCATGGGTTTATGACAAACAAGAGACCTAGCTGAAAGAAAGCAAAGCCATTCTGAGATAGAGGCCAAAACTATTTCATACGTATTTTATATTCAAGAAAGAAAAGATACTGTTGTCAGGCATCCTGATATCAGTTTCACCATTGATCTTTCTTTATTCCCCAGTTCTCCAGCTTCTGGAGTCATACAGACTGCAGCAGTGAGTCACCTTGGCTGCAGCCAAGCTGCCACAACACACACCAGAGTGCCAGAGTTGAGGTTCCCAGACCAGAACCTCTGGTGTGTGCAGCCTGGCTCCCACGAGGGAGCCGATTCACTCAATGCACACCTGTGTGTAAGAAGGCAAAAACTGCCTTTTTACAAAAGTGTGTAAGAATACAGTAGAGTACAAAAAACCCCAGTTGCACACTATTTCCCTCATATTCTGTCCTGCTGCAGTCCTCCCTTTACCTACTGCCGTAGGAGAGGAATATTTTATGTTCTGAGTGCAGGTCTACATGTGAATGCTATTTATGAGGTAATGCAAATAGTAACTATTGGAGATGATTTTTTTTTTTTTTGCATGGAAATTGACTTTCCAAATGTATTTAAGATTCCACTGAGAAACATACATTGTTAGAAAAATTTACTTACCTTGTACTGCTAATTAGGTTTATAATTAAACTGGACAAAGGCATAGAAAATGTCCAATAAGCAGAAAGTCTGCCATTGCCAGAAGCAAAGATGACTTCAACAGTCCTGTCTAATGCCTGTGGCTGGTAATTAAACTGAAATTGAACACCAGTTTAGGTTTTTTTTAATGATTCCTTTTCATGAGTCCTACTGAGAACAGCATTTACTGCATGCAAACTTCATCTTTTTTGCCCTCAAATATGCCAGCAGAAAAAAAAATAACAAAAAACAAAACCCTCTA
>VWZY01004305.1:406496-417247 GCA_013399075.1 Chloroceryle aenea
TGGCCGATGCTAAGGCGACCCGGAAGGAGCGGCCCCGCCTGCGGCCGCCCCCTCACCGTCCAGTGCAGCCCCGGGGAGCGCAAGCGGCCGGAAGCGCGGCGCGTCAGCCAGTGAGTGGGCAGCGGTTGGCACGAGGACAAATGTAGGGTCCTGCACCNGCCACAGAGAACCACTGACAAAAACATGCAACACAAACATATGTAAGAATTGGAGGGTCCCCTAGGTAAAATAACTGCAAAGCAAGATAATGAAAGCACAGAACCTGAATTAACGAGCAAGGAAGGAATAATTCCTACTTTGCCACTGTTTAGGGGAGCTTGAGAGATGCTGTGGAAAAATATTTTCTACAAAAGAGGAAAATATATTGTGTCAGTGGCATAATACCACTGTGACCAATCAAAAAGCAAAATAAGCCACAGGGTAATGTGCCAATAGGCTGAATCTAGACCCTCACCTCAAAAATGTGGGTTCCCTACCCCCCTAAACATTTTAGAGTGCCTGCCTGTGATAACCAGTCAGAACATACAAAATGCAAGAACGAGTCAGCAGTATCATGACCAAACTGTCTGCTCAGCAGTCAATAAAAAAGGATAAATCTATAAACTGAAAAATATGCCTACATTGTCTAAGAAATAGTAGTATGAACAGCTATCTATGCAAAAGTTATACATGGCAAGAGAAACCACGAACACTGAAGATGCCCAGCGTCCCACAGGTTTACTACAGAAAACTATCTCAGCAGTGACTGTCAACACCACAACACAGGACAGGGCAGGAGCAGGATAAATACAAACCCAATGATCAGTAAGTCTTCATTTTCACCTATCAGTATGAAAAATGGTATCAGCAAATTTGCAACATCAAGACACCCATGTCAGACACAAAGACATCTCTCCATCAGTTTTAAATTTTTTAATTACTGGACAAATAGAGAAAGAAAATTCCTTCAAGCTGCAGGAAGGTGTACTTTGAAGAGCTCTTTCAACTAGCAAAGGAGAGACTGTGTATCTCCATTTTTATTTCATAATCTTGTGGCCGTGTTTATGTTTACTACATTCATTTTCTTTTACTAGAAGGAGTAAATTCAATTCAGGCTAACACTAAAGCCACTTCAGTTTCATATGCCAATATTTTTTTTGGTAAATTATAAAAACATTTTGCTGTCATATTGTGAGGTCCTTTGCTGATATACAAGCAGCTGTGAAAGGAGCTTCCAAACCACAAAAGTTTCAGCCCAAAAAATCTTCTCTGGCACTGGCTTTGCTGAAGGGCAGATGCACTAGGAGTCCAAGTGGGACACCAACCACCTCTAATTTGGATTAGAGAACGCTTAGGAAGCTTGAGACATTTCAATGAACTGTTTCTGGGTCAGAGGGCTTTCTAGCTACTCCAATTACAGAAAGGTACCATCTTGCAGCAGTAGGTGAAGACTTCAAACGTGCTGCAGACCTGGAGTCATCACCCAACTTGGTAAATGACCTTTGAGCAGCTGTGTCTGTTTTTGTTGGCCTGCACACTGCCACGGGGACACAGATTAACAGCCCACCTAAACCCAAACTGATTATACGTGTATTACACTGTACTGTATTTCCCTAAACTGGCACGTCTAAACGAGGCATAAACCCGCCAATGCTCGCTCACCGAGATCAGCTGCAGGGCAGGCACCTCCGCGCGGNAGGAAGAGTGTGACCAGTAGGACAAGGGAGGTCATCCTCCCCCCTCTATTCTGCCCTGGTGAGGCAATATCAGGAATACCGTGTCCAGTTCTGGGCTCCTCAGTTCAAGAGAAACAGGGAACTACTGGAGAGACCAGCAAAGGATGGCAACAAAGATGATTGGGCAACTGGAGCATTTCTCTTACAAGGAAAGGTTGGGAGAGCTGGGACTATTTAGCCTTGAGAAAAGAAGACTGAGAGGAGACCTTATCAGTGTCTACAAATATCTAACGGGTGGGTGCAAGGAGGATGGAGCCAGACTCTTTTCAGTGGCGCATGGTGACAGGACAAGGGGCATACAAGCTGGAACACAGTAGGTTCTATCTAAACAAGAGGAAAAACTTCTTCACTTTGAGCATGATGGAACCCTAGAAGAGGCTGCCCAGGGAGGTTGTGGAGTCATCTTCTCTGGAGATACTCAAAACCTGCCTGGATGCGATCCTGTGTCATGTGCTCTAGGCAAACCTTCTTTTGCAGGGGGGTTGGACTAGATGATCTCTAGAGGTCCCTTCCAACTTCTGCAATTCTCTGGTAATACCCAAATCCTCCTTCAGCTGTGCCTGCCAGAGAGCTGCAGTTATGTGGCAAGTCTAGCTCAGGTGCCAGAGGAGTTTCATTTGACAGAATACCAGAATTTACCATCCAAACCCACATTCACCACTTTTTAGAGAGAAAAAAAAATAAAGTGCAGCGTACGTGACACCTCCTATACACTAGATAACTTCTTACAAAAAGGCTTAATGCAGATATTGGAAAGATTAAAAGCATTTTCCAGCTACCCTTCCTTACCAACATGCACACACAGAGGGAACTTCAAGTTCTACAAACTCAAAAGCTGGTACCCACTTCCAGTCCTACTGACCTGTTTGTAGTCAAGCCACAATGAAGTTTATTCATTATTCATGCTCTGAGCACTTGGCTAACAAGCTGGATTTAACATTTTAAGTTAGATCATTTACGCAAATCACTCTCACAACGTCAAGAACACCTGCCTGAGCTACAACAGCTTGGTGTTAAAAGGCAGAACATGACACTCACTCTACAATTCTACTACAAATCAGTCAGCAAATGGAAGTAGTTTCTATTTTTATTTTTTTTTTTACATCTTGTAAGAGAAAAGTGTTATGCATGTCATCATGTGAGAGATGCATACACTGACACGTTAAACCACCTTATCCCTACACCCTTTACTGCCTAAGGTTTACCCCACTGGGTTAGCCAATAGTCAAACTTTTCTAGCTTTTGCTAGTGCTCAAGACAATAATTATTCTTATTCATTAAGAAATCTTTCTCTCACGTCCCTCCACATGGGGAAAAAAAAGTCTGATATGAGAAATGGGACAAAGTTGGTTGCAAAACCAAGCTTCCACAGAGAAGCCAAAATACCAGACCAAATCATTTTGGTGAATATTTTCTCACACAACAGTCTGATATTCTTTAGTCAGAATAAGAATTGGCCTGCTACTTCCCCCAGGCCATCTGAGCATCTCTATTGCCTATCTGGCTTCATTCATAAAAAATATCATAGAATCATTTTGGTTTGAAGAGAGCTGTAAGATCATCATCAAGTCCAACCATTAACCCAGCACTGCCAGGTCACCCCTAAGCACCACATCTACATGTCTTTTAAATACCTCCGGGGTGGTGACTGGTTTCATGTATTATGAAGTATCACTGGCATGACATCCCAACAATCTGATACTTTAAAGTAAAACACTAATTTTTAAATCTCTGGTGAGTTATATACAGCACTCAAATGCTCACTTGACTCTGTCTGCAAGGAGAGCTATTCCATTGGAAAACTGAACCATATACCAGTTACTTCACATTCCTTCTGGCTTTATTCTTTATAATTAAAATTTCACATTATCATGGCAGAAAATTGTCACAAACTACAGGGCATGAGAGATGAAAGTTAAGCAAGACATCATTAATTACAATACCTGAAGTAGCTAATGTAGCTTAGCTGGCAAGGGAAATAAGCCATTTGCATTATCTGTGTACTGGAGGTAATTCATACTGGCCCATGATGCCAAAATCCAAATAAATCCAAATACTCTTTGCATATGATGATCCCTAAACTAAAAAAAAAAAAAAGTGTTAAAGACACTTGTAAATTTTTCATATAACCTTGTAGAATAAAAGTGCATGGAAATACAAAAGAAAAAAAATAATGCATCTTCATTGGGCTAAACAGGACTTTCAATAAGCAAGCACCACAGGAAAACATTGTGCTGCTTCATTATCTTATATGAAAGAAAAGTGCAGTTTAGATGAAGGCTTCAAGCAATTCTACCCTCATTTATATCCTGCAGATAAAAGTTAGTAATAAATCAAATCAGCAAGGAGGTAGAAGCTTAAAGCTTCAACAGCACTAGGTATGGTAAATGGATTTTTAAAATTCAAAAATATTTCAGTATTAAGACAGATTATCAATTTGTATCTTTTGTAAAACTCACCCATGACAAGTAATGTTTGCTAAGGCAGTACAAACAATCTAAGGCTTAGAATGCAAATTCATGAGCAGTGTATTGACCAAGGAGTTATTTCTGCAGCTTCTGTCCGAAGTGTAAGGAATGAAGAGACATTTTTTAGTACTTCTTCCCTAATATGCCACTACAGTTTAAGACTGACTGTTTCTAAGGATAAAGAGTATCTTTTCCACTTCCTTAATAAGATGACTGTTTTTCCATTAAATACTCAGCTGCATCCATTTACAGTTCTGAATAAGAGTTTCACCAACTCTAGTGTTAGACTCTCTTTAAGTACCTCTATATTACATCTTGCAATTTAGAAGACTAAATTCTTTGTGTAATGAATGGTGAGAAGTCAATGGAACAATTCAGAGCATCTGTGTTAGATGCACGAGTCTGATGTGAAGATCACCTCAAAAGTGCTGAAATTTGAATGATTTATCCAAACAGCAAACACAGTAGCAAACAGATTATATGAATATATATATAAGACATGAAATCCCAAAGAAACAAGAACTTGCTCGAATCAGATTTCAAGAGAATCAAAACCACATAATTTCACACATGGTGCAGTACTTCAGTGATGCCAGTCACTGGATTTCAATACTGGAGGCAGTTTTTACCATTCTTAGGTTATTTCCTCTATGAAGAAAGCCACTAATAATGACTAATTGGGCCATCTGGTTAAAGCTGATGAAATACAGCCATTTCTTGGATGGTGTTAATAATTCCACAGAAAACAGGTAACTTCAGAACTTAAAAGGGAAAGATGGAAGCACAGGGGAGGAAGAAGGATTTCAAGCCTGGGCAGAACTGCTTAGCACCGAGTTAGTTTGGATTTCTTCTCGGAGGTGCAGAGAAGAAATGTCACAGGACTCAAGGTGTCTGCCTCCCAGCATGATGGCAATTGCATCAACAGCAATACAGCAAGAACAACAGACTTTTTTTTTTCCTGTGCAACTCAGTAATAAAGGGCATGTAACATTACAGGAAAGAGCACAAACAGAAGGATGGAGAGTGTTCTTTCAATTAAAAAAAATAAATTACACAATTCCTCATTACTAAACAGCTACTGTCTTGAGGATAAAACATGCAGCTTTCCACTGCATGCCAGCTCACGCAGATCCAATTTAGAGAATGCCATGCAATTTCCTTTACAAAAAACACCCCTCACACCTTTGTTCCATTGGAGATGTTCATCACTGTATCAAAAATGTCAGTTTTCATATATGAACATAGTTGCATAGCAAAAATCAGAGGTTTGCCAGTCTTAACAGTGCAGTCTAAGTAGGAGGTGTAACCTCAGTGGAAAGTGTTAGCAGAACCTTTCTATTCCTATACACATGGAATAATTCAGCTAGCAAGAAGTATTTACTTCAGACTCATCATCCAAACCACTACAAAGATGATGTGTCAGAAAATTCAGGTAGAGTGTCATTGGCTAAATCTGTCCCAAGTGGGTGTATATAAAGACAGCATCTTCAGTACTGGTTTTCAAAAGTGATTAATAGGCATCAGCCCTCTTCTAACTAACATCCAGCTTTGTTTTTACCTCCAAGTCTTTGTAGCTGTAACTACATTTCCGATTACCTTCCTAACTACCCTGGCATTTTTTCCTCTTTAATGAAGTGCTGAAGTCTAGTATCTCCCTCACCCACCCTCAGGGTGGTCAGCAGCATCACTTCCAGTGAAACACGCAGACTTGCGGTTGCCACAAGTCCAGTCACCAGACTCAGACTCACTATGTACACACTAGCATGGCAGCCAGGACACGATAGAAATGTTCTACCTAGAACTTCTCTGTGGTTTATTGAAATTTTATTTAGCACTGAGCTCTGCTGCCATTGTGATTGTTCCAGGAAGTATCAGCCCCTGACAGCCAGAGGAATACTACTGCCTGTACTGCACCTTACCTTCTCATAAACATCCCCTTTCTCAGAAGGGACAACAATTCACTTCCAGCTAAACATCTGTGCTGGTAGCAATTCTGGTGTTCCTTCTAACAACTGATGCTCACTGTATTTAATAGCAGTAAAAAATTTAACTTCTCTACAGCAACCAGCACGTAGCTGGCAGTACTTTGAGTAGGCTGCTTATTAAAATCCATGACAGGTATTTATATTGCACTTTAATTGTACAGGGCAATCCGTAAGACATATCTGTAATTTAAGTTTACAAATTAGTGGCTGTGATTTATGATGAGGGCACTAGCACAGTTTTATTGCAACAAAACTGCCAGCATTTGTGCTCAGGTAAGTCTGATCTTCAGGTACTTAGCCACCAGAGTAAAAAAAGTTAGTGACAAGGCAAACAAATCTAGTGGTGAGGAAAGCTTTCTTAACAGAAATTTCCTGTCTGTGGAGGAACCTACAGAACAGTATACCCACAAAGTTTCTGCTGTCTCCCTTCACAGAGATTTTTAGGATGTCAAAGATAAATGCATAAACTCTGGTCAGCAGAGGGAGAAGATGAAGAACATTTTCTGGGCACAAGTTCAGGGCAATGGAAGAGTTTTTCTAGGACTCTAGATCCCCCTGGAAAATAAGTAGCATTCACTGTCTCACTCCTACAAGGAAAGATCTTTCAAGCTACTACGGAGCTGTAATATATAGCACATAAATACACAACTTCACCATTATTTGGGCTTAGGCTGCTGTTTACTTTCAGGTTAGGAAAAAAAGAACAATGAAACCTTGTTATTCTTCTGATGTGTTTGGGTGGGATTTTTTGTTTGTTTGGGTTGTTGGGGTTTTTTGTTGGTTGTTTTTTTTGTGCGCACACATATTTGGTTTTGGGGTTTTGTTCATTAATATGGCTGCCATGAGACATGTTCTAATGAAAAGCCTATAAGTTGCCACAGCTTGTCACTCCTCAAGAGTATTTCCCAGTGACCAAGGAGCAACATGGTCAACAGCACCCCACCAACACAGGGAGCTCCCCTTGTCACTTTACAAGTTTTTGTCAGTAAGAAGGTAGTGCTTAATGACACTGATCCCACAGCTATCCAGTGACAAAAACGGCCATTAAGAGAGAAGAGTATGCTTTGGAGACAGAAATGAAAGCAGGTAGAAAAAACAAGGTCCCTGTAAACCAGCAGTGGTGGCATCTGTAACCAGAAGCCATTCAGGCCAGCACAACTGAATTACAATAGCAGTTCAGAATTATTTAAAAACCACTATTTTGACATTGATTCAAATTCCACAATTTCTTTTAGAATCCCCTGTATTCTCTTCATCAGCTAACTATGTTTTTACTTGTTCACATTTTTCACCAGTGAGAAAAAGACACTTTCATGAAACAAAGCCACTCTTACACACTAAAATGCTGACGCATTACATAGTCAGTGCCAGCACTGCTCCAGTCTATGTTTAGCAAAACTAAATCCTATTTATGGATTCAAATGTGTGTAGTATCAAGCAAACTAAAGAACCAATTACATCCCCAATGTCATTAACACAGTTACAGTACAATACAGAGCAGAGTAACAGCCTCTCATTGATCAGCTAAGCAGACATGTTTGGTAACCATAAACAAACTACAATACAACCAAACCCTTAAATCTTTTCTTTGTTAATTCTTTATTACTATATGCTTGCAGTTTTAAAGATTAAATTAATAACTTCAGTCCTGCTCTGAAGAACCAGATTTTACTAGTTATAGATGCTATCTCCTAAAATGATAAGCATTAATCTTATACTGGGCTGTCAGGTGGTCATTGGCATTTCCATCTCTGTCCCTAGTAGTATATTCAGAGACTACAAGAACAACCAGAGATGTTGTTATTGGGAATAGGAATACTTTTAATTGGTTTCCACCAGAGCACAAGGAGAAACAACGGGGCACAAAAAGTCACAGCACTCAATCATCTTTCAGCCCTAGTTAGAATCAATAAGCAGCTATGAATGCCAACTCTTCTGACAGTGCAGCCTCAAAAAAAAAAAAAAAAAAAAAAAAAAGAGAGAGAAAGAAAACATTAATCACTATAAATCAATAGAGTAATGAAATTTTCTTGCACTGGAAATAACAAGAAGGGCACTTTATTTAATCACAATTTGCCACAGTCCAGACTCACTTTCTACCCCAATTTATGTACACACATATAAAGAAAGAGCATCTGTCCCCAGCAGCACCACACACTCATTCATCTTACTTTTAATAGATATATCTGTTCTCTCAAGGATATTTTCAAAGACAGACACAAGGCATTTTAGGCATGTCTAGGTTTTGGCTGGGGTAGAGTTAATTTTCTTCCTAGCAGCTGATACACTGCTGTGTTTTGGATTTAGGATGAGAATAACATTGATGGTTTAGTTGTTGCTAAGCACTCTTTACACTAAGTCAAGGACTTTTCACCTTCTCACACCACCCCACCAGTTACTAGGCTAGAAGACACAAGAAGCTGGAAGGAAAGACAAGGAGACAACAGCTCTCACTGTTAAGTCACTTGCTTCTCATACTGAAAAGATATAACTTGGAGGGGTTTCTCAATAAAAATTGGATTGTAACAGTAACCAGTTCTGTAGAAAAGGAACATACGCTTCTAAAGAACTGTTTTGGTTTTTGGGTTTTTTTTTTAGTATTTTGCTTCAAACATACAAAGGAAAATAAAGAGGTGAAGACTATACAAGGACAAAAGAAATTGTATTGATACCATTATAGTAAAGGCTACAAGTATCAAGGCTGTCAAAAACTGAAAAAAATAAAGAAAAATTTAAAAAAATATTTAATCCCTGCTTCCTCTGTTAGAGGTCTGCAGCCATCTTTCCTTATACAGTCATAGAGAAGAAGTAGCACCCAGGACACCAGTTGAGGTGGCTAACAGAAGGGCACACGATGCTGACAGGTTACCAACGCAGAGGTATTAGCCACCACCTCATTCCTGGGCCCCGCTCTCTGGAAGAGAGGCCCACTTGTCACAGTGGCCCTAGGCAATGAGCCTGGCTGTGGACACAGAGGCCAGGAGAGTGGTGAACATCACGGGGTCACCACAAGGGAAGGCAGCTGATGACTGCAAGCGCAGCCAATCATGCCTGACTATAATGAGCCCATACTTAAGTTATGGAGTTAAATCCATTTTTTCATAAAGCCTAATGAATGGAGGTGTCTCCAGCGAACACAAAAAAGTCAAGGCCGGAAGTTGTCAACCATTGTCACCAACAGTACATGACGTTACAAGCACCAGCAGACCTTTCCTTCTATTACAAATCAGAAGTGACCAGGCTGATCTCTTCACATTATTTGCCACTTGTTTACAATAAATTCATATGAAATCAGAATAGATGACACATTATGCTATTCTTCTTGAATAACTCACTACATTCTTACGCATGACACTATGAAGTTTTCAGCTCCTAGCCATGTCATAATGCATACAATTTAAGCACTACCATGCAGGTCAACAACACACAGCACAGCTTGGGAGTATTCAACAGCCAGCAACACATTGGTGTAGATAGAGGCAGACACCTATATTTTTCTGACCATTCTTTTTAAATGATGTTTCCTACCACTAAGCAGAGGTCAACACCTTTCCTCTTAATGTTCTTACTGGTTCTGCTTGACAGAACACAGCTATCTAGCTGTCCTCTACACAGCAGCCTAACAAGGCCATGTAAGAGAAGCTGAATTTGTTGGCTACTACCACAGCCTCACCAGGCTGTCTCTGGCAGCTCAGCAAAATGAGAATAGCCAAAGCAAGATGCTGCACTGCTGCATATCTGCTGGATCTCTTCTTAGCTGCAACAAGAGCACCCTGCCTGGCCTTATTCTGGCTGGTATATCCTGTACAGCTCAACTGCTCTTAGATCTCATCTTGAGTTTCATGTAGTGACCACGATCATGTGAAACCTAGGAAAATACAGATTTTGGGGCAAACTGAGATTTATGTCCTTTAGATGATTTCTCTATCTGTTTCAGGGCTTTCTCCAGGGGAGAACACACTGAAAATAAAAGCTATATTCAAGTATTAAATGTTCTGGCATAAAGTTTTTATTTGTCAATTATAGCAGGTTTAAGAATTATAGTAAAAATAGCTTTAAGTGACAAAAAAATCCTAACCTTCCTTGATAAATATCAGCAATCCAGTTTTAAACACACACACATCCTCAAGTCAGGTTGAATTTACTATTTCACTCCAGAATGAATTGTAAGCATTGAGGGCTTATGCTGACCTTAAGCAATAACATTATTAATTAAAAAATTATGACAGTCACTCTACAATATTTGGAAACAGCAAGCTAGATATCTCTCTCAAGCAATCTTTCCTCCGTTATGAGAGCCATCATATATGGACAGTAAGAGTTTGGGCAAGCAATATCCCAAATGGCCAGAAATTGCCCTGCAGAATTGCCAACTGAAAGCTTCCACAATATTTAGGAGTTTTCATTATGCGTCTGCTGCTGATATCTCCTGGCTTCATCCAAAATCTTAGCTTCTTTGGTGGCTTCATCCAAATTCTTAGCTTCCCCAGATCTGCACAGGAGAGCTGAAGATTATAAATTGTATCAACTCACACTACAAAGGAAGAGGAAAAACCTCAGGATATTCTAAAATAAAAGGGGGG
>VWZY01004306.1:0-45745 GCA_013399075.1 Chloroceryle aenea
TTGAATTCAAGACAGTTAAAACATTCCTTAACATATAACGCCACCCTTCACCTCTCTTGTCTATCCCTTCTAAAGAGCCTATAGCCATCCATTGCAGAACTCCAACTATGCGAATCATCCCACCACATTTCCGTGATGGCAATTATATCATGGTTTCCATAGTGCACAATAGCTTCTACCTCCTCGTGTTTGTGCTATGGACATTGGTATACATGCACTTGATCTGAGGCACAGATATTGTCTCCAACACCGGTATGTCAACCCTCGTCTTACCTTCAGCCGCCCCAGGTTTGTCCCCCTCCTGCTTCGATTCTAGTTTAAAGCCCTCTTAATGAGGGCTGCTACCTCCTGCAAGAAGATCCTTGTTCAGCCTCCTGAGCTGGAAGATAAGGACAGAGAGCAGAACAACTCCCCTATAATCCAGGATGAAGCAGTTAGTGACCTACTGTGCGACCTGGACATTCACAAGTCTGTGATGCTGGATGGGATACACCCTAGAGTATTGAGGGAGCTGGCAGAGGAGCTCATCAAGCCTCTTTCCATCATATATCAACAGTCTTGGCTAAAATGAGAGGTCCTGGATGACTGGAGGCTCACCACTGTGATGTCCATCTACAAGAAGGGCCAGAAGGAGGATCTGGGGAACTACAGGCCTGTCAGCCTGACCTTGGTACCAGGNTGACCTTGGTACCAGGAAAAATTATGGAGAGGTTCATCCTGAGTGAGCTCACATGGCAAGTGCAGGACAGCCAGGGAATCAGGCCCAGCCAGCATGGTTTCAAGAAAGGCAGGTTCTGCCTGACCCACCTGATCTCATTCTGTGACCAGGTGACCTGCCCAGTGGATGAGGGAAAGGCTGTGGCTGTTGTCTACCTGGACTTCAGTAAGGCAACACCATTTCCCACATGATTCTTTTGGAGAAGCTGGCAGCTCATGGAACAGACTGGTGTGCTCTAGTGGGATAGTGAGAGTTTTTGTGGCTTTTGTTTTGTTTTGTTGTGTTTTTTTTTTTTTGTTTGTTATGTTCTGTTGTTTTGTTGACAGTTGGATGTGGTGACCTTAGATGTCGTTTCCAACTGTGACAGTTCTGTGATTCTGTGAAATTCTCTCTTAATTATACCAGAAACAAAGACAGAAAAAGAATGCTACACACCTTGGTAACATTTTTACCCTTGAACTTCCTTAGATCATAGTTATTTTTGTAATTTCTTCTCACAATGCTTCCTGCAATCCTGAAAGTTTTCTAATGTAATTTGACTAGGTTAAAAGGTGTCTGTATTTCATAACCTAATAAAAAAACCAATGTCAGTTTATAAAACTGACATTGTTTTTACATTTTGCAATTTACTTTCAGAAACAGCCTGGATAATTAAATGAGGCAATCCAGGTCTGTTCTTCTTTCTAATAAGTTTCAAACCAAATTTTTATTCAAAATATTTTATAGCAGCATATATCTGTTCCTTCTGTGCTGTAATAATTAATGCGAAAATTAAAGTACACAGATTTCTCACTGATCAATGGATATTTTAAAAGAAAAAAAGCACAAGGGAATATGTATATTGGTTTTAAGTTTCTCTCCAGATTGATTTTACAACATTTATAATCTGAGTAAATTTAACCTGAAATTTAATTTAAAAATACAGTTATAATTCATATTAGCATTTGCTATGTAGATACTTCTTAACTGGGGGAAAACAGACTGCTTATATATGTATGTATTCTTGTCTTTCTAAGGGTTTTGTAGAAACTTTGTCACAGTGGATAGAATAATAATCAGCCTCCCTCCCAAGCTTGCTAACAGTTGTATACATCATTAACTATAAACATGGGTAAATGTACTTCAGCTGAATGTAAGTTAACTACTCAGATAGCTAAATGAAAATGCAAGTTGCTACAGAACAATTTACAACTTATTTTGTTAGATGGTGACAAGAAAACAAATGCATTTATTTTGGTATCCTTTTACTAGGAATGTTAAAAAACCCCAGTTTATCTTTCCAAAGACAATATAGGAGATTTTGACAAGATGCTGAAGCAGTCAGATAACAAAGACAGATTTGCAACTAAATTTGGTTTATTAGTAGGACTTTTGTGTCTGGAAGTCATTATGACTGTTATGTCCATTTTTGGAGCTACAGCTTTGCTTCTGCAAGTAGTGCATCCATGAAAGATGTATTATTATTATTATTACTACTATTCTTAAATCTGTTGAAATAATAATTCTCTAACATCAGTTGTTGAACTAGTACCTTGATAATAATCTCTAAGGTACCTAACAGTAGCTGAAACACCATTATCATTGCTATCTCAGAAGTGGAAAATAGAGGAATACTGACTTTTGATGCTGATTCTGCTTTTAACTCACTGTGCTACCTCCAGCAAACCACAACTACTGAATCTTGTCCCCTGAGTTTTTGAGTGTCATGAGAAGTAATTCAGAAACCCTAACCCTAAATGAAATCCCTCATTTGGCTTGCCAAAGGATGGATCTCTTTCACTTCTACCCATGGGACTTGCATTCAGTCCTTGTTCTGCAATCACTTCTACCATACTGCCCATAGAAATTTGAATATTTCTGTGAGGAATCCACGTATCAAAGCACTTCCTAGTGCTTGTGAGATAAGAGCTGAGCACTGCAGATTTTGGGAAGTGCACCTAAGCATCTGCAGTTTGCTGAGAGCGGAGAGTGCAGAACCTCCCTCTGCATTGCACAGCACAGCCGCACTGGGGCTGTCCAAGTCATCCAGAACACAGACACACAGACATCTCTTGGTGTGGAGTGGAGGGTGTGATTACTTACAAGGTTTTAAAAGAAAGCTGCAACTAGCAACAAAATGTAGCCAACTGTAACCTAGGAAACTGCTGTGAAAGCCATAGAGCAAGTAAGCACAGCTGTTGCGTGAGTAACATCTGCAACAGAAAACATCATCTGGAAATTGCCCTCTAAGCTACCAAAAACCTTGCAGCTTCTCAATAATGGGTTTTTAAAGGGGCTAAAGAATAGAACTAGGAGCTTGGCTCATGGCTGCTCAGTAGAGAGCAGGAGGTGCTCTGTGTGTATTAGAAATCAGGGGTTTCACTGAGTTTCAAGAGTGGGGGTCCAAGGGAAACATGACGGCATCTCTAATTCAGGGACTTGGATGTATTTTCGGTTTACCTGTGAGGTTTACAAGCAGTTGTTCAAAATCTATATTACAAGGTAATATATATTACTCCATGAAACTTTAGAAAAAGCCCTTTACACAAAAAGCACATGTTAAACAAAAGAGCTGTAAGAGAAATAATGGTATATGCAAGCTGCATGCAAAGGAAAGGTATGTAATACAGTTTGGACACATTTAAGCAGATTTCGTCACTTTTTTTTTTTTAATATGTAACTAACTCTGAATTTCAAAGCTTTTTGATTTTCACTGTAAGCTCTCCCTCGTCATTTCTGGATTTGACAGACTCCTCTACCTACTAGTTATCTCAGGAGCCCTGTTATTCTCAACAAAAGTTTTAAAAAAATTGGAAAGCATTACCAAGCACTCTGAAGGATTCAGTACATTTTGGATGCAAACACCAATACTCAAGGTCAGGAAACCTGTAAATTCTTCAATGTCATCAAGAAATTCTGAAACTATGTACCTTTGCCACATGCAGCCTCTGTTCCACAGCTATCTTTATTTGATTCCTGCATTTCCTTAACAGAAAAAGCCTTTTATAAATACACAAAAATCTGGCAACGTCACTTATTCTGAGCAATCCTTCACTACAAATTTGTCTTTGTTTTTGATGGTGCTACGTTTACAGTAAGATACTGTTGAATGTGATTATTTCTTCTATTTGACCACTGGGAACAGGTCTTATGATTGACTATGACACAATAATACCATAGAGAACCAGAATCAGTATTTTCATATGAAAAGCCATTCCTTTCATACTTTCTCAACCTCTTTTCCCTTCTTCCTGAAGTGGAAAATATCAGTGTCCTAAGTGTACACTCATTTATTTGAAACATATAAACCACAGACATTTGGTGTTAAGACTGCAAATGGAAAATCAGACATCAAAGATTTCCTACAACCAAATTAAATGTAGGCTTAAAAGCGTAGGCTTTAAAAACAAGACAAATTTAGCGAAGTTTGTATCTGGACTTAAAATTCTGCTGTACGGTAATCTCAATATCCCCCAGATTTTAATATTTAGTGATACAATATACTGTGAAATTTTGCTTGAAAGATTCATCTCCATGCTGAATATTGTTGAGAATACATAGCATATATGAACATGGCACGTGAACGTTTTCAGGAATACATGGCTCTGGGATATACAGTATTTTTAATTACTGTACTTGCTGAACATTTTGAACAGTGGTAGGAAAACAGATCAAACAACAGGCAAAAGGAGTTTAGCTGCTTGCAACTATTTCCTTATACATCTTTTATACTGCAATACAAGATAACAGAGAATTGTTTGAATAAGGATTTTATATATATATAACATCATGGTATTTTTTTTCAGATGAAGCTCAAGGCTGATTACGTATGAAAGGCAAGTTATTCTCTCATCCAACAGATGATGGTCTCCACAGATCAGAATATAAACAGAGAACTGTGGTACAATTCATTAGTTGTCAAAGTCTCTACATTACACATGGGCTATAAGTGAAAGGATTTTGGTTCTAAATACAGACACTCTTCCCATTCACAGAAAATTAAACTTACTCCAAAACGTAAAAATATTGAGGTTTTACTTTCTTTCTAAAATTACCTGACAGCTTCACTGTTTTATAACATACATCCTGTCAGTCCTCAGAAAATCTGTGAAAGCCACAGCTGCTGTGTCACATGAATTTTACTAATGGAATGTTCACATAATTAATAAAATCATATGGATGGACCAGCCTTTATCAGAAACAACATCAGCATAAACAAAACATTGCATCTTGCTCACTTACGATGCATTGCCGATGACGGCGACTATAAAGACAGGAGGCTTACAGATATGCCTACACAGCTGAGTCAAGGATGTATATGCTAATATGACTTTTTCTTAACTTTTGAATTCTTCCCTCTTCATCCATAATATTTTTGTAACAGATTTTGAAAAAGAACTTATCTATGGAAAAGCCAATGTCATTTCAGGGATAATTTACAGGTCTTAATTTTGATTTCTTACTATTCTGAAGCTATTACAGTATCAAGGAAGCATAGCTGTAAGTTTTGAAGACCACAGATAAAACAATATGAAGAAATAATCTCTAAAATGAATTTTCTAGTACATATAAAGGAAAGGGTTTATCAAGCTGTATTTGTGACCAGAAGCATCTCATGGATTCAACACACAGGTCTACTCAAATGTCAGTGCCATCCACTAGGTACTTTTGTCATGAGTGTTATTCACCTATAGCTCAACCAAAGGCTTTAAAGAAAAGCAGTATAAATGTGGTCTCTCAAAATGCCCATATACTTCCACTTTTGTAGTGAGATACTGGTTGTAGTAAGATTTCCTGCTGAGGTCTGAGACACTTTTCATCTCAAAACAAAATGCTGCCTAGCAGGGGCTCACATGAAGGAAAGAAGGTATCTCTGCTGACTGGAAGCTTCTTACTTTCCTTTGCAAAATCTGCACATCTTTTACAACAAGTACTTCAGACTGCTTGTATCTTAGATGCAAAACCTGGCACGCCAGCCACTGACAGCACAGGAAACTCTATTCTATAGAGTTTTCACAGGAAAACTATTTTCTTAAATGTCAGATTATACAATATGCAGACTGAAGAAAAAAATACTAACAGCTTATCTGAATGGAGGGGAAGAGATCCTTCCTCATAACACTCATTTCTATTTCTGTTTATCGGTTTCTGCCTCTGTTCTGACCGATGCATTTGTTCACATGCTGGACTGATTCTGCAGCAATTCTATGCCAGTCCTGCCCAGCAGAGACACACCAAGGTGACCCAGTCTACACAGGGCTGTTGGGCGGCAGTGAGCTGCTACCTTCCCACAAGACTCAGTCAAGCTCCCTTAGAAGGCATTTAATAAGGGTGAAAGAAGATGAGAGGAACTTCTCTTTTTGCTTCTGTTCTTCCTGGCCTAGGGTAGCTCTTGAATTACAAGGGCATCAGCTTCTAGAAAGGCTTAAAGAGAAGAAGAGATAAATAAAGCAGCTCCACAGAAGGTGAACACGGTCCTGGGCACAGCTGGGAAGCAGACAGGCATGTTGCTGAGCATACATATAGATCACAAATTTGAAATATCGGGACTTCAATTTCCCTTGGAGGAACTCTGGGCCCCAGTGAAAAGTCTCCAACTGAACCACCAGCTCCCTCTCTCCTCCCCTCAAATAATAAATGAAACAATGTTCCCCCTGCCGAGAACAAGAAAAGGGAAAAAATGTGGAGGATGTTGTTTTCTGTAGTCATAAAAGACTGATAGGGTAGTCCTGTCCCCACAGACAACTAAAGACAAAGTCCAGATATCCCTGGCTAGCAGAAGGTACTGTAAGAATGGTCAAATTCCATGTCCTTCTTCTCTTTGTAGCACATCTTTACCTTCATACACAGAAAAAATCTATACCCAGCACAGCTCCAATATGATGGAAGTAAAGGATTTAGTTCTGAAAAGGTTGTGTTGGCTCACAGGATGCTTGCCGAAGCAGTGTGCAATCTGTGTGTCTCTTTTTATACTCTTGACACCAGAGGAGAATGGAATGAGGGAAATTATATCTGAAATAGCAAATGTAAGGGTTTTGAGTCACCACCCAGAAGCATCCTTTTATAGATGAAAACTGCAATCGTTTTGACAAGCAAAGTGTACTTGGGTGTTTTTTGTATTATTTGACTTATCTGGGTTTGCTTTATATAGATCCCTTTCATGCACACAATGGCAATTTCCTGTTTACTGCCTTTTCCAAGTAAGACACCATTTGTTTCCATTCCTAATTAAGACATTAAAAATTACAGCAGTGTTCAGTCATAAAAGTGGAATACTATTACAGGCTTTATTAGTGCAGTTGCTTAGTTCTTATGATGGGGGAGAGAGAAAGAAAAAGGAAAAACATTTATTTGTTGCATCACAGCAAATATGTTCTCCAGAACTAAAATAACCATGAGTTTCTAAATTCTGACTTTTGTATTAGAGGTGACTTCCATTTGTAGTGGAATAGGAGTTGTTATTTGGGACTTTTTATTGCTGAAGAGTTTAATGCGCTCTGCAAGTATTTCTCTGAAGTAAGACACGCAATTTGTTTTCGTGAACATTAGAACAAATAAAATTTGATTAACTTATAAGCTTGCAATGCGAAAGTGAGCAAGCCTGAATGATAGTTAAGATTAAACCATATTCACTTTAAAATTGAATTACTTTTTTAGAAGAAAAAGCTTGCAAAATATTACAGTTCCAACATGAAATATCATCTCTACCATAAAAATCTGCATTCCAAATTAGACAATAATTAACAAACTCAGCTGTGGAATATTTGTAATATTTTTAATGTTCTTATGTAAGTCATCAGTCATTCACAGAGAATGAGGTAGAAGAGAAAGCAATCAGATTGTACAATGCACTGATTTGCTAAGCTTGGTATATTGTGTCTAACACTGATGTATATATAAGTGTAATATTTGTATCAATGTTAGTGAAAATACTTGATTACAAGGTTGTCCAATCTTAGTCCAGTTTGGTTTTGTCTGGCTTCAGTTTTCAGACACTGGTTCTTGTTAAACTCTTGTATTATTAGGTTTAAATATACTCCGATGGATTAGAATATCCATTAGCACCTTCTCCAGGATGGAGATCAATCACCCCTCATTCTCTTCTGTTCACTCAAATGAGTTGAGCAGTCTCAATTTTTAAGGCATTTTATCCAGTTCTAGAATAAATTCTGTGGCTTTTATCTGATCCTTCTCAATTTTCAACTGTTCCCAGTGATGACATCCCTTTTTCACATCTAAGGATCACCTGTTCCTGTTGCATCATCCTGAGAATACATGGGTAGTTGCATGGCCTTTATGACCCACAGATCCTTGTCAAGATCAACATTTTCTAAAAGGTAGTCCTATATTTGGAAGGTAGCTGTGCAGCTGTGCCCATATAATAATGTGCATTTTGTTTGTGATCTCAGTTGCTGAGAATGAGTGTATCTTTTTCTGCAGTTCCTACATGCCTTTGTGTCATCCACAAGTTCTATGTTGGGTCATTCCCATTCTCCTCCAGATCATTGATTAAAATGTGGCTTTGCACCAACGTCTGTGAAAGTCCCATGAACTCACTCTCATCCAGGATAATTTCTCATTGGCAACAGCTTTTTGACATCTATTCAGTACATCAGAATGTCATAAGTTACAAAGTTAAACCCCTTGCAATAAATCATAGTACATGATTTCTACCCAATTATATTCATCAACCAAATATGTCATTATGTCTGAGATTTAAATCATGTTTGTTAACAAGATCTTCTCTTTATAAAGTCACACTGTCTGAAATTGATTGCATTCTTACCCTTTAAGTCTTTATTAATTTAATTTTATTGGCACTTTCTTGTTTTTTTTTCAGGGACAGGTGTCAGGCTAGCCAGCACACAGTTACATGGGACATTCTGCTTGACATTTTTAATGGGGAACAGATACTATATACTGCAACAACTTCTAGTACTTCATCACTGTTGTTATTCCATCTTACCAGAACTACATCTGTTCAAAGATTAATCAGAAAGAGCATCAGCAGATTTTAGATCTCCTTATCTATCTCTTTCAGGACTTCTGAATACATGTTATCAAATCAACTTAGAAATATTATACCAACTACCCATTTCTGCAGTCCTTCCAGTTAGTAAAAAGCTAAAAAGTCAGCATATGAAATAAAATGCCTTATGTTATTTTCTTCCAAATATAGAGCTACTATATTTATTGTGCTCTGCTGATAATTTTGCTTAATAGATCTAAAGATAAGACACCCAAGCTTAGGCTTTCTTTAACAATGAATATACTCATCTTTGTAATTGTTCTTTAATTTTCATATCTCTAGAAGCCATGAGTATTTATTTAGCTCAATCTTTAATTTCTTTTATTGATTTTCTAAGCTTGACAGATTCAAATTGATATTAATTATGTTCTATTTTTCCTTCATCCTTTTTATTATATTCTGCTTTCTATCTCTTTCTTTGTGTCTGTTTTAGAAAAACTATAAGGCAAATCTGCCTTTTCGCCTGTGCCTACTATGGTCGATAGTGAATTATGTTTCTTGAATAATCATTACTATCCATTAATCCATCTCTAAGAGTTCATTTTTAATTTCAAGAACACTATGTAATATTTCTTTTTTTATTTAAAAACATAGAACAACTGTGCTTCAAATCCAGCAACCATATGTTGCAAAAAATATTTCTCGGTTTCTTTTGTTCTCAAGTGAATACATGATATATTTTTTAGCATTTAATGTGTATGCAAGCATTTGTGTTTGCAATACCTTACAGAATAGAGTGCCTTAGAAGGCAGGAAGAAGTCTGGCAGCTTTAGCCTGCGTAGGCCTCTACATTTCAATATTATAATTGCTCTATGACTGTCTTTCAAAATATTCATAAACAAGCTTACTTACTAAAAACTCTTACAGTCCAATTAAAATTATTTTCTTCTGGGTCTTCCTAATTCAGCCTTGTTGTAACTTCCATGAAGAATTTCAGCTCTATACCAGTTATTGGCAGGACAATGAACCAAGAAATGTTATTCCCAATCAATGAAAGTACATAGAATTTATTAAGACTGTTGAGCATAGATATAAACTATTTATAAAGAAATGTAACTATATCTTCACTGGAGATTGTCAGAGTTTGACCTAGACCTACAGCTGGATTTAAACTGAGAGTATTGTAACACTGTGTTTGGGATTTCTGGGATTAGACAGAACACACACCTTGAGTATTGTGTTCAGCTCTGCGCCCCTCAGTTCAGGAAGGATATTGAGGTACTGGAGCGGGTCCAGAGAAGAGCAACCAGGCTGGTGAAGGGACTTGAGCACAAGTCCTATGAGGGGAGGCTGGGGGAGCTGGGGTTGTTTGGTCTGGAGAGGAGAGGGCTTGGAGGTGGCCTCGTCACTCTCTTCAACTACCTGAAGGGAGGTTGTAGTCAGGTGGGGGTTGGCCTCTTCTCCCAGGCAACCAACAACAGGACAAGGGGACATGGGCTTAAGCTCTGCCAGGGGAAGTTTAGGTTAGATGTTAGGAAGAAATTCTTTGCAGAGAGGGTAGTCAGGCATTGGAGCGGCCTGCCCAGAGAGGTGGTGGATTCGCCATCCCTGGAGGTTTTTGGGAAGAGACTGGACATGGCCCTTAGTGCCATGATATAGTAATTGGAGTTGGATCAGGGATTGGACTCGATGATCTTGGAGGTCTTTTCCAACCCAATCTATTCTATGATTCTATGATTCTATGATAATTTAGCATCTCCAGAATGAAGTTTAATGCTGATGCTTTGCACAGTGAAACGTGGCTGCCATCACTCCTCTGTGTTAAACCCTACCCTTTAGTGAAGAGAGTAAGTGCAGCTGCACATTTCCTTCTGGGTAGACTACTTCTTACATATACTTCTACATATATTAATTCTGATTAAATACTTCCATTAATTCTATGGATGACAATGCAATCACTTATTGATGCATTCCCCTATTTCTGCAGGTGGTTTTTGTTCCTCAGTAGCATTTGTTCTCATTGAACATCTTTCCAGCTGTCTATGACTCGACAGAAATCAATGACAGGATTGTAACTACCCACAATAATCTTTGCAGGTCCTCGGTGACAGTCTCATTCTTTGAAACTCTCCCCGAACAGACCATAAACAACTACAAAATAGTGTAACAGTAGCCTATGAAGATACTAAAGCTGATCCTGCACGAACTATAGGGATCAGTAAGGATCAGTCTGCACTGGCAGAGGGATGAACTGGATGGTATTTCCCAACTTTGCCATTTCAGAGTCTCAGCAATTTATAAAACAATCAAGAGTTAAAAGAGACACTGATTGTGAGAACTAATGAATTATGTGTACCTAATAGGACTCATGTGCCAGGAAACAAACTTATTTCTTGATTTTGTAAGGCATTTTGATGTGCAATGTTTGCAGTCATGCTTACCCATGATCACAAGACATGTATCTCAGAATTAATGCAGCTTCAGAAGAATTTTGCTTACATTTCTGTGGCTTGACGTATCACTTATCAGTGAAGGTAGTCCATGATAGCATATTTCAGTAAAGTGTCAGACCTGTTAGTCTGGGATGGGATGGAACACTACAAAATTAAGTGCAATTATTAGCAGTGTTTGCTGTGGCTCTACACAGTTTCATGTGTGAGGGAAGACAGTAAGAATGGGACTGTGCCACTGTACTTCATTAACCTGCCCCACATCTTAATCCAGACTGAACTAAGCCGTGTGGTTGATTGCTTTCTACAGTCTATGCTACTTTGTGTAGCTAGTAATTTGTGTGGCTCTCTAGCGCTGCTGCTTGAGAAACAGAATGTGATCCAGCAGCTCTGATTTCCTACTCCATTACTATGCAAAGTCCACGTAAGCAAGCAGATAGAATCAAGCAGGGCAGGTTGTTTCTCTTTTAATCAATTGCAATGGCACGCTGGACAGACAATAATCCTTCTGTACACTGTGTTTAGAGGAAATTAAAGCTTTCTGAAGGATGAAAAATATATACAGCTACCGACTGAATTTCAAGGATTATAATTATCCACAGTTACATGCAAGTGAGATAAAAAAAGAATCTCAGTTTTAACAAGATCTAAAGGTGAAAACAATCTCTGACTGAAATTTACTGCATAAAATGTGTTCAATCAGCTTCCCTCTGTTTTTTAATTACAGATTGCATAACAATATCCTGTATTTCCTAATCAGAGAATAACAATCTTCAGGCCAAACATTTTTGTTTTCCAAGATATGCAATTGATATTAAAATAGAAAAATGTAAGTACTGGAGTATAGTAATTGACCTGCTTGTAACTGTAAAATACATCTGAGAAGAATTACAGTTTGAACAGTATCAAAAAGAGTAAACAAGGGAAAATCAAACAAAGGACATCGGAGTTAAGAAGTTATTACTTGTTTCTGTTTTTAGCCACTTCAGGCTACATGGAAGGCCCCTAAAATATTTTATTTGCAAGCTACTTTCATGTGTGGTACCTGAGTTTCAAAATTCTCAATTTTGAGGTTCGTTTGGATGAGATCATATCTCTAATTAAACTAAACAACATGTATTTGTTGATTTATGAGTGAAAACAATGAAAGCACTTAAAGATTCTGACAATATTGCTTGGGAAAACACATTTTTATACAACCACTATCTAATGCCTGCATGTTAGATCCCCACACTAATGCAACTAGACTTTTGTTCTCTAGGAAGAAATCAAAATTCAGAAATCTTAGGACAGATTACTGCTTCCCCCAATTTCTTTAACTACTGGATTTTGCCTATGATGCTATTTAAATATAGCATCTTGCTAAATAAAGTTTCTGAGAGATGAAGTGACAGCTAAAAAGTCCTTGTTAGACCAGTAGTAGTGTCATACCAGGAAAAGAGTTGACAGAAGTAATGTTCTTGGAAACGTAAAAATTTTTCATTTACAGCCACCCAACTTTGCTCTCCAAATACAATCTCTTTTTATTAAATTCACAATTTTCTGAGTTCAGTGTCAAGCTAGGATTTTTGTAAGACAGTTGAACACTTGTGTAAGAGTATTATATTAGTCTTGTTGTGCTGTCCTATAAACCAAGATGTCCATACTAGAACTGCTATTATAAGACAGCTTCTGCTTATATATACAATAAAGTTAGTTGTCTCCAGCATGAACAATGTGCAAATTTCTGCTTCAAAGAAAGCCCAAATAGGTACAAGATGTGTTCCTTAAAGTTGATCTGTATTGCTCTATATGTACACAGTACTGGAAATAACTTAATGAAGAGATATTGCACTATGAAAATTAGTATCTAATTTTTGGTATTGCTAAAGTAATCAAAATACTTAAATCTGACTTGCAAGTCAAGGATACCTTTCAGCTATTCTCAAAACTGTGGTTTTTTTTTTCCCCTGGTTTTTCTTCAGTATCATTTTTGTTTTCCTTCCTAATGAAAGAGCAATATAAATGTACTGGTTTTGCAGTTGCCTCATTTTCCAGCGCCACTACAGACTATTTTCTTTGCAAATTATCAGTGCTCTAGTGTGAGTCCTGTTCCCCTCTTTATGTTGGCCTTCATTAGTTGAAAGGTAAAGTTGTCCTTTTCCTCTTATACCAGTCTAAAAATGTGCCTGGGTAGATAAGAATGAATTCAACACACATATTTTTCTCTTAGTTGTAACAAAGTTCAATAATGATCTCTTCATATGGCATTTGGAATGTGATTTAAAGTGATTTATTTGTATGTCTTACAGAGTGGACCTTTCTTTGAAAGTTGTTCCTACTGAGAAGGAAGAGAAGGAGAAACAGCTTCCCCTGGGCACAGGGAAGCTGCATAACATACCAGGAATACAGTCTTCTGACTTTTATAAGGACAGTGTTATCCACTCAAACGCTTTGTTTCATGGTCTACTGTGTGTGCATGCTCCCATATGGCCAAGCTATTTGATCATTATTTCTTTTGATGATTAAGGGAGTGGAACATCTCCCTTATGAGGAAAGGCTGAGGGTGCTGGGTCTCTTTAGTTTGGAGAAAAGGAGACTGAGGGGTGACCTCATCAATGTTTTCAAATATGTAAGGGGTGAGTGTCAGGGAGATGGAGTTAGGCTTTTCCCAGTAGTGACCAGTGATAGGACAAGGGGGAATGGGTGTAAATTGGAGCATAGGAGGTTCAAGTTGAATGTTCGAAAAAATTTTTTTACTGTAAGGGTGACAGAGCCCTGGAACAGGCTGCCCAGGGGGGTCGTGGAGTCTCCTTCACTGGAGACATTCAAAACCCGCCTGGACATGTTCCTATGTGATGTACTCTAGGTGGCCCTGCTCTAGCAGGGGGGGTTTGACTAGATGATCTTTCGCGGTCCCTTCCAACCCCTAGGATTCTGTGATTCTGTGATTCTGTAATTATAGTAAAAATGGGATGAACTAAAAAAAAAAAGAGTTCTGGCATAAGCACTGACTTGAGCTGCTTATTTACTTTTTCTAGCAAAATGGATACACATCTACCACTACTTTCATAGGAAAATAATTTTGTAGGCTGGCAGATTTTCTGATGATACACCTCTGCTGTATACAAAAGGGTAAAAAAGGTCTCCTGCCAAAACTTGTAAGAGTTTATCACTGTTCCTTTTCATATGGGAAATTTTCAAAATATATTGGACTTCAGGGGTTTTCATTTGGCAGACATACTGTGAACTTTAAATTTTACAAAGGCAGAAAGGCATTTTTTATACGAAGTTTACATACCAAAACTATTGCTTAACTGAAGCCCCAACATTTCTTGAAGAATTTTTGAAATGTTTTCTTTATTGGGCACTTCTAAGGGAAGGTGATAAACAAATTACTCTCAATTGAATTTGAGATGTTTTATAGCAGATTTCCAGTTTCATAGAGGCTTTACAAGTTCCAGCAAGTGGCAAACCCCATCCATCACTCTAAAAGGTCGCTACTAGTAGCTCTGAATTCCTCTCTCAAATTCAGTGTTTTGACATGGGCTAAAACCATGAGTGATGCTTTGCAGTCATTGCAGTCTTGCATGGCTGAATCAGGCATCACTTCCTAAGTGCTGTGAACCATGGTCCCAGCACAAGACACTTTCTTCTTTTCTCTCCTTTTGAATCAAATATATTAAAACCAACTAAGAGTGTCTCAAAGCAATCTAGTTATTTTCTTCCAAAATGGTGAACTAAGTTTTTTAGCACCTGACATGTCAAGAAAGTGAAAAACATAGACATCTCACACTTTCACCAGCCTACCTAAGAGCATACAGAAAATACAGCTGTAGGGTTTGGGTGGAGTTGACAGACCATGTGACTCTGGCTGACTAATATCTAACAGATGGGGCTCCATATCACTAGATGCTTCCTTTGTTCAGCATTGATTCTGAAAGAATACGCATCTTACTGAAGCCTTAAAGATCTTTAATTTACTTCAGTTTTTTTTAAGGTTTGTTTAAGACGCAGTGCAGAAGACAAAAAGGAGGCATTATCATTTCTCTACAAGTGCTTGCCATGATTCCAAATATTGGTAATTGAGTAGTGCTCTCCGAGCTTGACATCACATACCATGACATGCAAAAGGCTGCTCCTATTAATATTAATCCAGAATCTGATAATAAGCATGTAAAAAATGATTTAGTACTCATCCATGTCTGTGGGCAGCTGGATTCCCAGACCATTGTAACAGTTACATATTTTGCATGGAAAAACTGTCAGAATATTTCCATTCAAGAAATATTTGCCATATCTGCATTGACATATATCCAGTTATTGCATCTGAGGAATATAAAAATCAAAATCAGTGTTTCATCCCAATCTGTTTGAAAAAAACATCTTGTGGATTCTACCACAAGACAGAAAACCTGATTTTTTTCAGCATGATTCTTTACCAGTAGACCCATTTACTCTCACCCACTCTCTAGTGCTGATAGAAACTTTCTTCCAAGGCATTCTTTTCAATATATGTATCTCTTTTTCATGCTTGATACCATGTTCCAAAGATAATTATTCAGCTATTCAGGTTGGTTCACTGATGGACTAAAACAAAGCAATATCATTACTACTACTGAAACAAAAAAATACAACTGTGATTTTGCTTCGGGTAGTTTATCAGGCTCTTCTTCAGTCTGCTGAGAGCCTCAAAAACTCCCAGACTAGTCCATTAGTGCTAAAAAATATTTTCTTCCTTGATATTTGCCAATCATATGCAGAATAACTTTGAAGTAATTGTTAAAATAAGACATCAACAGGATAATGAAATGAGCTCCTAATTTTTTTTGCAGCAGAGTAAAATGCCCTGACTGTATTGTTTTTCTGAGGCACAGTTGGTGACACCCTGCAAAGAACCTTTTCCCCTAGAAAGGCTGACGGAAATGGTTTCACTACAACCCTTGTAGGTTAAAAGACCTACTCATGAAGTCACTCTTTTATTAATGCTAAAAAAACTGAATGGGTATGCAAACACTGCAAGAGCTACTAGCAAGGGTTGCAGCTTACTGGAAAGAGACCACCTCTCTCATTTAAAAATTGTGTGCCTATATAGTTTCAAAACTGTATCTGTAAATTCATACATACGCTGAGCTAAAACCTGTAAAGAAGAGTAAGAATCTCCTAAACTACAAAACATCTCATGCTCTGCAGATGCCTTTCTAGGGCTTTCTTAGCAGAAAGTCTGCAGGAAAACCCTATAAGCTTGGAAGTGAGTTTGGGAGTTCAGTGACTGGCAGTGTTGATGGATTAAATGAGAATTAATGAAGTTTTTCTATATCTTAAGATGCTTAAAAATGCATCCTAAACTTAACCTGACCTAATTAAATGTACTTATTTACTATATATATTATTCCACATAACTTATTTTAAAGCATCATGTTTGAGACACATCTCTATTTTATTTAGATTCTGGTTTTTAATCCAACCTCTCTGTGTCACTGCAAGCTCAACATAAGACACTCTCAGTGTTTTCTGAATTGTTTAGAATGTCTACATAGAAAACTGTTTTCTTTGTCTCTTTATCACAATAACATCTTAAAAAAATGATGAGATCCCTATATAGCTGAGTAAAAGAAGTAGTTGGTGGGGGTAGCAAGGACTCAATTGTTATTTCCAGCTAATGCTTCCTCCTAATACAAGCCCACCATTTTGATAGGAACAATATTATTCTGTCTAGAATAATCTATTGTGCCCATTGCATTACAGCTGAGAAATTAAACTTTTTCTGCTGCTGGAATCTAAACATATGTGATCTAGCTTGTTGAGATTTTACACACAGAAATAAAACACTTAGCATTGTACAACAGCCTATTACAGAGATAAAATGGTGTAATCTTGATAAAGTTATAGAAAAGGAAAAGAAACATTATTTCACTGTGAGAGTGTTTTGTGGATAACAAGTAATAAAGCAACATTGATTTTGTGTGTTATAATTAATGGATGCTGCAGAATCCAGTTTTGTATTTTTTAGGTCTATGACATCTCTAACTCTTTTTCTTTTTTTTTTTTACTGTGCAACCAACTCCTTCCCTGTGATTCTCTTCCTTTTTTTTTTTTTGTAAATAAGTTTGGCTTCCAGTATATGGTTCACTTCTTCTTTGGAAACCTGTTCTGTGAAGAGCTCAAATAGCAATTTTATGTAGGTGCTGCAGTAATTTTAAAGATGGTTACACTGTGCAATCCCACATCTAACCCACACCTCAAACACTCCACACTTATTTAAAGGTACTATGACTTGGAAAGGCACCCTTGGATAGGCTGCATTTTCAGAGAAGCTGTAAAAAAGGAGCAGCAGAGAGAGCTGGGTAGAGGAAGAAAGTTCTGGGAGACAAGGAACTATGAGGACATGGAAGAATACAGAATTCAAGGCTAAACTCTGCCTATATTACTTGCAATGCTGATAAATCATAGGAGTTTTTCTAGTTTTTCTTATTGGTTGTTTCTATGGACAGCACATGGACAATGCCTATTAAAATATAATACTGCATGGATTTTATCTGACTGCAATGCTCTAGATTGATTCAAGGATACAACTTAAAAATCATTTCAAAATGTGTATTTTAATGTATTACTTAGTGAATTTTGTAAGTAGGCATGAATGTGTTTATTTTTCACTTTTGTTTCACTTGGACCAGCTTGTGAGATAGGTTGAGTGAGACGGCTTTATATATTCAGGTCTGAGGATGAATTTGCTACTGCAGGAAAATTCCTGAGTGTCTGAGGTACCTTAGAGCTTAGGTTTCAGGTAAACACAAACAAGCAAATGAGAAGAAAGTAAGTCAAATTTATAGAGCTCTGAGTAAGAAATCTGTAGGAGTATGCCCCAGGAGTGGAAAGCAAATACTTGAGAGTGCAGGGACCAAATGGGATGGGGTGCCCCTCCTCACACTGTGGCAAAACGCACCACAGATAAGGAGCTTAATGATCCTGAGCTCATAGCTGAAGACTGTACATTCATGGACGGTGATGACAAACTCTGGCATTCCTATCTGAATTAATAACAGCAGCAACAGTTTTGGTTTTTTTTCTTCTAGATTGCTCATTCCACAGAAGAAAGTGAAGGTAACAGCTTAAGTACAAAAACTGCTAAATTCAATCTATTGGACAAGTAACAATTGTTGATGCTTTAAGTTCTTCCACAGAATATACTACTAACATGGCAGAGCATTAAAACACACATATTTTTATTTGTAAGAGAAATCATTGACTAATTCTTATTCCTGATTACTGCTCATGTCAAACATCTAGTGCTAGTCAATTGTAATATCTGCATGGCTTTGCAATTTGAATTCTTACCACACCGTATTTCTTCACTCTTAGTCATCCTGCATTTAATGCACTAAGCCAGTTTTCTCCACTTTTACCACAATTGGAATTTAAACCCCAATTTTGATCTATTAGTAATATCAGGTGTGCCTGAAACAGATCTTTATCATATATTTAAGGCAGTAAGAAGACTGCTGATCAATTCTTCTCCTTCCAGTCCACACTGTCCAAAACTCATCTCACTGATACTTAAATCGGGTGACATATTTTATAATCAGATTGTACTTTTTGCACCAGTGACAGACCACACTAGTGATGCATGAATGTTGAATATTTCAGAAGTTTTCTAAGACTTACGGCTCTAATTTATTGAGATTTCTTTTTCACAAATCCATAGCTACTTTCTAGTAAAGTTTTAAGAGAAGACAACCCTTTCATGATTCATGGCATAAACAGGTAGCAGTTAAAACAGGTAACATTAAAGCATTTGAAAATGATTTTGCTGTTATCTTATACATGTACTGGAAAGACTGCAATATGTAAAGATCATAAAAAAAAAAAGCTCTTCACAAACTGGGTAGTCCTTACAAATACTTATCTGAAGGACAGATGAAATGAGGCATAGGTTACCTAAGGCTAAACTTATGAACATGGGAAACTGAAAACAAACACCCACTTCCACATTTATATTTCAAGACTATGTGAATTGATATTGCCCCAAAGATGTTCCTGCAATCAAGGCACTGTCTGGGACACTAAATATCTGGTTTTTGTTCCCATTTCCCTCAGAGAATTTTTTTGCTGTGACACTGTTTTACCATACAACTTGGGGACAAGCCATCTAGTATGAAAAATATATCTATATGCCATGGCAACAAATACCACCAAGAAGCTACAGACAAATACCTACTTATTGTAATAGTAAATAACAGTCTATTTTTTTTTTTTTGTGCCAACATTTTAAATTTTAGTAAAATATTTTAGACACTTGGGTGGAAATATGACCCATAGGAACTTGTCAGGTTTATATATTGACTCTAGTAGTAGTACAAACCAAAATATTTAAACCAGCACCTTTGTCTTGAAAACCAGACCACATTTACTATTTAATAATGTTCCCCTTTTGATCAACAGATTCAAGGTTTAAAAGTTATAGAAGCACAGAGGGAAGGAACAATAGGACTCCCAATTTTAAAATAATAAATTATTCAATTAATTACAGTAATAATCTAAAACTAACAATGGCTTAGATAATGTAATTTAGTATTCATGCATTCTGAAGGAATATGATGGGTATGCAATTTTATTCTTTCTCTGGTGCAGATGTCAAAGTGGACAAAAAATGGATAGCTATTTTCATTTTATCCCCAGGCAGCTCTAACTCCGGTATGAAAAAGAAATCTTGTATGGTAATAAGTATCAAACAAATGCTACCATAAAAGCCTTTTTATAAAAATATTTTCTTTTTTTGTGATCTGGGAAGGAAGCAATGAAAACCCCAGCAAGTACAGTTTACAAACCTGTATGTGTGAAGCTTGAAAATATTTGTCACGTAAGCTCAGACACATCTATCATTAGAGGTCAGCAGTGAAAAAGAAAAGAGATTCCCAGAAGCCCCAAAGCAAAATGTTCTTGAAACAGCAAGGTCACCCAGCAGTGTGTGCTCAAGAAACACTAAGGTCTGTCATATCAAACAATAGCAATGTGTGTGCTATTGAAATCTGAAAGAGAGTGGTGGTTAGCCTCAGAATTAAAGCACTGAACTTTTTTCCATCTAGGCGCATCTCAACAGGGTTCTCCTTTGGCCTGATTCAACTTCCTTCACTGAGAGCTGCTGAGCTGCTGTATAGGCACCCACATGGCCTTGCTTGCTACCTCAGGTTACTGTTCCCGTCTTTAGATCTCCATGTTCACTACTATTGTGTTAATTCCTCAGCATCTCAGTGAAGAGAGAGGCTCTCAGTTTACAGTCTGTAACAAATTAACAGGAACTTTGTGGAAAGTTCTAACTCAGTTATTTTTTATTAAATACATGAAATGTAAAAAAGCCTATAGGTACTTGCTAAGAAGAAATACTTTCAGTGCAATGGTATTCACTCTTGCATCCCCTTCCTTTAAAGTTGAATGATTCACCATTGATGAAATACTCAGGACTTCCCCTGTTTCAATAGGGTCCTGAAACAAATCATCTCTATTTTCATTGGGAAAATGGTCAGAGACATAGAACAGTCTTTGTGCTTTATAACCTTTCACTTTTCTGTGGCATAGACTCCTGATCCACTTTGACAGGTTAATACACATCACTTATAGGCAACGTCACCCCTGCTAAGCTAACTGTCTTGCACAGAAACCAACCTATTGCCCTGAATCAAATCTTTTCAGGGACAGAACACATGAAGCCAAAGACTCATTCTTGTCAATTCTGTGCCTGTGCTTCCCAGGGCTCTCATCCCACACAATTAAAAAAAGGAACAAAGATAAGAAGAAAGTAAGAACACTCTTAAGTTGAAATGAAAAGAAATAATCCTCAGCATCAGTCAGAACTGAGAAACTGACTGTAAACAGATTATCCAAGTCATCACCCTTGCCATAAGCCATGGAACTATTTGAGTTTTTCTATTCTGAATTTTAGGATGTGTAAATTCCAAATGTCTTCCAAACTTTTCTGTGAGATCAGAGGCATGGTCAATCTCTTAATGATCATTTCCTATTTCATACTGTGATTTTTTCAATATTCCTTTTCACATTTTTTTTTTCTGTGTTACATATTGCTACTGGCACTTGATTTATAGCTACTTATTAGTACTGTTTATGCATGTTGATCTGCATTACTTTGGTGATTCCTACATTAAGCATGGTCAGGCGGGTAATATAAAATATTATATATATATAATATAAAATAAAGTAACTAAGTTATAGGTATATGTGAAACTAGATCTAAATATATTGACATGCATTAAGTGCCTGGCATCTCTATTAGCATGGTAGTACACAAAACATGACACATTTATATTACCATAAGTAGAAAAGAAGATTAATGGGATTTATCTCTTTCTGTTATCACACAGAAAATCACATCTTAATCCTGCTTTCTATGTGGGGCAAGAATATACTGTCAGTTATTAATGCTTCTATTCTGTTTCTTACACATCTGCTGGAATGCTATCAGTAGTAATATTGTAATGCTTATTTAAGATTTTCTCCCATAGAAAAGCTGTTCATTCAACTTTCTCTCTGTGAAAAAAAAAAGGAATGTACCTTTCTCTCATTTCACCATCATACTTGCTCTTCCCCTGTCAAACTAAGATAGTTCTCAGCTGTTGTCCTCTTCTGAGCATTCATTAAATCCTCACCCTACTCTCTCTTGATTCCTTCCATACTTGTTCTTCCCCCTCTTTTCATTTATTTTGGCCTGTTGGGCTTTAGATTTTGCTGACTCTTTTTGAAACTACTGTACTTCCTTGTTTCCAGAACTCTGTCCCCTTCAGGCTCCCTAGAAAAACTCAAGTCCTTCAGCTTAAGCAACCTCTTGAGCAACCTCTTCACCCTTTTTCACTTGGTGCATCAGTTCTAAGGACTTTGTTCTTAACTCCGTTTTCTTTTTTTGTGTAATATACTTTGGGGTGATTTAATCTCTAGACATACGTTTAACTTGGCAATTCACAGAACTCTTTATCTAATCCATACCTGCCTCTGCCATCCACACTAAACTTCTCATGTATCTCCAGTGACTCTCATGGATTCCTAGACATGTCTTAAAGTTAAATATGTTTAAATTGGAACTCTTTATTTTTTTCTCTCTACTGTATCTTTTGATTCCTGTGGGAAAGAGAAGTATCTTCAGATGTGTAACTTGGTACTCACCTTTCATTTTCACCTCCATTTCTTTGCAATGCTTTGAAGTGCTTTTCCTAGTCATACACATATCTAGAAATCTTTGATGATAGCTGTGTTGGCTTGTGTTCTGATTAATAAAATATCCCTTTTTTCTTGCTTACATTCAGATTGCTGCTACAGAGATCATCTACCTAATCAGTACCTTTAGTTATGTCACTATCCTTCTGAACCCTCCTTCATCTCTTTACCATATTTAGCAAAATTACTTGCCACCTCTTTCATGACTTTTCACAAACTGTTATTTCTTTACATAGTGTTGCATGAAGTGAAGGGTAAATTTAGTAAGAGATTAGAGGGGCTAGGGGCAGATTGGTTTATCTCTTAACAGGTATACTAATTAAGATGTATTGCTATAGGTCTGACACCAAACACACACTAACAGCCTATTTGCTGTAGGTCCAGTTCCCTTCCAAGGGAGCAGTCAGATGCCTGAATAGCACGATTAAATATTATTATAGCTGTGACATCAGATTCACAAACAGATTGTTATACGGTAGGACCGGTTGCATTCACAAGAAGCAGTTGGATTAATGAATAACATTTTTTTTCACCTGCAACATATACAAATTCTTTTAAGATTGACAGTGATAAATACACTAAGCTGCAGAAATTGCTATATAGCTGAAAAATAATACAATTGCAACAACAAACATAATCTCCCAGGGAAAAACAAACAGACATACACTCGGCATAGCCGAGGTGCAAATCAGGTGTCCCTTCTGGGATGGGCGAGGAGGACAAAACCAACAGTCTGTCCTTAGGATTTATTGTTTCATTCTTGTCTCAAAAAATAGGTCTGAGATAGGGCTAACTTCAGTTTTCTATTAATTTGTAAAGTGTGGGAATGGGACTGTAGTTAAATCATTAAGTGAGCTCATGACTTGCACAAGCATTCCTTGATGGGCTTTTCAGCCTTGATATCTTCTGACTGGAACAGGCATTTATCTTACTGTTTTCTGCCAGACATAGTTATCTGCTGCAATAAGCAGGAGAATAGGAAGGCCAGGACTGCACCTGGTCTCACTCCACATTCGGTGTCATCACTGACCACCAGATCTTCACCTAGCCTCAGTATCAGCTCCAGATACTAGATGCTTATCATCAGTGATGAGTTTTAATGGTTTGTGCTTTCTGCTTCCAACACATACTATTTGTCATTCACTAACACAAAATATTGATTCCTGTTGTTATCAGACCACTGTGATAATGTCAGTCTTAATCATCTAATTATATCATTGCTTTCTACCTTAGTGCCCTTCCAGCTCAGAAAAGTTCTCTATAAACAGCCATACAGCATTTCTTTCTCCAGTTTCACATCCCTGACATTGAAGCATCTATTTGCTTTAATCCTTACCTACAAAAATAGTTGAGAACAATTAGGATACTCTTCTGCTTAGAGTCCTGCTTTCTGTGTCGTCACATTATTTCCTCTACACCCTCACTTACCTATCTCCATCTGTTGTCTTTTATCTTTTTTTTTGTTACTATCTTGTTTGATACCTTTCATATTGGGATTTGTTCCTTGGCTAATCCATATGAATTGCGTGGCATAAAGTAACTGCATAAGTCTGAAACCAGGTGTCAGTTGGTAGCAACACCATACTTAAGGTCAAAGGGACAATAGAAACAGATTAATGAAGTTAACAGTTTCAAACTCAGTATGATACTTATTTTTCATTATGGTTGTTTAACATAAAAGCTCCTTTCAAAACAGTTTAAAACTGCAAATGCTGCAGAAAGACAGATTTATTACAAAATTCACAGAAACAATTTGTTACATTAATATATAAACTGACTTCAACAAATGACAGTTTTTCAGAGATATACTCTGACAGGAGATGGAGTAAAACCAACCAAAACAATTCTCTGTTCCCTTTCTCATCTATTCTTGCAAAATTCTATTGAAGATACAAAATAAATATTAAAATAATAAATATCCCCAAGAGGAATTACTTCAGTACTACTGCCTTGGCAATTGCAATCACCATTCTTTGTAAGCCTATAGGAAACATTGTTTAAAAGATATGGGTCTATACTTAAAAAAATCAAATGCTTTCAAAAGGTTCTTGACATGCACTGGTCCTTTTCCCTGAATGACAGCGATGAGATGCTCAGGATACTTTCTGACCAGACAACAGAACAAAAAGCACACAGCTCCATAATGAGGTGTAAATCCTTTGGCCGAATGAAAGGCTATTATTGAGCCTGAAAATGGAGTTTGGAAATCAAGAGCTCTGCATGTGCAATGCTACACATTACAGCCAAGAACATTAGGGAGTCTATTATACAGAGGCAGCCACACGCCCACACAATAAGAGCAGTGTGCTCATGTTGTCTTTCCTTGGTAAAGCTTTTTGGAAAAAATGATAATAATAAAAACATATAGAGCAATTTTGAGTCAGGATTTCAAAGACTGCAAAATCATTATATGACACAGGGAGAACTATCATATGGAAAATTACTACCTTCAGTATTACCCTGAATGCTTGGAATGCTTTATAGAAAAATAAGAAATATTTTTTTCTTATTACTAAGCTTTCAAAAATATTTTATATGTGCAGTATCATTCGACTAGAAAGAGCAGCACTTAGCTCTACAGTGTGCCAGGCACTCAGACACTGAAGTGATAAACAGTATCAGCCATTCACAGGAAGTCCTGGGAGTCTAGCTGACTGTTGGAAACTTCTGATAATGTCTTCAGAATTTAGAAATGTCCTTTCATTTTCATCATCTTCGTGAGAAAGGAAGACTGAAATTTTAATTACTAAAGTAAAAAGAAGTGTAAAACAACCTTTCAGCACTAAAATGACAGTCAGTGAGACATTATCTAGCTCTACATCCTAGTCTTTGAGACCCTGTCAAGTCACCAGGGCAATGTGACTCTTTATTTACCACAAAACAGTAGCCTATCTCTCTATTACCTATAGCATCTTCTTAAAAATAAGCAAGTTGCCTCAGCACTTCACAATGTCTAAATCAGAAGAAATTATTGGTTTTCTTCTCCCACAACGTATTGACTGGACTTAGTGACAGGAAACATAAGGAATTGAACAGTTATGGCTCCACAATTTAATGGGGGGACATTGTCTTTTTTAATTCAAGTTACATTTTCTCTGTAGCACAACACAATTGTTTCTACAAAGCACTGTGACAAAGCCACAGTGTCATATCAGTAGTGGCTGAAATGTTCTGAAGTTTTTTCAATGTACTTTCTATAACTCACTATTGAACCATGAAGACAGAACAAGTGCCAGAAAAGGAAAGGGGAAAAAAAAACCAAAACAAAACCCCAGACTTATTCCAGTACTGCAATTGTTTTAGTGTCAGAGAACTGTCAATATGGTTGCATAATTTCTTTGTTTCTACCACATAACCTTTGGAAAATTATTTTCACTCAATGTTTCTTTTTACCTCCAGCGTAAGAAGCTACGGGACAGGTACAATAAGAATGTCAACCTGTCTCCATGAAGAAATCCAAATTACATTTGAATGATAAGTCACAGTTGAAATAATGAAATCACGATTTTGGACTAGTTACTTGTTATTTGAGTAGATCTTTCAGTTATGATAATAAGAGATTAGCCGGTAAGAGATTAGCCGGTAAAGGATAACTACTTGTACCAATACAATAGGAATTCTGGTTTGAACCAAAAAACAAGATGCAAATGTATAAATTTTTTTATTTACAGCATTGAAAGTAAGAAAAGGGACAGTCTCTGTGAGCTGGTAATGTGTAAGGTACTGTGAAAAGTGCATTCTTGCTGAATGGATCAAATCATCAGCAAGACTGAACATCTCTCACAATTAATTATATATATATGAACCAAATGGAGATATATACATTTTTGCTTTATCACACATGCTGCAGCTTCACATTCACAGGACATAGACTTCTTTTAGGACTATGACCTATTTTACTTATTTTGCAGTTCCATTGGTAGAGTGGAAGTTCTTATATGATTTTGCATGCACTGGATAATGTGGCATATGCTTTCTTATTACTGAATGGTTAATGACTTTCTAAATTAGTTTGAAGGCCTAAGGAAAGAAGGGGGTGATTAATACATTTGACCAGTCATTAAAGTGCTTTTTGCTGGAAGGAAAACCCTCTAAGACAAAATGATATTGAGTTTTACATTAGCAGGCTGTCCAACCCCTTTCCCAATGATTTTATGTAATAAGTAGACTTTGAATAATCATGTAAAAATTGGAGAAAGAGGTGGGGAATCCTATTTTCACCTGAAGAAGACACATACTGAAATCCAAACTGTATGCTAACGACTGCTGTAGGGACATTTCCAATTAAAAAAAAACAACAAACCAATCAAAAACAACCAACAACAACAACAACAAACCAACCAACCAACCAAACAAAAAAAAAAACAAACCAAAACCAAACTAAGTCCATATTTCTATTTTCTGTAGAGGTAAACCACACTCACTAAGAATAAAGTAAAAATCCCCAAATTTTAATTCAGCAGGATAAGCTCTGCATTCAGAGCAGCATTCTTTGGTGGTGGAACCTAACATATTTGAAAAGTCCAACAGCTGGTGCAGGAGGCATCATGTTCACACTATTAATGTTTCAGAGGTTTCATTTCAGACCAGCTTTAGTCTGTCATGTGGACTGAGTGCTCATTAGCAGCAGGAATACATGATATAAGCTCCTGGACCAATTTCTTTAGGAAAAAGGAATAGTTGATGAGCCCTGAGATCATGCTACAATGTGAATGAAAGTGCAATGAATGGGAACAATCAAGAAATTTGCTTCAAATGTACTCTTCTGAGATGAAAACTCTTAAGGCAAACACACATTCTGATATTCTGAGGTATTATGAATTTTAAACAATATTATTTCTACCCCAAAGTTTGTAATTTTTTAATGGAAATAAGTATTTTCTACCCTCTACTTCTTCTCATAATCATTCATCCTGTCACTTTGTGTAGAGTCTTGAACTGACCAAATATTTAACTAAATGAAAGAAGCTACATTTTTTTACCAATGTGATATTCTAAACAGTACCTTTTCAAATCTTTCTGTTATGAAAAAAAAATGGATGGGGACACACAAATTTATGCAACTGTTTAAAGAACCAAGAAATCTGAAAGGAAAACAGGCTATTTCTTATCTTCTGATTACGGATTAAAAATTATGGGTGTTCAAACAGTTTATCAAGTACATGAGCCAAGGGATCTCCATTATGTTGGTATGGTTCATCCTAGTTTAGGGCCACACAGTGCTGCCCAGAACACCTGGAGAGCTGTGAAAGACTAGCTAGTAGTATATAAAACAGTTGAAATATAGAATTTTAACCCATTCAGATGTGTAACTTTCCCATTATCGCTAAACCAGATATTAAATCCTATAGTCTAATGGGATCAAACTCCTTTTAGTGTTATAACTCAGCTGCCTAAACTCTACCCAATTTTTGTGCTTAGTTTCTAGTTATCTAGTTTCAGTCTGATTTCGGCTAGATTTAGAGATTAGGATCCTAATCTTCACTTAATCCCTATCAATTGCATTCCATTTATTGCCTACTTTCTGTTTCACAGTTGTTATGTGAGACAATGGCATTTCCACTGTTCTACTAAAATGAGAAAGTTGCAAAGGAACCATATTTTTGTGTAGACACTGTGTGACATGGGCTGCCTAGGAACTGCACAAGGTGTCAGCAATGGCCAACAATGGTTGCTTCATAAAGAGAGAAGAGACTTCCCCTAATCCACTTTCCTGTGTCTATGACCTATCTATGATCTGCCTGGTATATTTTGTGTTTTGGCTTCTGATCCCTGCTTTTAATCTCTACATTTTTTTTCAAAGCAACCATAGATTAAACTCTCTGAATGCTAGCATTCTTCTTCAAAGAAAGTGAAATCTTTTTGGCACAGAGGCAGATATCTTGTTTGAAAGACTTTGCCACACTAAGTAGGTAAGCTCCATACTTCTCCCATTGTGAATCTCTTCTTCTGTTCACCACTCCTGTTTTTTACATTTAGCTTTTTTTTTTTTTTTTTTTTTTTTTTTTTAACTCTCCTACTGCTTGTTAAAGCATCAGGGAGCTGCCTGGTCTGTACCAGCAGTTTCACTGAAGTCCATGGTAACTTTCACCTTCTTGGAATCAGGCACATGAAAACTCCTTAAATTCAGGGAAAAAAAGCACAGCAAAGGCAACTCACCACAGTGTATTTAAAAGCTTTTTGTTCTCAAGGATGAGCATGGATATCATGAACATGAATTTTACTACTGAAAAATTGATCTCCCTGATTGTATACAAGAGATGCCTAAAATACCTTCAGACTTCTAAGGCCTACAAAGAGTTTTGCTACTGAAACCCTTAAAATACTTTATACATTCCATATTCTTACTAACTGTTTTGACAGATAACAATGGGGATGTTTCCAGCAGAAATCCTCTATGTCATTTGTTCCAGAAAAGGACAAGAATGATTCTGCTTCTTCAGATATCTGAAAATGAAACGTTATCAGAGGCTAATTCTTTCTCTTGACCCAACCGAGCACCATCTCTACACTTCAGGGTCAAGGTATCTACATCTACAGAAAGTCTATACTTTGGAAAATAACTGCCAAAAGTAGATTACCAATCAATCACATACTATTTTAGCTATAGATATATGACACAGTGATAGACAGCTGTTTGGAAACTTCTTTTTAGCTTGAAACCCTACTGTCTATAGCACACTTGATGGTCCTAGATGGATGATCTCTTGGCTGACTCTGAGCCTGGGTGGAGCTGTGCCACCTGAACACATGTGCCATCTAAATTACTTGGCCAGGACTGCTAGGGGTTCAGTGCCAAGTGACTGTAGGTTTAGACAGGCAGCATACATAATACTGTAAATTCTGGCTCCTTTGTAAAAAATCTTATCCTCTTTGACAATGCTGAAAAACTGGCTTCACTTGCCATCCAACATGTGATTGCACCTGTTGGCAATTACAGAAACCCTCCTCCCAGCCAAATTCTCATAACAATAAATGATCATTCAAATGGTGTTAGGCAAGGCAGATCCTCATCTACATAGGAAATTAAACCCTCTTAATTTAGTTATTAGAAAAATAAGTGGGTGTCTTCAAAACTGAAAGATCTCCAGGGGCTCCTCAATACAATCACAAAGTCTGTTTTGGTATGTCTGACCTCACTGTGACAAGTCTAGTTAAACAGTTTTTTCAAAACACTACCGTGCAGTATCTGCACACCATTTAGGGAGCCACACCTAATATCCTGTCTACCTGTGTTTGCCTTCCATACTTACCCATAAAATCTGGATAACTATCCACTTAAGTTTTATTTGTAGATAAGCTGTCCAGAAAAGATGCAAAATTGCCAACAATTCAGAATATGTTTGCACAGAGTGCTGATGGGAAGAAATCCTGGCCAAACTGGTTATGCAGGCACAGTTCTGGGAATTTTTGCTCTACAAAATAATTAGCTTATTAAGACACTTATTGGAAGACAATCAAATACCGAACCCTAGCTTCCAGTGAGGATGCAACAAAGCCAACTAGTGTGGTTACTATTACTTTGTCACCTGGGTTGTATCTGTCACAGTTATATGTAGGTGCACGTTTGTGGGAAGAAAGTTTACGTAAGCATGTGTGTGAGAGAGTGTGTGTATATGAATAGGCTAAACATTATACTATTGCTGGCTGCAAAAAGAAACAGAGGCATTGCTGTGTATGAAACCACTGCAGTCCCTTGCAGGACTTACTGAATGCTGCCACTGACATCAGTGATAGAGTTGTGAGAGTACTAGAGACAAACCAGAATTACTGTGACCACCACACTTCATCCTGACTCATACTGGGATATGCCACAATAACAATAGAATGAACTCCTACTTCATGGTTGTTTATCATCATCACTCACACACAAAATAGACAAAAAGACAAAAACCGGATGTCACCTTACACACTATTAACTGAAAACCTACTAAGGTGAGCTAAGGTGAACTTCATTTTAATATGAACTGGCATACATTACCCTAATTAAACAGTGAGACACTCAAGGAAGCAAAGAGGTTTCTTAATTAACTCAGATGATGCCAAAGAGCTTTTTCCTGAGGCAAAGCCAAAAGCACTTAATACTTCAATGCAGACAACTTTTGGAAAGCAGTATTCTTTCTCTTTTCAAAAAATATCAAGTACAATTTTTAACCATTTAAAGAAAAATAAGCAGTTCCATTCTTGTTTGGGAGGATTTTAAGTCATACTTGTTGATTTGAACAATATTATTTACATCTAGAGACTCAAAAGCAGTTGAAGGACTGATCATCAGATATTCCACTATCCACTTAAAATTCACTAGTTTATTTTCTGCTTATTGGCAGAATTTAAATATTACTGCAATTAGATACATTTTTTTCAATGTATAACAATAAAATTTCAATCAACTCTGTTCCATTTTTTTAGGCTTTTATTCGCTGCTGAACACCAGTCTTTTACTATCTTTTAGCAGTACGAGGAACAATGCAGTTAATGTTTTGTATGTATTTGTTTTCCTGGAGTATCACCACAGGGAACTGGGTACACGGTCTTGTTCCAGTAGGATTTTTTTGTTTGCTGTTTACATTAACACGAGTTTATATATGTGGCGGGATAACAAGGTCAGAGAACTGTCCCTCTCTGAGGAATGGTACGCAGTACAGTAGCTGCTTATTCCTGTTAAAATGAGCAGCAGCAAAGGAAGATTTTTAGAAGCAATAAATGGAAATGTGCACATACAAACGTAGATACGCAGACACACACAAACATTTTATGTGTATGTGAAAAAATTTCTGTCTTGAAACAGCCATATTAGAATAATTTCCTGAAATGAAGATACTTCAAACATCTTTAGCTCATCACCTCAATACTATAGATTTCTATTATATTCTACAGAGAGAAACCTCAAAGACAAGTAAAGAACTGCTTTGTCCCTGTCTGGGCTCTGCCTGTCTTGCTCTGAACCAAATCATAATCATCAAGACAAACTGACCACCTAGAAAGAGATAATGCAACATGGGACAGCAGCCTCTGTAGCATCAAAATAACTTAGGAACACAGGACGCATTCAAACTCATAAAGATTTTTCCTCCCAAATCTCTTTGACACTTTTAAATATCTCCTGCAGTTTTGGATTTATTCTCTCAGAGTTACCCAGGCAATTCCACTCACTGAAATGGAATCATTCGTGATTCACAGTGGAGTGCATGAGAGGAATATCATACCCTTCATCTCTACATGACAAAAGAACGTTCTTTTTTCCAAGGGAGAGCATGTAATTTAAATGCTCAGCCTCGGAAATGGGCGTATGGAACCCCTGAGGCTTTGAACAAGTTTCTTAATCTTGCAATTCCAGGCTCACCATCTGTAAAAAATGGGGGTAATAGTTTCTCGCACTGTTACAAATAAACAATAATGAGAGTGCATGCTGCCTCCTGCCATGGGATTGGTGTCTTACTGCCTGGGCCAAGAACAGAAAAGAGAATTCTTACCAACTATTTTGCTCATAGTGACTACAACAAATGCCATTCTGTAATTCAAATATGCAATGTATTCAGAAGGCAGGTTGAATACAAGTACTGCTTTGGGGGTGTAAAAACACTGTATTAACTGGCACTTGATCTTCATATTATTTTCCAGTTCTGAAAGTGACATGTAATTATATGTAAAATTGTGGATGATACACACTTTCTGATACTCGTCTCTTAAGGATTACTTATATTCCTACTGAGTCATACATGGACTGCACCAGTGGGAAATGTATTTACTAGCTCCTAACTCAAAGCAGATTCTTTTGTTACTTGAGATGTTGATGCAATTGGTTTCACGGTTCATCTCTTACACCACTGTCAGAAAAAACTACCTTCAATATTATGCTCTGGTGGGCGCATAGGTTTGGTTTTCAACCTGTTTTCATTGCAGCTGTACCAATCCCTAGCACTCAGAGATTTCTACTTAGGTATATGTTTTTTCTGTCTCACAGTTCATAAGCAAGGTTCAGTATCATCTGGTGCAAGCAAGCAACTCACTGGGGTTGTGCAAGCAATTCAGCCTTGATTTGCCTATTTATGGCCCTATCTATGCAGATACAACACATGGGGAGCTGTGTAGATGGCTGAGTTGTCCATAAGCCCCAGGCCAAACAGGGCAATGCTGCACCACACAAAGAACTGAAACCTGAGCTGAGACTTGCAGTTCCTCAACAAATGGTATGTCCAATTGACTCTCAATTCAAACCACTTTTTTTTCTCAGTCTTCCTGAGAAAGTAAGATAAGGAGAAGCTGGAGGGCTTCAGTGGTGGTTTCAGCCAACAAGACAACTTTTGTGTCTCCAGACACAATCCAGTGAGGCATAATTTGCCACAATCACCTGGAGGGTTTCAGCCACAAACTTTTGTATTCAAACTGTATATATCAGTCATAAAAGTGCTAAGGTTTAGCTTAGATTTTGGGAGTTACCTCTCCAATGCTCACCTGTATGAAGACCCTTCCCACTTGGTCAGGACATTGGCCAAGGTGACTTTTCTAAGATTGAGAATCCTTACCTGGAGTGGTAAGTGAATATTTAGCATGCTGTAATATTGCAAACACAGGTGATTAACTAACACATCTATAATATTTAGCATGCTTTATAATATGTTATAGTGTATTCCTGCTTTTAAGTTGTAATAGTGCATTCTTCCACTGTATCCATAAAAACCTGTGTTAGTGGTGTATTAGACTTCAGATGGTTTGCTTGGGCCTTACAGTTAAACCTGAGAGTTCAAAAAATCATTTGCTTAAACCTCACAGTCCAGTCTATTTTGCCATACTTAGGCACCGTAAGCAACATTTAACCTAACATGCAAAGCATCAGGTAAGTGAAAAGAGAGAGACCTGTTAGCTCCGTAGTTATTGCCAAATTGCTGGGTATTTGGATGAGCTCTCTTCAAAGCCCTCTTTCTTTGTTTTCCAGGGTGGTAAACACAGTTCATTGCCTGTGACAAGGAAGACACTTTCCAGCATGACCTTTCTGGCAACATCATGGGAGAAGAAGCCTTATGTACTTTTTGCCATGTATGACCCTTGCAGAGCCAGGAGAAACTGTAAGGTAAATACCTAGGGTAAATACACCTTCTAGCATAAAGGAAATACAGTCTTGACAACAGTATTGAATTGATATTGATAAGTGCTGTGTGCCTGCACTGAAACCTTTGTCATTCTGGAAAATTTTCACTGTTGTGTGAAAATTCATTGACTTCTGTAGTTCTGGTGGGTTGATGCTGGCTGTTTGCAAGGTGCCCACCAAAGCCACTGTATCACTCCCCTCCTCATCTGGACAGGGAAGAGAAAATGGGGAATGGGGGTTATAGTCAGTTCATCACATGTTTCTGCTGCTCATTCCTCCTCAGGGGGAGGACTCCTCAAACGCTTCCCCTGCAGCAGTGTTCGTTCCCTCCCACAGGACAATTGTCTATGAGCTTCTTCAGTGTGAGTCCTACCCACAAGCTACAGTTCTTCATGAACTGGACAAGCATGGGTCCCCCTTGGGGTCATATGTCCTGCCAGAAGACCTTCTCCAGTGTGGGCTCCTGGATATCTGCCCCACTGTCGACCTCCATGGGCAGCAGGGACACAACTTACCCCGCTATGAACTTCACCAAGGGCTGCAGGGGAATCTCTGGCATGTGGAGCAACCCCTCCCAACTTCCTCACTGGCCTTGGTGTTTGCAGAGCTGTTTCTCTAAAATTTTGTCACTCCTCTCTCCAGTTGCTATTGAGCACCATATTTTTTCCCTTTTCTTAATCATATTAACACAGCAGTGCTACCGTCACTGCTGATGGACTTGGCTTTCACAAGTGGTGGGTCTCGGAGTCAATCGACACTGACTCTATTGGATATTGGGGAAGCTTCTAGCAACTTCTCATGAAAGCCGTCCCTTTAGTCCCTCTGCTAACAAAACCTTGCCATGCAAACCCAACACAGTATTAAATACCAAAATGAACATGACATGTTAGTGTGGTATTTGTCTCACTTTTTTGTTTAGTATTCATATTAACTTTTCCCCCCTATATTTAAGTTGGCAACAAACTCTCAGTAAGAACTAGGGACTTTGCCAAAGTGACTGATTTAATTTGTTCTCAGACTGTGCGGGACAAAGCCATGACATAAAATGACCACTACCATGAAGCACCTCATTATTTTTTCAGTGACTGAAAATACTTGACAAATAGCACCTTCTTACTAGTGCTTGTATGAAGGCTGCCTAAATCCCCATCTCTCTCTATTATCCAACAGAGCTTGAAGAATTTGAAAATTTATATCTCTGTCATTCACAAACTTTTACAGACTTCCTATCAATACTCAAGATGACAGAATGAGAGAGGTATTTTGAAATGCAGATGTTTGAAAAGTCTCATATTCCTGAACTAAGAAAATTAAAAACAGGAACAATGCTTCATGTTTGGGTGCAAATGAAACCATGAAGTAGGTGCAGAAATAACAGCAGGAAATCAGTCTATCAGCAGAAGCTGCTGCCTTTCTTTGGGAACAATTCTAGTGGATCTTAAAATTCAATAACTTTCACTGCATTAGTGAATCATCATTCTGCTATTTATTAAATTCTTTTGTAGTCACAAAATCCTACCAAGTGTCTCCTTTCATTTTAAATCTATCAGACTTCATTCCTAGGACCTACAGACCACTTTTATGAGAATAATGCTGAGAAATCTACATTAAGCTGGATATAAAGAAAATGGAGAAATCCTTGAAATCAAGCAGAGTTCATCTTTGTTAAACTGCAATAACCTTCTGTACACTTCAGCTGAATACAGTTTGTAGTATCTTCCCTTGAGTATCGCAGTAGTGTTGGATACTAGTATTTGAACAAATTCAATGGAAAATAATGTAACATTTCTTTTGGCTCTACCTTCTGCTGATATAAGGCAGCCTTGTTTGTCTTCTTAATTTAGCTTTTTTAAAAGAAACATCACACAAAGAATCTTTGCTGCACTGCCAAATCCAGTATATAGCTACAGGATGTGACACAGAAATGGCACCTATTTGCTCTTGCACTAACATAAAACACAGTTCCTTCTCTCCAAGATATAATGGAGGTGGAGGAACAGTGGTGTCCCTCAGAAACCTAGGGCAAAACTGTTTTGTTATTGGTAGGAATACATGCCAAAACACATCTATGATCATTTCAGAAAAGATATTTTCCAGTCTTAGTTAACAGAGAGGAATAGCTCTTAAAAAGTACCTTTCTACTGTCCTACCTCTGTCCTCAAAAGTTCTACACACTGTTTCTGACCACTTTTCTCCTTTCCTGACTTTTCCCTTCCTTTTCAACAATCCAGTTCCAAGGGTCAGCACTGTGCTTTGTTGATCTTGGGAAAGGGGAAGCTGGGACATGGTCATGCTTGTCACCATTTTTCCAGTTGCTCTTGCTACCTGTAGCAGATCTTTCATGCCTAGTTATGGGCATGTTACTGTGATTCATATGAACTGTAAATATATACTGACAAAGTAGATAAAATATAGATATGTGCAAGGATGGTGGCTTTTTTGTGTTCTCAGTAAGTCTTTCAGTACTTTTTTGAAAATAAAAAGTTTTAGCTCTACCTTATTTAACAAAGAAACTATAAAATTAAACTGAATTGCTTCATGAACAAAAGCAAATTATCCAAGAAAATCCAAAGAAATTGATGAGTTTCTCTTTATGGTTCAACTAGTAAAACTAGACTCTTCCAAGGAATTTTTGTAGTTCTTCAAAGACGCTGTAGAAGAAACTAATGCCTGTTGTCATTCTTGCACCACTATGTGGTAAATAAATTTTCCTGTAGGCTGATGTACAAGCAGAAGAGAAAATGCCATACTTCGTTAATCCTCTGAGGAGCTGCAGTATTCTTATGGGAATTCACACACAAAACCAGAGAGATGAATCTTGAAGAAATATGTGTGACTGTTAAGTAATGCAAACAGAATAGGATGACTTTAATGCCTAATGCTGAAGGATGAAAGTTTACTTGATAGACCCAATAAATTTTTCCAGATCATTTCATCCTTGTGAAATTCTTCACTGTGTATGACTGCTAAAAACTACTGCTTTGACTCAGACTTGTCCCGAGGCAGGTTTGACATGGAGCTGGGGGATCTTCTCAAAGCTTCCTACAGAAGTCATGCCAGTAGCCCCTCTGCTGCTACAAAAACCTGACCAAACACAAACCCAACACATTACAGAATCTGTAAATTCAAACTGCTTCAGATTGAGAGTCATAATGCTGCTATCTAGAAAAGTTTAGATATGAGCTGGAAGTCTGGATCCATATTTTTGTCTTGCAGTCACATCTGCTCTTTTATGTACTTTCCAGTCCCACAGGAAATAAGGAATAAAATCTTGACCCCATTCAACTTAATAAGAGTTTTGATTCTGACATCAGTGGGGCTGGGGTTTCACAAGTAAAATGTGTTTCAGTACAATAATTTTAGATCATGTTACAAAGCTCCCATTAGACTTGAGCTGAATTAAGTGGAAAGACAACACAGTCACCTAAGAACAAAACAAACATTATTTTTAGGAAATTCTGCCAAATAATAATACTATCTACTCCCTTAAAGATTATGATCTAACGTTCCTACATGTTGTCTGCTTGATGAACATTTGCATGCCCAGTACAATGAAAAGACAGAACAGACACATTCCCTTACAGTGTTTATACACTTCAAGTAAAAATGACAGGTATATTCAAGTATGAATATCAGACACAAGCATACTAGTTCCACATACGAAAGGAATATCTGAAAATTTATGGTCAGATACTGATGCTAAAATACATTCAGAGTTCACACTGTCTCCCAACAATATTCAACTAGATTATGAAAGAATTGCTTAGGCTGTGAACACTAATTACTTACTTTCATACACTATTCCCACAAGATGAAACAATTTTTAAAAGACCCTCTGTTATGCACTGAGATAACATGGTATAATACAATGCCAAGCTGCTAAATCAAATATAATTGATAGATTAACCCCAAAATATTAATAAGAAATAATGGAGGAAGAAGACGACTTTCATTTATAAGGTTATCCTGAAAAAAAAAAGTTATTTTCTAAATGCTTCATAAATATGCAAAAATTACATTCTACAGGATGCAAACAGAAATTTCTAGCAAAAGGGAAAAAGGCTCTTCTTTTGTCCTATGCTTTGCAATAAAACGTATTTTAAATTATAGAAATCTGTGGCCTAGAGGTGTTCAAGGAACCATCCTATCCCCGTTAGATCATTGATCCAAGTTCTAGCCAAGCCATTACCATCTGACTTTTATTTTTACACAAAGTATTTAAAAGGTGACTAGGAGTCACTTGTAATTTATACTGAAAGAAAGACAAGTTAGCATTTCTCTTCTATGAAAAAAAGAATTAAGAACTCACTACTAAAACCCAGTACATTTGATTTAAATTCTAAATTTAAATTGATTAAAACTCTATTATTACAAGACTGCTTCTAAGGAGTGCAAAATTGACCTAATGGAACCATACATGCTAGCATCCTCTTTTGTTCATCTAATTCATCACAAAGCGAAAGGCATACTTTTTACTAATTAAAACCTTGCTCCTATACCATTTTTAATGACCTGTTAGAAATCAGCAACTCAGATTACCCCAGATTACCTTGTATTCTTCCCTTCATTTTTCCCTTCCCTGAAAGCAGAGAATGCAACAAAAACCCACTATGAGTAGATAATTACATAATAAGGAAGTATCAGTATTGCTTTCCAGTATGTAAATGACTAACACAAATACCATAGGTCTCAATAATATATTTTTATATTAGGATCAAACTACATTTTCTTTATATTTATGAATTCAAATGGGTGTGCCCTGAATTTGTCTCTAGAGAAACATTTAATTTAGTATTTCTCTTTAGCTAGTGAAAAATACAGGCTACTCTTATCTACTTCCACCTCTTCCAATGAGAAATCTGCCTTATAAAAAGAATACTTGTTTCATGACTTAACTAGATTTTTTCTTCATTTATGATAATTACAGTTTCTCTTACATGTATATTTTATTTTCTCCATTTTATATTTGGTTCACTATCTCTCTGATTATTTAGAAGTCACCTGAAAACCATTCTTATTGCTCTACTGTGATTTTTGTTGTCTTTTATGCATTATTATCCATAAAAATCACATTTTTTTTTTAGATTTACCTCTAACAGAAAAGCATATCAATTTCTTATTCTTTAGCTATATAAAGAAGCAATCCTTACTTTTTAAGGCTTCAAAGACCAAAGATCAGATTCTATGTTTTTGTGTAAGAAGATTTATTTGATGAAATTCCATTTCTCTATTGTTCACATAACTTCCCTTTCACATGCCAACAGTGATAGCAGTTTTAATCTCCACACACAGTCACATAACATTTCAATTCTGCCTAAGCATATCTGAATAATCTTTTCCTACAGCATTTCTGGGGAGCAGAGCTGTCAGCAAATCAATAAACAGGCATACTTCTGCATGTCTTTGTCCCTAGTTGGTTTGGGGTTGGCAGAATTTATTTTTAGCCTGTGCTCCTGTTTAGTCAACATCTCTGTCCATTTTCCTGAAAAATGCATGGATAGGTATATCTTCACCCATTACAGAATTACTGTAATTATACTACCAAATAGCGATTCCTTTTCACATCTATATATATGTCAGGGTAATGTAGATGTAAAAGAGAAGGTGGTGGTCTGACCAAGTCTTTTTTTAGTGGAATTGCGACTCATTTAACACACAAGTAATTTAAAGTAACTCTCTATAAAAATAGAAGGAACACATAACCAATCTTTACTCTTTGAAAACATGGGATCTAAAAGTCAATTAATAATACATCCTAGACAACTTTTGATTCTTCATGTTAAAAAGTGAAGATCATTAAAAAGATGTTCAGTTAAGGCTAAAAAATAGTAAGCTAGGTTTGGATGTATGCATAAGTAGGAACAAGATGAGTTGCTCCTTTTTATTCCATATTAACATTTAAGCTGACTGAAAGTTTTAATATTTTAATACATGCTAAAAACTCTAGTAAGTAAAACTTTTTCCTGTGAGCTTCTTGATATACCACCATGGCTTTTGGCAACATGTTCTCTACATAAGTCTCCTAGTTTACATATTCTGTCTATCATGCTCTATGTTTTGGGTTTGTATATTGGAAAAATAAATCCTTCAATCCTCTGTTTGTACCATTTAAAGTGACTCTCTAAGACAGAGCTGTCTCATTCAAATGAATCACTCCCTGTGGATGTTCAGTCATATCAACTGCCTTCAGTGGAAAAAACCCAAAACAATTGTAGCTTACTGGTGTCAGAGTTCTTGGAGAAAACAAACTACTGGTGATAATATCTATAAATAGGCAAAAGCTATGGTGGCCCTGGTTCTATTTCTCCTAGTGCACTATAAAAAAAATTGTTCACTGAGTTGCTACCTCCATCAATAACTACATTTAAGGCAATGGTTTCCATGATGGGCCTGCCTGGTCTTGCCAACAGAAACTTCCATCATGAGGAATGGCCCAAGTGTAGCACACTCATGTTGATGTTTTGAGTCCAGGTTGAGTTAGCAAAACACAGAGATTCTTCAGTTCAAGGTTCATGGATGAGTATCATTTTTATGGCAATGGGATGAGCAGTAACAGTGAGCAGTTAGGCTTGCACTCTCCTAGGCACTGTACAACATGGAATATAAAAGCATTTCCTTGCTTCAGAAAGCTTAATGCAGTACCAAGCATGGACTTCCACAGTGCTATTTTTGCAAACTGTATTTCAGATTGTATCTATACTGCAAAGAACTTTACTGTTAATTCACCTTTTAAAAGAGCAGGATATTATGCAAGCTTTTTATACATAGGCCTGAAAATCTTGGTGCAGAAAAAACCTCACATAATTCAAATTAATTAAACTTAAATCCCTACAGAGTCACTGACTGCAGGATAGGCCAACAGGCTTGAATAAAGCCAACTGCCAAAGAGCTTAGGCTGATTTGTAAACAGAGGTCCTTAAGAGATAATAGAGTAAGGACTAGTGTGAGTGTAACAAGCAGAAAGTGTTCTACTTGGGTGTCACTTTCGAATTTCCAAAGTGTTCTGAATAATTTCTTTGAGTTTAGTCAGGGCTGCCAAATGTGCACTAATAGCCTAAGGATACTCTCTGCAAGCTTCTGATTGACTCAGACTGCACTCAGGTCAAATACCTACTCTTAGCTACTAGCAACTGGTGTTTTGTTAATTTTCTTACCTTAGAAAGCACAGGCAATTCCTGTGAAATACAGTAACATTAGCAATTTACGATTCTTTTATCATGGTTTAAAGTATTCTGGCTGTGACAGCCATTCCTTATGGCTGATTTGTTTCTGAACGATGTTAGATTAAGAGACTAAAATCTGTTACTCCAAACTTTTGCCTCTGCAGAGAAAGAGGGAACCAGTGTGGAGCTTTTTTTCTGGATTCTTTTATTATTATTATTACAGTCTTTCTGTATATTCTTTTATACTCTGAGGCCTTTATTATTGCTGTAAACTTTCATTTATTTATCTAATAAAGCAGGAGCTGAACAGGGTTGACCTGACTCAAAATGAACAGTAACAGTCTACTAGAGACCATTATAGAAGCAAGAATCAGCTAAAATGCAGAAGCATGTCAAAGGTTCTCCTTGGGGCATTACACAGTTCTACATTGCCCAAGTACTGCAAAGAGTGAAAAGATGAGGAACTGGTTCTTATCTGTTAAAAAATGATTTCCTAAAATATTTTTGTATCTGGTATGGCAGTTAAAACATTTGCCAGAGTAAATCCTCTAGAAGACCTATCCTGCACATGGTTAAGTCTTGAAAGAAAAGGAAATAATTAAGCAGAAACCAAACTAAACAAGATATTTGGAATAACATGTTACTGTAACCATCCTGCTTCCTTTCCCTCACTCCCTCTCTTCTGTACATCACTTCCTTTCATCATGCCACTTAGGAATTTTCTGAGGCATGGATTATAATTTTCCTATGGTATTACTGATGTAGAGGCAGCAGGTAAAATGGTGACAAACCAAATGCAAGAAGTATATGATTGCATGTTGGAATTAAGACTACAGTTTTCCAACATCTGCACAGTGACAAAGGCCTGACGCTGCTCAGTCATGATCTAAACCACTGTGATTCTGCCAATTCAGTTCAGTGGCAATATAATAGAAGTTTCACCAGTGAGAGAATATTTGTACCTATGAAAATGTTGGACAGATTAGATAATAAACTCTTGAACAATAACTTATCACTGCTTCTCTTGTGCTTTTGGGGTATTTTTTGACTGATAAGTCAAAAGTTTCTATAATCTTTTTTAATGCCGACAGTCTGATGCTACTTGTGAGATGAGATCTCTATTTAGATTATGTACAACAAATTAGGCTGGTAGAACCTAGCATTTCCTTTATCATGCTGTTTTATCTGAATTAGGAAAAGAAATATCACGGTATGATGTGTATGAGCATGTGTTCAGCAACTTCTTGTAAGTGAGGCTGATTAGATGCTGCTGTGAACAAATGCAAAGCAACAGATTCAAATGGTTAAAAAGCTTCTTATGACACCTTGAAGAAATTTAAACTTGGAAAAGTTGATTTGGGTAATGCCTACTGTACAATTCTGGCAGCTGGGCTCCCATCTCATCCCTGTTTCTGGCTTTGATTTAGATGTTGTTTCAAATGCCGACTTGGGTCAGCAGAAAATTGAAAGAGCAAGAACATGGAGCATGAACAATTAACACTGTATGGTACACACTGTGCAAAACCAGACAGCATTCACCATATAACAAGTAAAAATTGCCAGGTGTGTTAGACAGATGCTGCTCTGCAATTTGGAAGACTTAACAATTTTTAGTACTATAAATTTTCTCTTAGTGATGTAAGTCAGACTTCAGGGAAAAAAAAAAAAGTAACTATTTAGCTCTCACAAGAGGCTTTATTTCCTTGACTACTAGGTATAAAGTGTAATCTTCTGATATATTAACTCATCAACACATTGAGAGACCTTGATTTTAACACTAGTAGTACCTCAGGATATTACTAAATTTATTCTCTAATAATAGTGATTCTTGTTTGAATGCACAGGGTTCAATTTGTTGCCCTGCATGAGACTTAGACAAGAGCAACCTAATGACTTTGTTGCAGTTTTCTGTTTCTAGATTGCTGAATAGTGATTATACACTGCAGTCAGGTTAATTGTCTTTTGCTCATGAAATATAAGATACGGTGATATTCAGTCACCTTCATCATTTGGAGATATCAGTGAAGAAAAATGTTTTAGTACAAATATCTTCAAGTACTTGTCCATTTTTTAATATAAGCAAATGCCTTATGAAATAAATAACAACTGATTAAAAATGTGTAATGATATTTTGTTTTGTTTTGCTTTATCTTTGAAGCTTTGACATTTTCATTTCTAAGCTCAGTCAGATATGTCAGTAAAATAACATCAAAGATAATTTTAAATTTGAAAAATCTTAATAATTCTAGTAAAGAGACAGTTTTGGCCACCTTCATATACTAAATAGCATTCTGTAACAGAAATAGCTCTACTGGAGTTGATACAGTTCCTGTGATTGTATTTACTGATAACACTAAAGGACTTATTGTATTAATGTCAAGGAACACCATTCACAAGCAGATACATGCTGCACCAGACACTGAACAAGCACAAAAACTTCCACAATTAAACAACCATAAGTAAAAGGATGACTTAAGTTGCCATCACTTTAAATGTTGCTATCATAGTCTAACTCTTGGGAATATAACTACCCCTTTGAAAACACTCAGGCCAACCTCAGTATGACTTTAATCCCATGTAAACTCTGTCTTGAAGGCCCTGAAGTAAATTATTAGTATGTAAAACCATCTGAAAAGTAGAGTGTCTTAAAGCCTTGAGGTCACAGACCACCATCAACCCTCAAAATGTCCTGTATATCCTCAGTTTCAGGGGCAAGCACTGGAATGGCATTTCTTGACTCTGTGGACCAGATATAGTAACTGCCAACATACTTGTGTGCCACAGTCCAATCACTGAACATCAGCGACCCAATCTATTCTATCTGTTCAGTAACAATGACAGTCTACAACTGATTTTAATAGTTTGAGCTAAGCTTTTCTTTATTAAATCATAGCAAATTTTAAAAAATGCTACTTACTAAAGGAGTGATATGGAAGCATGCTGCATGGTTTTCTGGGAATCTCAAAACAAAATCATTTTCTACATAAAGTCTTCCCCAGTACCCAAGGTACATAAAAAAAATTTACTAGATTTCTTTGTTCTTAATGTCTCTGTGACACTTATTTTGTCTTTCTGAAAGACAGGTGATTTTAAATGGTGGTTTACTGTATTCTTCACTCCCATAATATTCTTTTGTTTTCCCTCTAATGGCTTTTCAGTGAATTCAGAAGAGAAAAAAAAAGGCTGATGTTACCATTTTTTTGACCCAACAATGTGTTAAAAGTCAGTAAGTAACCCATTACACCACACCATATGCTTTCACAAAACTGGGTGATTAACACTTGTGCCAAATTTCTTCAAAAATATTTATAATAGTTCCCAGACAGTTGACTAACATGAACCAAACAGGTCTTATTTCCTTATAGATTTTATCTAACAATGTGATAAATACCTGTTTCAGACAAAAAAACCCAGCCTGTAGATTCCAGCATGAGGAAGGCCTTCAGATAATACCAACTTTTTTTTTTTTTAACTTTGTGCCAGACTGGCTTTCTTGATGTGTTCCTGGTTATCTTAAGATCCTATTATCTGTTCTCAGGCTTATCCTTTCAAGAGAGACACTTGCTCAGAACGTTATAGTTGAGGGAGAGAATAAGCTATTTTTCTGTTCAAGCCATCTGTCTGTTTTAACAAATACAGGATGGTCTCTCTCCTTTGCTCCTCTTTTAAGTTCTTAGACACCTTTGGGATATTTACTGGATAGAGCTGGCATTGGCTGGGGAGATTCTCCTTTTTCAGGCTATATGCACAAAATCAAGAAAGCACAGGACAAGGAGACTGTCTTCTGCCTGAGGAGCTTTGAACTCTTGGCTCAGAGGAAATGCCCTGAACACCACTGCATGTTTAGAGAAGTCTTCTTGAAAGTACTTCAAAGACTATCAGATGAACAGTGTTGGATAAGTGTTTCCTACCTCCTGGAGAGAAGGGAAGTTGCAGCAATTCTTTCTACTTTGTTGATTTGACTTTAATCTAGCCCAGCATTTCTGTTGCTTTGTTTAAATCAGAAATATTTCTTGCTACAGAAGAGAAACACACTGTTTTAGTCCAAATATAACATTTTAATATGATATTATGTTGTTTTCCTTTGGTGACTCAGGGTCTATTTCATTAGACAGCTGAACCAAAAGATCGGTCACTGATGTGGTCATTTTATGTATGGATCAGAGGGATAATCAGTGGAGAAAGAAGTAATAAATTGATCCAGACTCAGAACACACTTTAGAATAATGACGCATCCTTGACTGTCCTCTGTGATACAAATACAGAGCTCCATTGATTAGATTTGTCTTATGAAAACTGACCAACTTGATTCAAAGGGAAGAACAACAATATATCTGAATAGGAAAGGAATTCAAGTCCTATGAAGCGTAGAGACTCTATCATATTTTAGGTACAGTAGTATTTAAGATGAAGCAGTCCATTTGATCTTTATGCAAACAGAAATACATTTTTCACCAAGGACTTAGAGACACTGAGAATCATCCATCCGTCACAATAAGAAATATCACAAAAATAAAAAATAATCTCCCTCAGATGGGAAATAATCTCAATAATCTCAGAAGCAACCTCAATAATCTCCACCTTTTCAGTTTCTGTGACCTATCTTTCACAGAAAAGTAATGAAACTTTTTGGTAACATTTTGCTAACTATATCTTCAAAATTTTCAGAGAGTATTCCCATTGGAGGGATGTATTGGATCTGACTGAGCTGGATTAATTTTCCCCACAGCAGCCCTCCCAGTGCTGTGCTTTGCATTGAGAGCTGGAAAGGTGCTGATAACACACTGCTGTTGTGGCTACTGGGCAGGGCTCACACAGCACCAAGGCTGGTTCTCAACATTCCCCCTGCAGTGGGATGGGGTGGACAAGAACTTGGGAGGGGACATGACTGGGACAGCTGACCCACACTGACCAAAGGGATATTCCATACCACATGACATCAGCTGAACTATAAAGGCTAGGAAAAGGACATCACCTGCTGAAGAGAAGTAAAGATTAAATCTTTGTTTTCTCTCATTTCTGCCCGTGGCATTGTTTTGCTTCTTTATTAAACTGCCTTTGTCCTAGCCCACAAGTTTCATTTCATTTTTCTTCCCCCCTAGTCCAGCTGAGAGAGTGCAGAAGTGATAGAGCGTCTTGGTGGGCACCTGGCATCCAGCCAAGGTCAAACCACCG
>VWZY01004306.1:45982-58772 GCA_013399075.1 Chloroceryle aenea
TTTCCCCACAGCAGCCCTCCCAGTGCTGTGCTTTGCATTGAGAGCTGGAAAGGTGCTGATAACACACTGCTGTTGTGGCTACTGGGCAGGGCTCACACAGCACCAAGGCTGGTTCTCAACATTCCCCCTGCAGTGGGATGGGGTGGACAAGAACTTGGGAGGGGACATGACTGGGACAGCTGACCCACACTGACCAAAGGGATATTCCATACCACATGACATCAGCTGAACTATAAAGGCTAGGAAAAGGACATCACCTGCTGAAGAGAAGTAAAGATTAAATCTTTGTTTTCTCTCATTTCTGCCCGTGGCATTGTTTTGCTTCTTTATTAAACTGCCTTTGTCCTAGCCCACAAGTTTCATTTCATTTTTCTTCCCCCCTAGTCCAGCTGAGAGAGTGCAGAAGTGATAGAGCGTCTTGGTGGGCACCTGGCATCCAGCCAAGGTCAAACCACCGGAAGGGAACAAAGGGTAAACTGTGTTAATAAGGCACAAATTAACACTAATTTCTAGAAGCCCCTAAAACTTCTGGTATTTACTAGTGTAATCAGTTGCCACATACTCTGTTCTGAAAATAAACACACACAATTATTTTCTGGATTGTGTTTGCTTAAAATACTCTTGATTTTATTGCTTATGCAATGTCACTGAATCACTAATACCTTTTTATCACAGGTCAAGATGAGAAACAACATTGCAAGCAGTAAATTGCAAAGTTCCTATGTCATTCAAGCAGCAGATGGGTGGCTCTCTGAAAAAATAATCTGTCAACTGGCAAGAGAAATGTTAGACTGAGAAAACAGTATCTCAGTTTTGTGGAGATAGTTTCTGTAGTGGCATTCATTTTTATCACAAGATGGACTTCATCTCACTGTGAGCTTTCAGCTGCAGCACAGGGATAGTTTTGTAATTCCCTCACTCTCTCTCTCACACATACATCCTCAATGTCACTATATTAATTCTCTAATATTAAATCTCATATTATTAATTTGTTCACATACTCTGAATTTATTCAATCTCCAGGTATTGAGGCTTCAGATTATGGGTTCTCAAATATGGTTTAACATGCAGGTACCCTAAATCATCTGGACACATGCAGTGTCATAGATGGGAACAGTCATGAGATTCACTGTTCAATAGTCAACATTTTCAGGAGAGCATTTCACTGTTATTTCAGTAAGAATTTACATACAAAAATGAATAAAGACAAAATGTACACACACTGCTACATTTCTTGTGGTAACTATTATTTGCTTTTAAAAATAATGGCTTACATAAGTGTTACACTTCATTTTCTCAGACAGTGAAATTTCTTGTTCTGCACTTCTGCTTTTGTCTAGTTCACACTTTAAACATAGCCCATGCTATTAATTGGAAAGACAATACCCATAAGAAAGCAAAAGGTGAGAGGAGATTCATCTGCAAATACTGAGAACACATATAGTATGTTCCTAGTAAGTAGGCACTTTGAAAAAGGGCAGCATTTAAACTCTGAAAAATCAAATGTCTGGATTAAAACACCTTAACAAAGAACAACAACAAAAAACCCCCTCTCATATAGAATGTGTGAATCAGCAGAATTAACACCATCAGTAGATCTACTGAAAATGAGATTGTCACCTGGAAAAGAAGCCTTTTACATCCTTCTGTGAAAGGGTATCCACATGCATACAAACATACATTCAGACCATTTATCACAACATAGGTGAATGTCTAAATTATTTCTAATTCTATTTCTAACTTTGAGACCCTAAAGTTAGAATTCTTTTACAAATGTCTGTATGCTACTTATTGTCATGCACATTCTCACGTAATTTTAGTTTGGAAACTCAGTCGTCCTCAGATAAACTAAGATTTGTTACTTCCATTATTTTCTATTTCATAATTTCACAAGCAAATGTCTTAAATATGACTTAAATTTTTTTCCTGTTTACTGTGAATAATAAGTCTATGCCTAGCTCTGTATTGCCTTCATCTTAAGGACTTCCAAAGACAATAACAAGAGCAAGCTCCACTGGAGAAGAGTTTTAGCAGACAACTTTTTTGGTTGTTTTTTTTTTTTTTTTATTCTTACACAGCTTCTGAGCTGAGGATGAGGGGAGAAGGTGTTCTAACAAATCAGTCACTTTCAGGCCAGTCTCAGACATACTAAAGTTTTAGTGAGTCTGGTTTATTTTAAATTGACTTTCCCAAGTGCTAATCTGATTAATCCAGTTTTACTGATGTGAACGGATGGATTAGTATAAAGATATCATCAGGGGAGTGAAGAAGATGGCCTGGGATATTTTAGATTCTTTTCTAGTCCATTGATTTGTATATGCAAACATAAAATCAAGTCAGAGGTAATTTCTATTAAAAGCTGAGAAAGTACTTAAATTATTCATACGCAGTTTCTGAGTTCAGGTTAATTTTATGGTATGACTGTTTAGGTATGTGCTGTACCTAAAGTTTGTTCTAAACAGAGCAGCAAATAAATAAGCACACTGTGTAGGAAATACCTACAGCCTCATGCATCCCACTCCCTCTAGCTATTATTTCCAAGGACTTCCTGTTTAGGTTGCTGTCACCTTTAAATTGATCTGATTCTGTTCCTTCATAATGGAATTTCAATGGCAAGTCATTTTCCATAATTATCAAAGAAGAAAAGACACAGGAGAGAGTACATTTGAAAAGAAGGTACACTTTTCTCATTTCATTATACAGATTGTGTGGCACAGAACTGAATCATTTGACGTTTATTCCAATAAGATGTAGGATCTAAATAATGGACTGGACATTAGAAAGTCTCCCACATGTAGTACTTGAATAATCCTTGTAATGAAATACAAAACCTAATCCAAACCTCCAATATACTGTTGGTGAAGTAACATCAATTATATAATATAGTAAATGTTATTTGAGATGGAACTGTAAACTTGCCAGAGACATACAGTCCTTGCTTTTCTTTCCTTCACTTATGATTATAATATGCACATATATCTGTGACTCACTATACACCTTGGTTCAAGAAAAGAAAAAAAACCTCATAATATTTGTGCTAAACTATTTTTTGCATGTTTTACTTTGTTCATTGGACTTATAAGTAAAAGAACCTATGCCCTAGTAGGTAACAGCCCCAAATTTCCCAATATTTTTGTGATATTTAAAAGGTAAATTATTGTTTGGCTTTTTTTCTTTTCTTTTTTTTTTTTTTTTTCTGTAAAGTTTGTTTTATTACTGCATCTACTGGAAAATCATACATGTCAGGTCTTTACTCAATTTCAATACATTGAGAATTTGAACTATTTTGTTGCATTTTAGAAATAAAATGACTTTAGCTTTAACCGAATATTTACATACTCCTTAAAACAGAAGTTGTTGAGAGGACTTCTGATTTATTCTGTGACAAAAACATCACAGTATCTAAGTAAAGAAGTTTGCTGCAGTTTAACCTATATAGATAATATCATTAAATACATGGAGCTTTAATGAATTTTTCAAGCAGACGTAACTAAAAAGTATGATTTAATATCCATACATCTTAATTTATTAGCAAGTAGTATCATAAACATTATGTTGTACTTACTTGTATGATGATATAGTTACAGCCGTAAAAATATGTACTATCCCACCCTACTTGTACCCTGCTTCCTCTTAAGATCTGCCATAACCATAGTCTAGCTTCATAAATATGGACACTCCCATAATAATTCTCTCAAACAGCAGCTAACATACATTAACATTAATAGGATATTGAATGAGACTCTGAAACCTTGTATTTCTCCTTCTTTAGATGACTTAAAATCTAAAATAGAATATAAATGGAAAAAAGCCAAACTGATAACAGTTACTCCAGTGGTTGGAAGTAGTTTATGGCATGTGTGCAAAAGAGGAGAAGAGGGACAAAAATAAACCTTAGTTTGTGAGAGTCTCTATCTCCAAGTGGAGGCTTAAAAACTCATGATTAGAGAAAATGTTCTGAAATTGTGTCACTGTAGGGCATTTTCTTTTAGAAAAATCCATTAATAATATGCTTGCTGTTCTTGAAGTGTCTATTATGAGACTCAGGCTGTGTGAAAGACTGTCTCTTCACAAGAGAGATATGACAGGCTTGTCAGGAGGGATAGAAGATGGTTGAGGATGGATATGTGCTACCCTGTTGACAAGTGGTGGGGATGGGCAAGGATCAGTAAAAATTTCCATTAAATCAAGAAAAACACAATTTGCCCCTAACATCACCTCTGATAGTTTCTTAGACCAGCTGCTTCCCTGACACCCTACTGAGGAACAAATTGCTTTCCTAGCAGGACATTTGGACACTCCTGAATTAATAGATATGGATCCCAGCATGCCAAGGCAAGAAAAAAGGCAATTTAATATGAGCAACACTGTCATCTCAATTTAGGACAACGGTTAGGATGCCCTACAGGGCATTGCAACAGCTTCTAGAAGACACAGCATAAGACATTCTTTCTGTCTCAAGGCTATGGGAAGCTGGTATTTCTAGTAAATAGACAAACCAAGGAGAACAGAAAATGTAAATGACAACAGCATTGTACTGTCTAGAAGCATCAGTTTCAATTTAAGGCCCTTTCATTTCTGTAAAGGACTGAAGCAAATTTTGCAGGGAAAGAAAAAACCCTCGAGGAAATAGGAATAACAGTAGGTGGCAGGGATTTCACTTTCAGGTGGAGGTAAATTTCCAACACAAAATTTATCCCATTCAGATAGCTGTCTAGAATAACAGCAAAACAGTGCTAAGTAACAGGAAGGACATAGAAGCTTTTAATATTTACTTTCTGATAGGGAATGTTGTTTTCAGTAATTGTGCTTTTATTTCTGCAGTGCAATTTCTATGCAATCTCCATCTAAGTCTATGCAAGAAAGTGCATGACATCATGCACCATTTGGTAGAAATGTAGAGCTACAACATATGTCCAGATGTCTAGTCAGTATCAGGATGACATTAGAGGGTTCCCAAAGAAAGACATGGCCAACACTAGATAGACTGCTTCAACTTTCCTAAGAGAGCATGGGATTTCACACGCATGCTGAGGGTAAATCTTGTCCTCTGTTTTCAGGGGACCTGCTCAAATGTTCCTCATCTGGTTAATCTGCACACCATATAAAGAGAGTATGAACAGAAACAGCGGCATTGGTTGATTTGCAGTTGGCCACTTGCAGAAGAAACTATATTATGTCTGGATAACTACTACTCTGACAAAAGCAGCTACAGTGGGGGGACAAACACTTTTTTCAGGAGTGTAAGTGGACAGGGGACCATTTTGACTAAATTCTCTATTGTCCTCTGAATTTTCTTATTCAAAATTACAAGTAAATAGAAGACTGAATACTCTGGTGGCTTGATGCATTGAAAGATCATTGCACACCCAACCAGTGAGGGGAGCTGTTGCACCATTTGAGAAGAAAGAAGATTAGGTAGGTAATTGTTAACTGCGATGTCAAAAAAGGGATTCACTAACTTTACTGGTATCTTGGCTGCTGGAAGCTGTTTCTGGTCTCCTATGGGTCACGTGTTAGTCAGAGGGTGTCATTCAGTGCTCTATAACTTTAAATTGATCTTGTGTATAGTGAAGAATACATGTCTGTGGAAGCAGTGATTGTTTGGAAGTTACCGCCAAATCCCCAAGCATTACTAAGATTATCAGAGTAATAAAAGATGCCATCCAAATACTAGAACTCACACAGTTAACCACCTGTGAAATTATGCTGTGAAATTTAACAGCTATCTTTCTTGGAGGGGAAACATCTAGACATTCATTATTTGTTTAATCTCCCCTGAACTCTGCTCAGCTCATCTTGAAATTGTCGTTTGATGTAAGAAAACTAATCAGCTTGTTAAAATATTTTAGAACGAGCGGCAACTAATGTTTTCCTCAATCTCAACTAATCCTCACATTCCAAATGATACTATGTATGACAGGAAACAACACACAGGGGCCACCCTGACCCTAATCCATGACATCTTGCTGCCAGTTTTTTCCCCATTGCTTCAAAGTACATGTATGGAATGAAAGTCTCTCTGAAAAAACAAATCAAACTGTACTCACTAACTCTAGATATCTGGTGGAGAAAGTCAAGACATAAGAAAAAAAGTCTTCCAATTTTCTTGACTAACACACCCAGATTGAAAAATGTAAAACTAGAAACATTTGAAGTAGTATTTTCAGAGCGTTTATCATAATGAAAACTGGAAATTGTAAATTTCAGTGAGTAATTTACTGGAATGATCTTGTGCCATTCTTTGTAGCTGTTTACAGAGCTTGCCTGTATGCACACCAGAACAGAATGTTAACATGTGATGTCCTTCCATCCCTGTCCTTTAATCTTATTGACAGCTCACTTAATTGGTCACTATTTTCAATTCCTTGATCCACAGTCAAGTGCTAAACAATGCAGTACAAGTTCTAATGACATGACAGCTCCAATTAAACTCTGCTACATGATGGTACAACTGAACTAGATAACATACCTGCTTATCTGACTGTACCTGTCATGATCAGAAAGAGTAGCTTTTGTTACTTTTAAAAAACTATTAGTTTTAATCAAAGAGCAAGCTAGGAAAATGAATCTTTGGCTTTTTAACTGTTCGTTCTAATTTTTCTTCACTATGTGATGTTTCTGAATTTAAAAAAGTACAAAGGAAAAAAGCTTTCCAAGACTAGTCATGAGAGATCAAACCTAAAAATGGCCATGTTTAACAACTAATCATTCTCTAGAAAACGTTTTTTCCCACCTGAGTGAGAACAGCATGAATCCATGCAAAACTTTCATTAAATTCCTAAACACACTTCTAGATTATAACAAGAGGTTAGTTGCACTTGTATCAGTAAGATAAAGGGTTCTTGATGCTCTTAATATTTCCATCAACTGTTCATAGGTATAGTGTACGTGTATGTTCAAAAACATGTTCTTGAATTATTGAAGAATCTTTGGAAAAATAAGTTGTGTCTTCTGATTGCTGTCACTCAAATATTTCTACAACTTCCAATTATGATAACCTGCCTTTGGCAATGGAAAAAACTCCCATAATTTTAATATAAAAACAGATTAAATAAGAAGTGTGACCAAACTTGATTTTCAAAGTTATTTTATCTGGTTTGGGTGACTATTTTAAATGAGCCCCACATGACAAGGAAACTCAGCTATGAACAGTATTTCACTCCTAGAAGCCTTTCCTTATTAATTAATATTAATTAGGTTTTTTATTACTAGTTATTATTTTAATTAATTTAAAAATTAATGACAAAGTATCATTACAACTGTATAATGAATGCTAAATAAAATGAAAGTCTATGAAAGGGATTGTACTATTCAAAGAATAAAAATATCACAAAGTAAAATGCCATAGAAAACAAAGTTGTACTACAGGAGAACCTTTAAAAGAATATGACTTCTCTGCTGCCTGCAAATGTTCCAAAAACCCTCTTTTGCTGTATTGTGCATATGTATTGTTCTCTCAGTAAAATCACAGGAAAGTCTCCATAAAGAGATAAAATGGAGACTCTGTGAAAAATGTCTTCAACAAATTCATGCAGCACGAACAGGGTTATTTAAAAACAGTAATAATAATACTTGAGGTAAGTGCTCCATTTGAGAGGATTGTACAAAGGGAGAACATAAGCCATACACAAAGAAAGGTAAAAGAACACATACACACAAGAAATAGAAATGCTACATGAATAGCTAAGTGCTGAAGAATCAATATACTACAAATAAAATATGGTCTAACTGTACTCAGGATATTTAAGATAAATAAGAAATTTCACCCAAAAATCTGAGTGTCTTTTTCTGTTTTAAAGCAGAGTTAGTTGATATAATACCTGAGAAGGAAAAGATGAAATTCTTCTTCACTTGCTTGATAACAGCTCTAAAGGCTTTAGTTCAAATGTGGGGTTTATAGAATTTGGTAAGGAAGAGGTGAGAGCGGGAAGCCAGAAGTCAAATGATAGAATTGTAGTAGTACAAAAAGGTATGGGAAAAGAAAAGTCTGAGAAAGACTTCTAAAAGCAATTTTGGTCCAAAGAAGAGAAAAAAATGCACTGAAAAACTAGTATGCATACAAACGATCTTGGTAATGGTGATTTCTTTTCCCCACTTGAATGCACATTTAAAGGAAAATACAGTAAAATAATTGTGAGATTTCTGGGGCATGATCTTTGTGAAGAGAAAAAAGGTGAAGGACTTAGTGACTGGAACCCTTCCTAATTCGCTTCTATTCAAATATTAATGCTATATATGGAGGCAGATGGAAAATCTCCTTTCTTTTACACTGAGCAATGCCTCAAATTCTGTAACATCCATTAAAATTTTCAATGAAATCAATTGCAGAATGGGTCCAATTACAGTGTGGGTTTTCCTGTGTCATTTCTAGTCTGTCCAAACAGCTGCGAGATGACTGAGCTCTGAAATTGTGGACTGCAGGAACTAGACAGATTCCATTTTTAAAGGTTAAGTTGAATGTTTCTTTACTCATAAAATGTCCACAGTGATTTTATGACACAGTGGCTAGTTTATTCTGTGTCATCATGAAGTATCAGCAGTGTCACTTCACAAGCAGCTGGCTATTCAAAGGAAAGAGATTATCTAATCAAATTCTGGCAGTAGGAACTCACAAGAGAGGAGAAACAACTAATGTCACTCTGAGCTAGGACTGGCTTTCTGTAAAGCTGTATTTAGAAAGTCAGTGGGGATACGAATACCCTTTAGGTTTATGTGTGTTTGTTGTTGACAGCATATAAACATTCTGCAATACTGTGTTTATGAGATTTTATGGTTCAGCGTTATTTGGGACTCAATTTCTAGAACAACTTCTGCTATAGTTTGAAATAAGTACAGTCAAATAGATATGGATAAAGTTGTTAATGGCACATCTCACACCTTCAAAATCAAGTGGACTGGGAAAAGGGTAGAAAAAAGACCCTTTTCTTGGATGAGTATTTTTAAAGAGGTCATCTTCCTTTTTTAACTGAGTTATAACATCAGAAAGCAAAATAGGGCCAGTGTTCAGGTTTCCTCACTGTGCATTTTTTTGTTTGTTTTGTTTTGTTTTGTTTTGTTGGTATTTGTTTAGAAGAAATAATTACTGCAATTTATACACCTCAGTCCAGCATTTGACTTTTTTACATTACCACACTGTTGACTAAAGCTCATATTGTGATCCACTGCAGTTCCCTGATTGTCTTTTGTCATGTTGCTGTCTCTCAACATTTATTCTCTCATAACATACAGCTTCTCGCACTTGTCTAAGTATAGAAACTTTACATTTATTCTTACCTGAATTACTATTAAGTTTCAAACTGTTTGCTGCCCCCCAGCTACATATTCTATGCATCTTTAATAAACACTATAATCATTCATCAGGCTATCAGAGAAAATATTAAAAACTGTCAACCTCAGGACAGATTTGAAACATCCCTCCACTTTGATTGTAAAATGCTAATAAATAGTTCATACATAGCTTCCCAGCTAATTGCTAGCCACCCAATCAAATTATCAGCTACCTAATCTTGTATTTCCTAGTTTGCCTGTGGGAATTTCATATGAAACAATGTGATGAGCTTTACAAGATTCAATATAGATGACATCATCTTCTACCCACAAGTCCTGTTACTCTGGCATAACAAAGTTAGATGGATGTGATAAACTCTTGCTAAGTCCATGTTTCCTGAGATTTTCTTTTTTTGTCCTTTAGGTAATTACCAGTAGTTTCATTATTTGCTATGGTTTTCCCTCAGGAATTCAAATTAAACTTCCTGGTGTTTAAGCCTCAGGTTCCCCGTTCCCCTTTTTTTAGACACAGATTACATGTTTTTGCCTTTCTCAAAATCTTCTCTATCCATATTCTTAGAAGTGACCATTAATGTTCTAGATTTTCTTCAGCCATTCCCACAGGAAAATTTTCAACAGGCCCAGCTGATTTAAAAATATGTCTCTATCCTGTTCTTTCTTCACAATAGCTGGTATTTTTAATTCTGCTTCCCTGTTAGCTCTACTAACCATTTGAGTAGGTTTGACCTTTAAATTAAGATTGAAACAAAACACGTAAATTATTTTTTCCTTCTTGGAACTATTCAGTGATATATTTTCCTATCCCAGGATAAGCCAATTAACAGCTTCCTTGATCTTTCATGTTAATGTTTCTATTACTTCTTTAAGGAAAGCTTTCTGAATATTCTTTGGTAGACTTTGCATTAAAAGTATTTTATTTCATGTCTTGCACTTTTTGACCTTGTCCCTATGTGTTTTCGTTTTTTCTTGATGTTCCTAGAGATACAATCAGCTTTTTTTTTTTTATGCACTTCTTTCTTACTTTTCAGGTCAAAAAAAGGTCATTGTTCAAGCAAGTCAGTCTTTCCTTACCCTTCCTAGTCCTTGTTTACATTGAGATAATGTACCATTCTGCCATTAATATTATTTTTTTACCGAATTTTCAGCTCCCTTTTTCTGCTTAGAACTGGTTTCTTATTAGTTGTTCAAGTTTGCGTATTTCTACTTTCCAGAAGTCACCATTTTCCTCTTGCTTCACTTGCAGAAGCATAGAGGTTTTGTTTGATTTTTTCTTTGCCTTTGTCTAAAAGACTTACTCCCTCTCTAAAAGAATCAAACACTTCCTGTCACAAGTTCCCCCAGGGACTGATATCTAATATCTTCATAAGTGATCTGGATGACAGGATCAAGTGCACCCTGATGAAGTTTGCTGATGATAGCAAACTGAGTGGGGAAATGGACACTTTGGAAGGGAGAGCTTCCCTGCAGAAAGATCTGGATAGTCTGGAAAAGTGAGGTAACAAGAACCTTAAAAGCATAATCCAGGAGTGGGATCTACCTGGCTAGAGAGTAGCTCTGTGGAAAAGGACCTAGGGATCCTGCTGGGAAACAAGCTCAGCATGAATGAAGTACTGCTGTAGCAAAGGAAGTCAACAGGATGATGGGTTGCATTAACACCAGCAGAGATAAAGAAGCCATTATCTTGCTCTACTCAGCACTTGTCAGACCACACCTGGAATACTGTGTTCAGTTTTTGTCCCTGCTATACAAAGAAGATGCTGACATGCTTGAGAGGGTCTAAAGATGGGCTGCAAAGATGATCAAAGGACTGGGAAGCTGTCATATGAGGGAAGACTGAGAGAAACTCGGTTTGTTCAGCCTTGAGAAAAGAAGTCCCAGGGAAGACTTTGCTAACATGTTCCAGTATACAAAGGAGTTTTTCCAGAATTCCATGTTCCTGACTACAAAGATGAAGACTCTGTTTTAACAAGGCATCACGTGGAAAAGACAAGTGGTAATGGGTGCAAGTTACTCCTGGGGAGATTCTGATTAAACACAAGGAGAAAATTTATCACAAAGAAAATCAGACATTGGAATAATCTCCCCAGGGGAATGGTGGATTCCTCAACATTCAACACTCTAAAGATTTGGCTGGACAGGGTGCTGGCAATCTTGTCTAGACCATGTTTTTGCCAAGAAATGTTGGACCAGAATACACCTGAGGTCCCTTCCAACCTGGTATTCTATGATTCAAACATTTTTATTACAGGAGTTGACCACTGGCCATCCATATGAAATCATTTAAATAGTATAGGTTTCTTTTCTGAAACATAATGAAAGAGAACATGTTTGAATGACACATTTTTCAATCACAAAATGTTTGCAAATGGTAGTAGGGCTATTTATTCCTGCCATGTGTCAACTCTTCAGCAGGAATACTCTGCATGGGTTAAATGTTTTTTAATGCAGTTTTGAATAGTTAGATGTCTCACTCTGAAAACAAAGATTGAACCTTTCCTTCTCTGTTGACTGAAATAATGTAAGAGATCTTTTGCTAATAATTAATGTCACATCCCACTGGGACAAACACTATTTTGCATGGTTTATAATAAAAACAATGCAAAAACACTGATGTGTTTCCCTGAACAGTGAAAGCTTGTGATGCATATTATGAAAACACCACTGGTGAGAACCACAGCAGCACATAAAAGCTATTATTGTATTGTACATTTATTACTAAGTTTATCTCCTCTTTGATTTATTTAACTCACGAATTACCATCTGTTTTCACTCCTCTGATAGGAGGATATGGCGAGTTACTAGCTCAGAGCAATGCTACTGTTTGGCAGCCACATTTTTTTCCATCTCCAAACCTGGAACACTTTCCTGAATAACTACGCAATTACTACATGCCCAGAAAAGCTGGTGTAAAGGACTTCAAAATATGTTAAATGTAGATACTTGATTTGGTATTACAGAAAATTTGGTAGGTTCCAATGAATACATATTCATATAAAAATTCTGCAATGACCAGGAGCTCATGAAAAATATCACGTTCATGTGGCTGGGCTGTTCTTTGTACATCCAACACTTGAACATTTCATAGAATCATAGAATCATAGAATAGGCTGGGTTGGAAGGGACCTCAGAGATCATCGAGTCCAACCCTTGATCAATTACCGCCACAGTCACTAGACCATGGCACTGAGTGCCACATCAAGTCTCTTTTTAAATGTCTCCAGAGATGAAGAGTCCACCACCTCCCCAGGCAGCTCGTTCCAATGTCTGATCACCCTTTCTGTGAAAAATTTCTTTCTAATATCCAGTCTGAACTTCCCCCGGCACAATTTAAGACCATGCCCTCTTGTCTTACTGAGAGTTGCCTGGGAAAAGAGACCAACCCCCGCCTGGCTCCATCCTCCTTTCAGGTAGTTGTAGAGGGCAATGAGGTCTCCCCTGAGCCTCCTCTTCTCCAGGCTGAACAGCCCCAGCTCCCTCAGCCTCTCCTCATAGGATCTGT
>VWZY01004306.1:59505-72991 GCA_013399075.1 Chloroceryle aenea
CTCCTTGCATCCCTGATTATTGAGAACTCTATTATTTCGTGATCACTAAGTCCCAGACGCCCACCGACCACCACATCCCTCACCAGCCCCTCTCTGTTTGTAAAGAGTAGGTCAAGTGGGGCTCCCTCCCTGGTAGGCTCATTTACCAGCTGCATCAGGAAATTATCCTCAATACACTCTAGGAATCTCCTAGACTGCCTCCTCTCAGCTGTGTGAAATTCCCAGCAGATGTCTGGCAGGTTAAAGTCACCCACGAGAATAAGGGGCGACGATTTTGAAACATGTGCCAGCTGCTTGTAGAAGAGTTCATCACCCTCATCCTCCTGGTTGGGTGGTCTGTAACAGACTCCCATCACAGTATCAGCCTTGCTGGCCTTTCCCCTGATTCTGACCCACAGGCACTCCACCTTATTATCACCTACTTCAATTTCTATTTAAAGCTTTCATCCACTTAACATTTAAAGCTTTCATCCACTTAGAACACTCTGTAAACACTTGCAGTCTCCCCACTGCTCATTTCACACCCATGCACTGCAGTTTCTACTTACAGTTCATGACATAAGCTTCTCAATTCCATCGTCGTTTATACAAAGATTTAGCAAACAGTTTCCCATGGTTCTGAATAGGTACACCCAAGACACATATAGTGTCTTTTATTCCTTTATGCCAGGCCCACCCATCAAAGCATTTAATAAATTATAAATTTTTGTATAGAATATGCAGTGTCAGACTCTGCTAGGGAACTCTGGAGGAATGCCCGGTTATTGTCCACCACCATCTGCTCACTAGGGACCAAGCAAGAAATCAGAGGAGTGGTACTGCCTAACTCAAAGTCATGGCTCTCAGCAGAGGAGACAAGCTAATGTCTCTGTTGTTTCCTTCCAGGCTGTCCCCACAAAATGCAGAAGCTATTTCTCACTCTTCAAATCAAGAGAGAGATTGAAGATATTGGTGTTATGGTAAGAGTTTTGGATGTTCAGTAAGATCACACCAGGTCTTCTCAGATCTCAACTTAAGGCTGCTTTCTTGTTACCCTCATTTTCCTACTTACTCCTCCTACCATCCCCAGGGGAATCTTGTGGATTTCAGTCTTCATCTTCTGACATTTTTTAAGATTTCAGTTTTCTGATTTAAGTCACATATCACCAAAAGACAATACAAACAGCAGGCATATTAAACTAATTTTTTTTTTCAGAACAGCTCTCCTCAGTAAGATTTTGACATAAGTATCCTTACCATAAACATTAAGAAATTTCAAAAAGCAGATTTAAGAGTCATACAAGAAGTTCCCTATACAAAATAAGGAACTAAAATATACATTCATTTTAGTTTGAAGGGAAAAGTAAGTAGAAATTAAAGTTTTGTCAGGCTTGCTATATACATCATAAAGTTATAGAACATGCCCCATGCCTATTTTTTATTTGCAGATTATATTTAACAGTAAGCACTGTCTCTAGATTGGTGGCCTAAAAGTCAATCTTTTTTATTATAACCATTTCAGGTGTGCATAAGAGATTTATCATTGTCATTACTTCGTATTATATATGTGAGCATTTTCCATGGCATATAAGAGAAAACAACAAGAGATAAGTACAAAATATACTACTGCTATTTGATATTCCTTAATGAAAACAACACCCAGCTTCAACAGCCTATTTTACTGATCATTTAGTCCAAAGAAGTGAGCCACCAATACCTTCAAACTTTATTGGTTATCTCTTCACTTACGTCTTTTAAGTGTCAGTGGAATAGATTTTTTTATCCTAGTAGTGATTGTCACCCAATTTAATGTGACAGCTTTTGGAAAAGAAATGTAATTTAGTGGTATGAATGATTTAACTTTTCAGAAATATAGGCACCAAACAGAGTCGTGGTTATCTACCCATGATTTTATGCCCTTAGTCAAGGCCTCCATTCACAGATATATTATATTATCCTTATCAGAATTTTTCCTTTTCTTCTTCCTCATAATGGTTTTATGAGCACATATTCCATTCTGGTTTTCTATTATTTCCCACTTAATTACACTTGGCCATTGTTCTCCAAATCGATGTCCTTGCTTTTCATTAAGAATATTATTAGTTTACCATGTAAGGGATATTGTAATTTTATTTTATTTTCATAGTTTGCCCTTGACTTTGCAACATTTTATTTACTCTCTCTATTACAGCTTAGTAAGCTTAAAATTGTAGTTAAGGTTGAGATGCAAATTCTATTCTAAATTCACTTTCACAAGCTTATACCTTTTCCTGGATATTCTCTCTCAGGATTAAGCTTTGTTAGAAGTGGATTTTTGTTTGAAGCTTCATAAGCATCATCTATTTGTTTTGAGTTATCCAGCATGAAAAGATAGCAGTTATACAGCAATCAAGACAGTTTTCAGATTTTTTTTTTTTTTGGACTGTGATAATTGAAAATCAGCTTTGTTCTGGCACTTCAAAATCAGCTTTGATTGTGGAATAGTGGCTCTGTGATCTCTTTGAAATTTTTGGAAATAATAAAGTTCTTCATGTGACATCATTATTAAATAACTTACTGAAGTAGTAGTGATGAGGAAAGTTGATCTCATAATAACTCTGTTCTGCTTAATATTATTTTTAAAAGGTGTTTATTTTCTGTAAGAATATAACAGTTATATTTTAAATCTTTTCAGTACCATTTTCCCCCCATTTTTCAAGAAGTATAGCCCAACGAGATTCATTACAGAATGCCCAGTCGATCAGAGTTCTATGCAGAATACAGAAATAATGCAACATGTGCAATTAAAACCCCCACATTGTTCTTGTACTGGTGAAAAGACAAGCAAACACTTTGCTTCCTTCCACAGACACACTGTTGGAATTACAAACAGGTGTCTGAAAGAGCTTTTGTTCCAGTAAGAAACCCTATATAAGCCCTGTAGTTCACAAGGAGCACTGGGAAAGCTGTAGGCAGCTTGTTTTTCTTCACAAAAAAGATGTTCTTCAGGGAAGTGTTAAAGCACACTGCCCCTAGCTTTTCTATAGCCCCTCCCTATGGTATGCTGGTGTTATGCATTTTGTGCCATTCCCTTTTTCATCACAAAGAGCTTCACAATCTCATTAAGTAATAATCTTATGGCCTTTACACGGAAAATCCTTTTCTAGCCTTGAAAGAACGGAACAAGAGCCTGGTTGACCAGCAGAGATCTTACGTATTTCAGAGAGTCAAGGTAAAGCTAAGAAAGAAACATTTTGAGCATTTCTTTGATCAGCTAATGGATAAACATAAAAACTTGAAAACAATTTTAATTGGGGCACTCCTTTTAGTAATGAGAAAGTTTCATTACTACTTAAGTTTCAAACTGACACAAATTGCAGCTTTCCATATTTGCATGTATACAAAATAGACTTATCCCCCAAATGCTTCTTGAGATCTGTCAGCTGCTCACTTTATGAGCCTTGTGATTTAACTTTCAAGTTGGGCACCTGACCAGAATTATACCAGACACATAATGAGGACATTTTTTTCTTTAGCATACAGAACTTGAATTTTTTTCCCTGGCTAAGCTACAAATGCCAGTCAATAGATTCATTCTAATCTAAGATCTTACTGTTCTGGTCCTATCTTTTTACTCCATCATTTCTCATTGATTAAGCAGCTCTTACATTTTACAATAATGCAATAATACAATCTGAAGTGCCTCAGGAGGCCTTCATATGAAACTTCATGTGAAAGGAAATAAATAGGCTTACTTTGATTCATATTTATTTTTCTTTTCATTTATAAGTGATTTTCTGTATTCAGCCTGTGTTTTTCTTTCCTGTTCAAATGCAGAAAGTTTTTAGAAGATTGCTCAAATAAGCCTCTTACACAATTAGAATCCTGAGTGTGGTGGCTGCCATTTTCAAGCAGCACATCCTCTGATGACTGCATTATTGTTCTGCCTCCAGTGACTCAGTGACAGTTCTGGTTATTCATACCAAACCTTCCATTAAACCCTAGTTTTGCTAATTTACAAATTCATTTGTATTTGTCTTATCAATTATAAAACTGCAGGCAGTACGTGAACTGTATAAACAGGAAAGCTCAGATACCTCTTGTGGTCCAGGACAGACTGTTACAACCAGAATTTTTTAATCCATTAACTGAAGGAAATACAGGTTGGTTTAAAATGTCTACACTTCTCCATCATGTACAAAGTGTTTCTCTCTGTCATAAAAGGGAGACTAATCTTACTCTGTATTTAAGTGAAATATGAAGTCATAAGACAGAGCTCAGCTTCCCATACATGAAGAATTACTGGAGATAACTATAAACAGTTTATTTCTCCTTCTCTCCTATTGCTGTAGTCCATGCCTTTCCTGATAGACCACATGATAAAATGTCCCCTGACTGTCAGACATGCTTCTAGGCACTTTGTTGAAGAGGAGTAGTAAGGAAAAGGTAGTTCTAACTCTTCTCCAGTAACAAGCTTCCATTATATTTGAAGCTTGACAGAATTATGAGTTCGTCTGATATAATCTCCTGAACATTATAAGCCATTAAATATCACCCAGATACTGCTACCTGGAGTCCAATTATTTTAATTAGACAACAGCACTTCAGTTGTTAAGAGACTAAACTGCAGTGTACCACAGGCATAGACCAAAATAGACACGATGTCATCAAAGCCTGAGGCTCATATAATAGCAAGGAATTTCTAGGTGTAAGCTGCCCCCAGAATTCCTGGAGATGATATGTACCTCATCCACCAGCTTTGGCACAGAATGTCAAGTCCCTATCAATGAGACCTGAGAAAAAAAATTGATTTCTCCTTCAGATATGGTGATCAGTTTAATCCTGACAGTTTAATCCTGACATGATCATCAGAGTATGATATGCTTAGTGGGTATCTTAAGAAAAGGAATCACAGTCAATCAGATAAAGTGGAGTTATTTAGCTCAGGTAATTCTAGCTCAGAGCTGAAGAGACTCACATGTTGTTTTCCAACATCTTTTACCAGCTAGTTCTCTGTGATTTGGGATGTAAAGGAAAAAACAGTTATTTTTCTACCTTTGAACCAAGCAAAAGTAATTGATCTGTTCTCTGTATAAAAAGTATATGTTTTGGTTTTTCTAGTCCTATGAACTAACGTAATACATGTTATCAATAATGGAGACATTCTCTACATTGCTTTACCCAATCACTCCTGAGTTTCAAACCAGTCACCAGATCAATGAATTGCAGCACTGCAAGATGTGGGCAAAGGAAATAATGCTCCCTGACAGCATTACATAGCTTGTTAGCTGTGCAGTTCTATTCAGGGATAAACATTTTTTAAAACATCAACATTCTACTACATCTCTAAAAAAGCACCATGTTTTTACAGTTCATTTTAAACCATATAAAACATTACTAGAAAAAAACATATAAATGCAAAAAGAATTTTGGTCAGCCTGAGAAAGCCTGTCATATTTTAGCAATAAAACAACTTGCTTAGATACTGAAGCATAATGTGTCAACAAGATGGAATCCCACTTTCTAACGGCTAGAGTACCCACTCAGTTGAAGAGGGCAATACATGATTACTACTTAGAGCTTGTGGTGCAATGCTAGCAATTCAGCATTTAGCAACAATAGAAAATGTCGGTCTCATTTTCATTCCTCTTGAAAAAACTCCCTACACTATATTACGAAACTCCTGCTGTGAGCTGGTTTCTTAATCTCAGCAATATCTTCAGCCATTACCTTATCCATGGTAATACCCTTCTGGCAAATTTTCTCAAAAGCAAAAATTTAATGGCATATGGAACAAGGACAGGTATCTGAATTGTAGTAACCTCAGTAACCCTTCAAATTTCGTATGGGTACTAGATATCAGCTATCTCGTATTTCCATTTTAGTGCTTGGCAAATGACATAAAGTTCTTAAGGTCTTGCCTTTCTGAATTATTCCTCTGTTTTTCAAAACCTTAGAGCCTCTTATTTCTGTTTCTGCTTCAACTTTCATTCCCATCGCAAAACTGAGACAAAAAATCAGACCATTGTGCACACAGCCCTTCTTCACTTATGACCTTTTACTCATCTGATTATAAAATGAAAAATATTTTTTTCAGTGCAAGTATCTGCAATGATTGTCTTGAATTATTGCTACTCATCTTGTCTATCTTTATATCTTTAAGTACTTTAAGGGTATCTACTTTCTCTTTACATACATTCAAGACTTTCCTGGTACAGCTACTGAAGAAGCAAAGCACATACCTTGAACCCAACTTTTATACCTACATCTGTTTGAAAATAAAGTTTTTTGGGTTAGTCAGGCTTTCAAACAGTTTGATCAGGCAATAAAGATGGAAAAATGTGCGAAAACCAAACATAAGAGGGATAGAAATTGCACAGAGTACATGCTGATCATGACAAGACATTGTATTAACACTGAACTTTCTAACAGAAGACTTATAACCGCCATATGTAGAAACTGCATTTTGCTTCTATATTGAGGTTCTCTTATAAACTATTATGCACTTTCATATACATGAAATAGTTCTGAAATGGTATATGAAAGCTAATTCAAGTTCCAGAGGGCATACAGTGCACTCACACAGCACTCCAACAGATATATAAATCCTTAAAATAAACAATCCCACTCCAGAATTTCAGAATTACACAACCTACTAACAAAATCATCATTTGAATTACCAAAATTCAGTGAATGGGAACTTGTTGCTGGAATCTTTGTAATTCAGATTTGTCTTTTCAAAACAAAATATTTTTCTCAATAATTCAAGGTATGTCTACATGCATATTATATTGGTTAATAAAGGAACCACTGAAGTTGTAACACGCATGGTATGAAATACATGAGCAGGAGATAATGAACCACAAAAAAAAAGAGTTTTTCAAAAACAGGAATGCATGTTGTACTTCTCGTGTAGCTATTTTAGAGTGTCTTCTATTTTATTAAGCTTTCTGAAAAGGCAGGGAATTATTAATTCTATAAATAGGTTGCAATTGCTTTTGACATGTGCTTCCTTAGCCATGGAAGAAGAATGCAAGAAGAAATCAATGGGAAAAGATTGCTGTGAAGAGTGAAATTGCCTTAGGGATTCTGTTCTATGTAATACAATGGCCTAGAAATTCTATTTATAAGGAAGACATGGTATTTATATCTATTGATTTTTAAGGGACCTCTTGCAGTCTGCAGTTTAAAAATTTCTCTTGTCCTAGGAGGGAACACACCCTTAGTTAAAGCTTGATGTTCTTCAATAGCATTATGCTTACAGAACAGTAAATACGGTGTAAAAGAGGTGAAATAAGTGCAAATTTTGTGCTCCCATAACAAGGCTATAAAACTTCCTTTATCATTTTACATTTAATACACTAATGTTGAGTATTTTCAGACTGGAGCTTCACTTAGGAGATCTGAATGAAGGGCCACAAAAACATCAGTTATGACAGCTTGTTCCTAAGACCATTTAAATTGTAACCCAGAACTTAGGATAGTTTAAAGTGGCCTCAGGATCTCCATGAACCTTCAAGTGTCAGTAGCAAGAGAACATCAAACAACAGATCATCTCTGGAAATAATGTTCTTCTTCTTGCTTATACAGACTATACTAGCAATTAATAAACTCCAGGGGAGAAGATCAACAGAGGGTCTAACTCCACTATCCCCAAACTCCCATCTCACCTTGTTCCAAGTGATAAATCAACTGATATTGCATGCTGCAGAATGTTTATACTGTTGTGGAGCAAGGGCTGGGATGCAGTCACACATTAGTGAGCTCTCATCCCACTGAAAAATATTGACAAGGAGTGTTTTGCAAGACAGATGAGCTGTATGTGTAGAAACCAAGGCAGACTTTTTAATAAACAACTAGTATAGCCCCTTTGGAAACTCCATTCTAACCTGGTTTTAACTCCAAACTTTTCTTTAATATACAGGATATCTTATGCCAGTCCAATATAAAAGAAGACAAAAATGTTTTATTCACAGAGCATTTGTATGCCTTGATTACCACAGTTTTTCCTGTATCCAGGCCAGCTGTACAATATGTACTGTCTTCTATGTTTTGTTGCTGCTTTTATATATTGAATATGTCAAAATTTTATATCTGGGCAATAAAAGTTAGTAACAAAGGTCTGATTCATAGTAATGAAGGTAGAAAAAAGTGTATAATGGTAATCTCCAGGTAAATCAATTAATATGTTTATGGCTAATGCTAAAAAATACGGAAGATTAGGCAAGATAAGGTCAGTCAGTGGTACCACAACACAACTTTGCAGAGGGCTATTCATAATCATTAAAAGATATCTACATGCTACTTTTGAAGTCAAAATAAATCTCTCTTCTTGTTCTATTTCTTTGCCTGAAAGCCTGAATAGATAGCACTGCCTGATTGCAGTGGGTACATATGGGGATGCTTAAATTTAAACCCCTCTCCTCACCTTTTTTGTAATGTTCTGTCTCAATACTTATGAGGTTGTTTCTGGGCCCCACATACAGCTGTTTCCAAAAAGGCCCTTTTAGCAAATTAAGAGCACTCTCTTGGATACTCACATTTAGCTTTGACACCAATAAATTTTGACTTTACAAAAAGGAAATTTAGTTCCTCCTTTCACATACCAGAGAAAAAACTGAATAAGGCAAAATGTCTGTACCCTAGACTGGCTCAGTTACCTGTTCAGTTTTCAATATTCTTTCAGATATGGTTGGTGTCCTTACATGTTTGGGCCTGCCTCACACATTTTTCTCTCTGAATAGCAGAACATTTATTTTGCTTCAGTTCCTCGTGGCTAGCTTATTCTCTATTTAGTTTCTTCTGCCTTTCATTTTCTAAAATGGTTGCTTTTCATTTATTCTGTCATCCTTTCTCTTGAAAATCTATCCCTCCTCCCTCCCTTGATCCATCTCAATTAATCAAAATCCTCATCTACATGACAGTAGTAAGCTACTCTTATACCACAATTTTTATCTGAACAATCACTTTGTTCGGTGCAGTAGACAGATATTTCTCTACAAGGGCTTTTGGGTGTACAACAGACCACTGATGTTAGATATAACTTCTGCTGTTAGCAATACATGATGAACTTTACCCAAAGACAGAGGTTCAAACACTCCAAAAGAGACTTTATGCATCTTAATTATAGCTTAAAGAATGACACAGATATCATAGAGAATCTCCAGATTCATGTTGCCTCTCTTAATTCATTGCTTACCAGCATCAACAAGAAATGTGTCTCTAACTTATACTGTACAGGTAAGTATTGCAAAGTATCTTTTGCTGTGTTTACTTGGCTAGACAAAAGGGATGTTCTTCATCTTAGGCCTTTCCTTGAATTTGTAAAGCATTGCATACACTCACAAGGGAAGCCAGAGCTGTGAAGTGGATGTTCCTGGGTTCCATAAAGAAGTGTAAAGCCCTTACACTAAAAAAGAGACAAGTTTTTTTTTCTGGTAAAAAACCCACCACCACAGTTGAGCTTTCTGAATAGAAAACACACAAAGTGACTACTGAAAGCAGAGTAGAAATAAATAGCTTTCCTAACTGTTTCGGTGTCCTTGTAGGTGAATTCTTTACCTTCAACCAGCTTTCTCACCAGCAGCTGACTTCAGTGCTAGCACCCTCACCACAGGAAACCTTTTGTGAGAAATAGTCCTTGAAGACTTAATTTGTCAAGGTGCAAATAATGATTTAAAGACACGTATTTTCGCCCTGTTCCATACAGATTCTGAGCAAAGGGCTTAATGTTATAAAAATTTTGCTTACTGACCAGGCTCTTGCTTCTCATTTCAACCGCAGTGAATTCTACCCCTGATGTTCAAGACATCACATAATTCAAAGCAAAGGGTGAGGTTAAACTCAAGGCTGCAGATCCGGCAACTAGCAAGCACGGCACAGAGTCCATAAAAGGAAACAGAGCAGTTTGCTAAAGCAGGCAATATATCAATCCTTTATGCTATGTACACTTTATTTACAGGGCATTTGCAGTTTCGGAATGATGATGAATGAAGCTGCAAAACATAGTTTGATCTGCATCACTTCAAGGCAGAGAGCAGAGTATAAATTATTTGCAGTTTTATCTTTTTTAAGCAATGGCTGAGAGTTAATCCAGAGGCATTTATTTTTGTTTACTCAGTCTTGTTTCTTATTACTTTCCCGCCTTCTGCTTTATTTTGTAGCCCTGAATATCTGCTCAGTGAGTCTGGAGACTACTCTGTTTTACATGCACTGCTGCATGGACAGATAGGAAGTTTTACCAAGTCGACAGATGCTAACCTACTCATAGAAGAGAAGTTACTGTGACTTCCTAGTTCAGAAAACTATTATTCTTTCATGATATCAGTTTGGGCAACATCAAAACTGCAATAAAAAAATGCATTTTCCACAGCAAAGACAACAGCAAGAGCATGATAATATTTTACAAATACAGATATTTTTTCTTCTCATAGCCTGCATGGAATTCAGTAACAATACCAACCATGGAAAGAGGCACTTAGTACAAACATAAGTTAGTCACTCTTACCTAACTTTTAATATGTTCTTTTGTAGAGAGATTTCTCTCTACATATTTCTACTTCTTGCAAAGATTGATTCTTGTAAAGTACCTGCATTTTTACTGCCAAAAAAAAAATCACTAATCTGACCTTTTAGCAAAACCATGTTCAAGTGTCATGTGTTTTGTTTTCCAGAAATTAAAAAAACATCCATTGTGCATTCTCTCTGGTTAAAAGTAATTTTTATGAGAAAACAAAACCATTTCTTTATTTCTTTTCATCATGTGTCTTAACATGCATAAGCAATGACACGGTGGTATCACAGACTGGTCATTCTCTCTTTCTCTCTCTTCTTGTTCTATGACTTAAAAAGAAAGATGGCTCTAATATTGTAATGAATTTTTGCTCAAGATCCTTTTTGGTTTTGCTGAGTGCAAGGAGAAGAAAGTCAAAGCACATTTGGATTGCGATTTGCACATTTCAATTTCTTACTGTAATTGCTTAGCAACTTCTTAAACCAAATAAAGAAAAGAATTCTGGAATGGACATAGTCTACGCCATGAAGTCATCATTCCTAAGCCATGATGCTATATTGAAATTGTTTATTGAGCTACAGTATCCTACTCTGTCATGAAAGGCAATTCAGGGTGAATGATGGAAAAGGAAAAAATAATATTCTCCCCTTATTCTAATGTTGTACAATATAAGTTGTTTCCCATACCGCTAGTAGGAAAATGTATGTTCTTACCCCACAGCCTATTCCATTGCATGGTTCACATAGAATTTTCCTCACTCCTGGTTCAGGAAGCAAACCTGCTCCACATCCAGGAGTTGGACACAACACTCCTCCCATCTGCAGCACGTACTCTTCAGCCCCATACCGCTGGTAGCGATTGTACTACAATACAACAGAGTGGTGTTAAACTTCTAACAAACCACAAAAAAAACATAACAAACCACAAACTTTGATCTTGAATCTATTCCACACAATCAAGTTAACCATTCTAATGTCTCACATGATAAGTTTGAGTTATTTGTTAAAAGTCTAAAAATTCACAGTGTAATTAAATGGGGTGTTATTCTGCTCCAGCTCACATCATGGACATCGTTTTCATACTTGCAGCTATCATTATCACCAACAGAAAATTGTGCAGAATATTAAAATCAAGAAAACAGCAGACTGTTTCTGTAAGACATCAAGAACTCTCATAGTGCTATAAAAAAAAAATCATAAACATCATAAATATAGTCCCAAGCCAATACTGATAAATGCTGTATACTGATTGAAAACAAAACAAAATAAAACAAAACAAAACACAAAACCCCACAAGCATCTACAGCTAGAAATAAGGTTGTAAAAATTGCCCTGCCATCTTTATTTTCAGAAGAAATTGCCCTGCCAACTTTATTTTTGAAAGAAATTTCATGAAACTGATTAGCAAAATAATTCTATTATATAAATTTATTTAAATATTAGGTGTAGTCTTATTCCAGGATCTCCCAGAAAATGTTCTTAGTTTTTGTTCTTAGTTTTCTTCTAGTTCCATCCTGATAGCCTAAAAGGCTATGGAAATGCTTTCATTTTAATGATGGAGACACTGATACACAGCAATATTAAATAACATGCTCAGTGTATCCTCTCCAACAAAAATAGCCCACTTTAAAATGATTGATGCCATTGCAATAATTTTCCCTGGTCTAACTTACCCTGCTTTCTGGCAGAGATAAACTGAGCAAGTACAAATCATTCTGCCTACATGTAAATCACCTCCACTCTAGCGTTCTGCTCTGGTGCAGTTCCACACTAGTGGCTATATAACCATTGTAAACGAGACTGCAGATTCACCTATAAATCTGGTCTACTGTAGAGTGAAATAAATGAAAGCATTTGGTCCTAATACCCCAAAGAAAACAGGAAAATCCAAAAGGCCAAAGAAGAAGGGAATAATATGAACTCAAAACTATAGTTAGTGCTTCATAAATTTTTAGCCCATAACTGCTCATGAACATATTGTTTCCTTTTTTTTTTTTTTGGAGCAGGATAATTAAAAAAAAAAAAAAAACAAAAAAAAACCTTTCTCCAATTTGCACCACTTTCCAAAGAAATCCACAAGGAAAATGGAAGTGTTAGGACCAAAACCTCATACACAAAGCATACAAGGAAGAATTCTAAATTACGAAGACAGGGCCTTCACTGAATATTTTCTGGGTACATGTAAGGATATTCTTCTGTAAATGTCACCATCACACTTGTTACACTGGGTTTCTAAAAATAGTATGCAACTTCTTAAAACTCTGTAGTACATAGACAGAAAAGAAGAAAAATAATTACCAAAGTGAAATTATCTTTTTTTTTTTTTTAACAATTAATAAAAAATCCAAACAAACTTCCTCTGAAAAGAATAGCAAAATCTAAAATGAGAGAGTGGCTTCAAAATATCACTCAGTATATGAACAACAGCCAATAAGTCCTGAATTAAGTATCTTGAATATGGAAAATGCCAGTATTTTGAGAAATGTACATGACACATCTGCAATGTCTCCCTGAACACAGGGCTTCACCAAGTCAATTGGTATTCTTCTATGTTATTATTACATTGGAATCTAGAGTAATGGCATAAACATTTAATGTCCGGACTCTTTTTTCAGCAAAGTTTGTGATCCTTGCACTAAATACATGCTGATTGCTCTGAGTTGTTCTGTTGGCCTTGAACAGAAATATGGGTAACCATAGGTGCAAAACACCCTGCAACTTATTTTTTTCTGCAAGGCAGAGACTGCACCTGAAGGTGAGTATGGTGATTGTCTTACTCCATTAAGAGGGAACATTTTTGCTGGATGTGGGATTCTTAGCAGCATCTCATTACGGAGGCAAACACCAGTGACACCGTAGCTGAGATTCTGTCAGCATTTCCATTTTATTCTCAGCTGAAGGGTATGTTTTCCAATCATTAACTTATGACATAAAAGGGCATAAAAGCATAAAGGGTCATAAAACATAAAAGGGCATGGAGAGATCATGGAGAGATTCCCCTCTTTTTTTTTTTTTT
>VWZY01004306.1:73019-98639 GCA_013399075.1 Chloroceryle aenea
TTTTTTGATACACAGAAATGGAAGCTACATGAGATGAGAATCAATCTGTCTTGTTAGAGAAGGTTGCTGAAAGGAAATGTCCAGTCTACCTACTGGCAAGGTGGACAAAAGCCATTGTATTCTGTCTAATCAATGTAACATTTTATACTCATTCAGCACAGGACTCATGCCAAATCAATATAGCACTCACTTTGTGATTTTCATACTATAAAAGCCAAAAATGGTATCACTGAATATAGGAAAGTTCCTGCTAAATGCATTTGTACATCTAGACATCTAGTTACCTAGCCTGTTTTCTGCCTCCAAAGTCCAGATATGTTTATAAGATGTCATTTTACAGTTTGTTTTTCCTTGTGTCTGTACACCAACTAGTTATCTAACATGTAAAGAGCTGTCATTCCGTCATTAAAAGATTAATCTAACTCATTCAAAATATTTCACAGAATCTATTACACAATTATTATCAGAGTATTTCCTATTTAGGGGTGCACTTATCACGTGTAAAATGATTCTGCATACTACAAAGAGGAAAAATATCTCAAATTATTTTTAGGAATAAAACTCTTACAAATTTTAATATATGGGGAGCTTGACTGAACTGGCATCCATAGCACTTGATTTCATTCCTGGCAGCAGCACAGCCTTCCTGTGGTTTTCACATAAGTTCTTAATCTATGCTTCTCATCAGTTCCCCGTTTGTAAAGAGAGAGAATGATACTTGTTGATTTCACTGTCATGTTAAGAAGCAAAAACCATTAATAGTCATGAGGACATCAAAAGCTATGGTAATGAGGGGCATAAAATTACACAGAAATAACCAGGCATCTACTGCTGCTAGCAAGCAGCTTTTGAGCAAAGAATGTCAGGCATTTATATCCTACTGTTATAAGGTCCTCAGAACTAGAAGAAGTAGGTAAATAGTTGATGGACTGACCATAGAAGCATACATCTCAATGTGTATTTGAAAAAAAAAAAAAAAAACAAAAAAACATATCCCCCCCAAAAAAAAACATTACAAACTATTTACTCCATAACACTAGTGCTAAGACAGCTAAAGGTATATGTACAAGTCAGATGCAAAACATTCTGATTTTTTTTTTAATCTGAAAACTTCATCCCGTTATGAACTTTCCCCTCAGTCTGTGAATTGCCCCAGCCAACCCATTACTTTCCCATATTACTTTCATATACTTTCACTCCAATAAAAATTGGAGTGAAAAAAAAAATGCCAGCTCTACTTGAAGGGTTTCAACCGTATCATGAAGTTCTTTTGTGCATTTTTTTTTTTCTCTTAAAAACTTGCCAAGGCCTTTAGAAATTATTTTTCTAAATTATTATAAATTATAGTATAACATGGACATGGAGGTTGGATAATATATTCCCTTCTATTTATTTTATTCCCTATTCCCATTTAGTCCCTACTTCCTAGTTTCCACATGAGGATGGTTTCCCTTGAGTCTTAGAATGGTATCAGTTTTTCAACCAGTAGAAATTCAATCATTTCATGTTGTAAATCAAAGGCAATATAAATGAAATCATCGGGCTGACACAGGGATAAAACAAGTTTAAATATTCTTTTCAGGTACACCGAGATTCAGATACCAAGACAAAACTGAAATACATTGTGGATGTACATAACTCTTGCAAAATACACTTTGATGACAGAGATTTCTTGAAGTGTTGTTTAATTTGAAAGTTATGCTTTAATATCATAGAATCATAGAATGGTTTGAGTTGGAAGGGACCTTAAAAGATCGTCTATTCCAACCCTCCCTGACACAGCACATATGACTTGTGCTACTTTAATTTTGTTTTTACACTTTGGGCACAGCTTTCTTTATTTTCCCTTTTTTTTCCTCACACGTAGAAGCATCTGCTCAGTAGTAGCCTCACAGGGAACTTGGGACAAAGGTTTAACAGTAGATGTAAAGCCAAAATTTCTAACCTCTGAAAGGTAATTCAATTACTTGTTTCTTTTAACTGCATGTAACGGTCTCAAAGGAAAGAAAATCTACTTTCTGGAGTCAGATTGTTTTTACTGCTCCTATAAATCAAATAACCATCTGTGTGTTTCAAAATTAGATTGTGGAGGCTATTACTACATAATGTAGACTAAGCACTTTATTTATATGTATTATACACATACAAAAAAAACCCTAAGAATTAGTTCTGTAATGTAATTAGGCAACTTAAAGTACAAACCCCTTAGTACTCATTGGACCAGGAAAAATAGTTAAAAAAGCATCATCTAAAATATAGATTAAAATGAAATGGACTGACATAGCTCTCCATGGAACATCCTTACTTCATTTTTCCTGAATTACTGGACTTGTCTTACTGGCCAACTGTAGGGTAGGAAGAGAAGTTCAGAGCATCAGCTCCTTTTTGTTCCCACAGGATCAGCACAAAAAAAAGACCAGAAAGAGAACCACCTTCTAGAAGGCTGGAATTTGCCTGACTTTGGAGTCATGAAAACCAGGTAAGGCAGTCTCAAGAAAATATTTAGATAACAAAACCCCAACAGAACCAATGCAACACAATTCATGGATGAAATCAATCTGGAGTAGAGAGGCGGAAAGAAAGGAAAGAGTACAATTTGCAGAATGATATGAAAGAAAGCACAAGGTGAGGAGTATGAAAATAGAAAATAAAAAGTAAAGAGAAAATACTGGAGCAGGCTGTATTGGAAATCAAACTGAATATGTAAGAGGCAATACGATGCAATGAATAAAGTGGGAAAAGTACAGTGTATGATTTGGCACTGTATTTACAGACCTTTGGAAGTTTGTGATATTCCAGCAGGTATTTGTGAGATCAGTTTGAACAGACTAAATGCTGGAGATAAACATCCAGTGCTTTCCAGCCCTTGTGGAGCTTGTATCCATATTTCTTTCTCCCCTACAAGTAACGACCACCCTGGCTGTAACTGATGCAAGGAAATCTTTTCATCCGATGCCACTGCAAATTGTGCAACTAAGATTCACTGAAGTAGATACAGTCTTTCAAGAATGCCACTTCTCCAGTCACAGACGTGAATACATGGATCAAAGTCGTTGAAGGAATGGAAGAAGTCCCATCTTCTACATCTGCCTGAAAATCTGAACACCTGGGTTCAAATGTTCTCTCTGAATTTAATAAAAACTGGGTAGAAGAGAATTCCTCTATTTGAAGAAGCACTCAAGTCTTTAATTGACAGTTGTTACAGACAAGTAAACAAATGGAAGTTTGGGTCCTACGCAGAATGATGATTATTTTTGTTTTGTCAGGAAAAGAATTGCCTTTAAATTAGTTTTGATCACAAGTACTTCCTTCTTTCTTTCTCCTCCTTCAGCTGTTGAACCAAAAATAAATTACTTTTACTTGTGTTGTGCACAGACAACAAATTAAAAAAGGAGGAGGAAAGTAGAGATGCCCTGCCTATGACAAGAACTCAAAGCAAATAAAGTTCTGATGATTCAGAAGAGACAAAAGTGAGGAACTCACATGGATTCCAGTTATTTCTGAAGTCAAAGAAGGTGGCAGTTAGGAGATATACAAAGCAGATACAGCACAAGAAGAGAAGAGAGGCACATGACTGGTCTTATGAATCTGCAAGACTATAAAGTTTGTTTTGTAGTTCCAGCTATAAAAAAACAGATGGTATAAAGAGGATCAAGAGTTAAACACTGTAGATCAATTTTAGAAAGAAAGAGTGATGGGCTGGTAATGTAATATCCAAAAGGTGAACCAAATTAAATGACAGAAATCAGATATTAGACAGACAAGTCGAGGAAACTGGCAGATACATCTAGGTATCACTCATACTGAGTAGTAGCTGAAGCCAGGGGACTGGATGGGAAAGCACAAAGCTCTAAGGAAGTCTACACGTGAAGATACAGATTTGAGAAACCTAACAAAATATCTTTGATTTAGTAATTATGAATTGCAGAAATAATCCAGTGAAAACTTAGTTATTTTTAAATCAGCATGTGAATTATCAAGAGGTAGATTATATTTTTTCCAACTGTATTTATAAAAAAGTCTTGACCCACAAATACTTCAGAAGCACTTCGTTGATTATATTTGACAGCTTCCTGCACTAAACTCATCTGATTAATTAAAATTGCTACATGACATTACTCTTGCCTGAATGGGTAAATATATATCAATTGGTTTAAGACTGACTTTACATTAATATTCTGTAGCATATACTTAAAAAAATATTCCTTTAGCAAGTACTGCAAGAAAAAAATAATCAAAAGGACTTTCCCTTTGCCACATGTACATGTTGTATACAAATCCCTTTAAAGCTTCAGTTAATGTTAAATTATTTCTCTCTACACTGTTCTTTTCATACTAGATTTCTGTAGAGCTCACAGTAAAACCTACCACAAGCCCACATCACCTTTGAACAGCACTTGCAGGTTTTTGTATCAAGGTATTCTTTTACATACGTTCTCCTCAACTGGCAAGGAAATGTGAAAAAAGAAAAGCAAACAACAAAGGAGTGCCCCCATTCAGGTTTGATCAGATTCGAGGGATATAAAAGTGCACAACATTTCTAACAAAAAAGTGAGCAGTGATATGAGATGCAGTGGCAGCTGATAGGAGAGATCTGTTAAAATTGATCATTCCCGTGTCACAATATCAAGAAACTGGGCAATACACTCTGCAAAGTTGTCACAGCATATGATATAGCAGAGAAGCAGAGCTATATATTACTCTGCAGCTTCTTTTTCTGCCGCTGGCTTGTCATCTGTTTCATCTGTGCTGTGACCTGTTGGGGGCACTCAGGTATAGCAGCAGACTGCTAACTCTTGTGTTACTTGTTTTCCTTTCCAGCGTTCTGATGTAGCTGCTATTTTATTAATGAATCACAATATTCCATTTAAACAATTAAACGAGATATTTTTTTTAGCACTTTGGGGAGAAGAGAGAAGTTTCTCAGAGAGTCATTAGGGAGACTGTACAGTTCCCTGCAAGTCATCTTCCTGTGTCGGTATATTGCAGTGTTTAGGTCTAAATTAAAGTGTTCTCTCTGCTGTCTCTGGCTGTTTGAATTAGCTGCCATCCACTGTACTTGGACAGAGCCTATGTTTTAGTGCATCTTTAATATATTTTTGTAAGCAGTTTGTACTATTATCATTTGTCAAACCATTTGCATTTACTTGCAAAGACAGCCAGCAAATGGCTACTGCAAGAGACTAACTTGCCTATATTTTGCTATTTTTCAATAGCTTCCCAGTAAATAAATCTTCATCCTAATCCTGAGTGTATCTCAGGTACTGATGAAGTGAAGCATTTAGCCATCAGGTTGGGCTGCATCCATTATGCTAGGGGAAAATGATGGATTATGAACAGTGAGATTACATTTCAGGAAAAAGCTCAATGGACCTAAAGACAGTTAGAAAGCTTCAGGTTTTACACTGCCTGGGGCTGCATGTCCAGGAGACTCTCTGCCTTGTACAGATCTTTGTGCACTGGAAGAATCTGTAAAAAGGAGGTCCAAAATAAACCAATCAAAATACCTTTTGGAGACTTTTCTAGGACTCTCTGGCACTTTCTCAAAGGGTGAAATATCAAGTGGGGTAGCAATCTGTTGCTAAATGTATTTGTGCTGAACACAAATTGTGCCAATTACTCTGGAAGTTTCCCTGGTGCATGATATGCACATACAATCTATTTCACCATGGAGTCTATGATTACCTCTTTCCATAAAGTATAAATACAATTCCTTCTGTAAAAACTATCTTGTTGCCCTCAACTAAACCTTAAAAGACAGACCTTACAGATGCAATGAATTTCCTGTAATGTATGTCATGCAGAAGTCACGGAAGTTTTACATGTCCAGGAGACTGTTTTACATGTCCAGAGTACTTAGTCACCTCTTAGATGAACACATAGAAATCTCTAGAAGGGAAATTATATTCCTTATTGAGTAGCCACTGGTTTAACTGGAACCCACAAATTCCAGTGGGAATGTCCACTTCAAACTGAAAGGTTCCTCTATTCTGTCTGAAACATATTTTGCTGACAGCTTGATGGACAGACTCCCTTTTGCTGTGTAAGTAATTCTTTCAATCCTATTTCTGAGGTCTGGTAGCTTTTTCTGAGTTGCATTCATAGGTTGAAGTAATTTTTTTATTACAATTTGACAGGACAAAGGGATTTGGTAATATAAAGGAACTGGACATTGAGGAGTGGGAGATACGCAATGTAAGGAACTTATTGGTGATCACAGAGCGGTGGAGAGAAGAGACTGAGAATTTTTTCTCTATTACTACTGAGAGGTATAAAAGGTTCTAATATATGAAAGTTATTTTTAAACAAAGAATGGATGTTTCTCTAGGCAATATACTCCAGTTTAAACAAGAATTAATCCAAGAAAGGCATGTAATGTGTATTCTAAAGTAGATCAGAACAGATTATCACAATAGTCCATTCTGCTTTTATAATCTGGCCTTAAATACCTAAGCATTTAAAAAATAAATCGACTGGACACAAAGCAGTAACATGCTCCTATTATTCCTTTTCTGTTGCTTGGAGAGAAAGAAAATATATGTTGGTTGATAATACGGAAAATTTAAGCACTCTGAATAAAACAGTGTTAGAATTAATTATGATTTTTTTTCCTATCTAGTATGCATGACAACAGAAAAAGACACACTAAATCTTTTTTTTAAAGTGGATATATAAATATAATATAAATAAATATAAATATAAGGAATAATTAGATAGATATGTGCATAAAGGACTTTTCCTGAAATTCCTTCCTTTCTTCATTTAGTTGTATTTTATTTTTTTATCTTGGTTTTCCACCACATTCTCCCTAACTGTCAAAGTGTGTGCTAACTTCAGGGAAGTTACCGTGGTCATCAGTAGATTCATGACAACAATGCTTTTGTAGAAACAGAATATAATTGTAATATTCTTTATACTTGTATGGGTTTATGGAATAATTTAAGCCTCATGGCAATGTTTACTACTTGCAAAGACAGTAGTTAAGACCATGATGATAGCCACTGTATGCAAATAACCTGTTACCATAGCCATTTTCAGAGAAAGGCAAACGTTTAGGTGAGACCCATTCTGCAAAACAACTTCCCATCTGCATAGTTTTATGCTCCTAATGCATGAGGACAAAAAAAAAATCTCATCTGTTTAGGTGTATTTAACACAAAGAGGAGTAATTTAATTATTAAAGTCTGAAAGAATATCAAAAATATTCCAAGTGGCAAAAATCCTGTATTTATTTGTTTAGTGAGGCTTTCCTCATCAAACTCCCCTATTCCCTTCAAGACTTCTCTTATTATTGGACAGAAATTAATTATCTCTTCTTCTGTGGTTGTTCCTCATGGTTTACATCATCTCACTTCTGAAGTTTCTATGATCATATCATTTAATACTCTCTTAGTGCAAAGGTGTAAGGGTAGGTAAATAGAACAAAGAAAGAGTAATCTTAAATCTGACATTTCATTCATACTCTTAACTCTTTTATCCTTCATTTTTATGTTTACCACTTCTTTTTCTAAAAAGCAAACATGAAAATAAAAGGAAGTCCATCAACTAAATTATATTGCTCTGTCAGTAGTCATTAGCAAGGCTGAGATCTACAACTCCATCCTCAGACCTCTTCCAGTGGAGCTATCAAAGTCTGTATGGTTCATCCCTCTTCCTCACACTTGCAGTGTCTTGGTTTAGCTGTTCTATTCTTTTCTCCCATTCCTTCTCTGCTTATCTTCATCTCCTTGTGCAGCTCATTAAGTACAGATCTTCCTTTACTTACCAGTCTCTTTAGCAAGTTCCCTTATGTGGTCATTACCCTCCAGTCCTTGGTCCCTGCTCCTTGTCAGACCCTTATGACTACCATTCTGGTTTCCCAGAAGGTTTTCATACCCTCTTTCACTGGTCAGCCCTATTACTCCAGCGTCCCCACGCTTCATCTCAATCTGCCTTCCCTTTGTCAGCTGGCTCTAACCAGTCTCCTGGCCCCATCAGTCCTGCTCATAATTTCTTATATTTCTTCTTCCTAAATCCTCAGACTTACCAGATCCCTGCTTCCAGTATCTCCTTTAGCCTAGTTTGTCTCCTGTCATTTTTTCACTTCCTGTCAGACAAACCCTCCCACACTCCCCTTCATGCTGCCGCCTTGCTGATGAAAAGCTGAGTCCCTGAGGAATCTGGCTTTTCACTTTGTATAACAACTGAAGTGGGTAGAGGAAAACTGGAAGTCTGGAAAATGTACCAGCAGCCCCAAGTGTAATAAAAAAAAAGGAACAGTGACAGGGAAAGGAGAAGCAACATGATGATATAATCTGATACCTTAGTGCCAGATTCATTAAAAGATGCAGATATTCTCATGTACAACACATTAATGTTGAGCTTTCAGGCCCTTGCTCCCTTGTACCTGCAGCTCTATGCCAGGAAGTTAGGCTTTATAATGAGGACATTAGGAGAGATACATCAAAACCAACTTAAATTTCAGAAGCATTAAGCATTTGAAAATTCAACTTCTCTCTCAGAATGTAAGGCCATTTCCTTAATATCCATGTACATTTATTTCATTATTGACAAAATAAAAACTATGGCTATTTTATGTGTTAAGCATACTTCACTCATGCTTTCCTAAGATCCACCTACAGAAATAGGTTTCTGAGTGTCAAGCATAGCTATAATTATGAATGAAACCCCCACTTTTAAAAAAGAAAAAAGGCCACAGAAATAGATGGATAATATCATAGGTAGCTGTAAGTATCAATCCCTTAGTCAGATTGTATTTCTGCTGGTTTAGAAAGCCTGTTTACTTCTGTAGTTGAAAGACGAAAAGCTGTGTCAGCTAGCAGATGTAGCAATTAATAACCTGTCAAGGCTGATGGATAGAAAGGGAAAAAAAAAATCTCACATACATCTCCTGTGTTGTTTTTTTCCCCACATTTCAGGTCATTGGGGGTCATGAGATACACTCTGCCTCCCTGGAGAGAGATGCAACTGTCTCATTAGTGTCTATCGTCCATGACATGAAGATGCTGCCTTTGAGATGCTAACTCACCTGTTCTTCTCCCAGAATCCTGAAGTGATGAAGCTCTTTAATCAAGGAATCTGGACAGCCAGCTGTTTGAAAGAAAAAAAAAAAAAGGCATTTCAGAGCTTCCTGTCACTGCAGTTTCAGCATAAGATACGTAAATGCAGATAGGATAGAATACACAGATTACATCAGATAAAGAAGATTAGAAAGATTAGCCATGGTTCTGCGGACACCAGAATGCTGAAAACCTTCTATCAAATAATCCTTCCACATTTCTGAGCATGCAACCAAGAACACTTAGAAAGGTTACATTCCGAATATTTTAGCCCTTTCCCCAAAGGACTACAAACAAAAGCAAGATGAAAAGGGCAGCACTGTCTGCCAGATACTGCCAGTCCCTTAGTGTAAGCCAAAAAGCCTGTTAAAAGAGGATCTCACATCAAAACCTTGGAGCTGCCCAAAGCTGAATTCCAATTCACACACTAGGTTTGGACTCATTTCTAAGTGTAATACCGGCTTTCCCTGATTCTCTGAGGCCTCATAGGCCTCACAGATCACTTTAATTTTGGCTGTTACAAATGTAAACCTTTTCACAAATATGTAGTTATCACCCACAGGTGTAATACACAAACCAACTATGCAGACTTCTGTCACTACAGACAATCACATCTGTACCAGCCATTAGGACAGAATATGTCTTGATAGATGCCATGCACTTTACTGTCCTGTTCAGAGTGTGATTATCTTCCTGGTGATGAAATCCAAGGCTGCTACTCACTTTTGTACACTACTAAGACTTATTTCTAGCAAGGGAATAAAAGTGCAGACTGAAAGTAATCTGGGCTTTATTCTTCTTACCATAAATTGAGGCATCTGCTTGTGAACAGAGAAAATTCCTTAAAAGGAATTAAGAGCATAGCTCTCCCCAGAACGTGGGAGGAACTATGATTTCTATCAATCTGCTGTTCTACTGACGCAACTACAAATACTTACCTCTCAGTCTTAATGACTGCCATTAAAAGGATGCAAATGAATTTGAAGACATTTGCTAGGAAATCTACATCAGCTCTGTGGCGTCACCTAAAGCCAATGAGGCACAGCCTACACTCACAACTTCTGTTGGAAGAGTTGTCTTAGAGATACAAAGCCTTTATACTTGCAAGAAACATAACTAAAAAAGGCAACCTCCTACTACAGACACAGGTACAAGTCATCTACTGTTATAACTTTTTATACTCGGGGAACTGTTTTAATGATATTCAGATCAGTTTCTTGCTGGTAAATGCTTTATCTCCATTCCGAGGAGATAGGTGGAGAAAGCACCATTAACACAACTTCAACACAACTGGTAGGCTCCTCTGATTACTACCTATTACTGATCTTTCAGGTGGGTAGTGTGAAAATCACCATACAAAGTCTGAGGGGAATCAAGAATGATTTTAGGACGCTGGCGAGACTAATCTGGAACTCAGGAGCCCAAGTAATCTTCTCATCCAATCTGCCAGGCACATGAAATTAAGAGGGAAGAAACTGGAGAATCTCAAGAGACTAATACCTTGCTCCAGGGTTGGTGCCACTGACAGAACTTTGGGTTCTTTGACCATGGTTCAGCATACACAACACCAAGCCTGCTGGCAGGAGATGGGGAACACCTATCTAAGGGTGGGAAAAGAATCTTCTAACAGGGGTGAGTGTCAATGCACTGAAAGGTCAGGAGATGCTGCAGAGGGACCTGGACAGGCCAAATCCTTACTACTTCACCACATAATAAATGCTATACAGAATTTTTCTGTGCATTTTCACAGGGATTTCCATCCCCATTTTCCAGCTCATTCAAACTCCAATATATCAACACTGTCTCACTAATATCTTGACCTGAGTTCTGACTTCTAGTCCAGAGCTGTTGAATTCTCTATGTTTCAGACCAGAATTTACTGCATAAACCACAGTTCCTCTCCCTTAACTTCAAGGGCTTAATTTATTTTTTTTTCCCCATGTTATTTTATATGAAAATACCTGCATTGTTTGCACACTGCTATAGGAATTTCTAGGTGTAGAGTATAATTATGATTTCATGTAATACTGCATGCTAATCTTTGCCAGATGTTAGCTTCATAACACCAACTTATCTGCTTTCTGCTTGTCCCTGCTTTTTACAGTCTTTACAGCTTCTTCTTCAACCAATCATTCCTTTCTTCCCTCTTATTCTTTCCAAACATTATTCACTAAATCCCTTAAGATAGGAAAGGTTCCTTTTTCTTGTCCATTGAGAACTTTTTCCATGATTTCCTGAATGCCTATTTCTCCCAGAAAACCATTCTGCCCTCATGCATAATTAATATAATCTTCCTCGTGTGAACTGCTTACATGCATCCACTCTTTCTTTCATGTTAGACTTATAAACAGTTTGGAACCAAAGGTCTTTGTGAAAAAATGTGTAAAAGTATAAAGATATGCATAGACATATATATATAAACATACATACATTTATTTTATGTGTTACTAGTTGTCCACTGCTGCATCCTTTTCCCAGTACAGTATTTTGTATATTCTGTTTTTCAGACACTTAATCTAGTTTTCAACCTTTTCACAGTACAGACTTTCTCTGGGCCTTGAAAGCTGATTATACAAGAGATCCTGAAGTTACTAGCAAAGAAGTAGGAGAGAGCTTAAAAACCGTGTCACTGTTGGAATGATGCTTTCCAGCAATGAGTTCTGAAATGTCAGATGTGTACAATACTGAATTATACTGAAACTCATTAACAGTCTGCTGTCTGTAAGAAGTCCGTTCAGATCTTCACATTGCACAAGCAATAATTTCAGGAAGCAATGGAAATGATTCTTGTCAAACAATAATTTAAGGAAAAAAAAATTAAAAAACATGGGAAACAAACAAGCAAAAAAGAAGATCGGAACATTTTTCTTTCATTTTGGGTATTTATGGATGTATTTCTGATAGTTCCTATTTCTACTTTAATTTATTCTGTTCTGTAAAATGACCTTTATAAAACATGTTCCAATGCTGTGACCCATTTTTACCAAATACCTGGGAGTTTTGAAAAAGTCTTGGATTATGTTAAATTCCTGCATTGTCACTAGAGATAAAGGCTATGGACAAATAATAATTTCTTAAATAAAAAAAGAGAATTTAATATACCTGTTCTGATGAAAAGCATTAAGAACTATTTGCAGTCTCACCCAGAAAACCACCCGTATATCCATCAACACATTCATATATATGCGAGCACTCATAGCGACTTGAAAATTGTTACAAGTTAACTGCAGCACCCAAAGGGTTCACTGGCAAACTGTGCCCACCAAAGGTTAAAAGAAAAAAATGTATTTTCTAAGTCTCTAATGTGCAACTATCACAGGCCACATGAAATAAATAATCTGCACTTTACAGATTTCTGTTATTTTGTGTAGAATGCTTTGAGGATTAGAGTTTATGCCCTCTGTAGTACAGAAGTCCTTATAATCAATGGTCTCAATAATTACTGAAACTTTCCATTTTCCTCTTCACAATTATTACTTGAAAAACTACAGACATACATTAAATTTCCACAGACATAAACTAAACCACAGGAATATTAAATAAATCAATCAATAAGAATTATGCATAAGAGTGTTAAAAGGAAGTGATGCAAAAGCATGGACGGTTGCCTTTAATCAGAAGCCAAAACACAAGATTGAGGACATCTGCAGGCTGATAAAAAGGCAGCTAAATTGTTTATTAGTTCCCTCTTTCAACTCGCATTCAAATCTATGTGTTTCATAGGTTCTTGGCAACAATGACTGTTACAGGTTTTTGCTAACTGTGAAGGCAGAGAAAGATGTAAGGAAGAGAAAACTGATACAAATCTTCAGTATTTTCAAATATTTTTTTTCTTAGGAAATAAAAAATATTTTTTGTCTTAGGAATGAGCCTGAGTCTAAGCAGAAAACTATGTTATGAAAAGATGATACACCAGCAGCTTTATAAACTCACCACAAATAATTTCTTTGCTCCTATTTAAGCATTTATTACCTAAATTAAATTTAAGAGTATTATTTGCTTCTAAATATTTCATCATGCTTCAGATTACTTGTTTGAATGATTTTGTTGTTGCTCGAATCTCATATTGCTTTATTTAACTCTACATGCTGCATTTATGAATGAAAGGTATATTCAAAGGTACAGAAATTTGCAACTGCAAATTTACAGTTTACATTGTGGTATATCATAAAGATATAAAGATAGCTTTAATTTGTTCATAGAAGATTATGTATCTCCAAGAGAAGAATAAAGAAGCAAAATTTAGGAAGGACAGTTTAATGTCTCATAACATCATAAATCCCTTGACTTCAACTGGTTGGAACACACATTTTCAGCTGCACTTGTAATTAAACTATGATTCTAACTACTACCAATTTAATTATGCAAGTCTTCACATATTTTTTCTCAGACAGAATTAGCTTCTGGTTTTGGTTTACCTTAAAATTATCATTTTGTATGACTTATGTTCTTTAGTGAGGAGGCAAAGGAAGAAATTAAAATAACCCTTTAATATTGCATAACCTGGCAAAATAAAAGCAAAAAAATTGACCGCTGTTTAACAAATACAGCCGACTGAGAACCAGTGCAAGTGCCAGGGCCCCGATGGCACCACCAGACCTTAGTGTCCCTGCGCAGCTGCACAGCTGCCCAGCTTTCCAGAGCCCAGGGCCCCATGTCAGCCCTCAGGGCCATCAGCCCCTATGCCATCAACTCCTCAGAAAGGATGGTCTCCAGCTCCCCACAGACCTGCCCTGCCCAGCCACGCTGTCCCACCCAGACAGGCCTACCCATGGCCCCCAGAGTGGGGCTGTCCTGGTGGCCCTTGCTATCAGGTTCCTGGCTGGGTGATGAGATGGGGCCTGGATGAATTTTAACCTCATAGAGAATCACAGAAAATCATATGATGTCTTCATCGACAGCAGTTACAAGCATATATATCTACTGTAGGATTGTGTGCTACATCTACCATACGTTAGTAGCATTATTTCCTGCTTTGCATTTTAAATTTCATCTTTCCCCAAATGGTACAGTTGGATGCGATTCAATTCACTGAATTTAAGCATCTAAATATTGGCTTTATGAGTCTAATATATTCATTGCATGCTTCATTTTTACATCAATAGATGGAAATACACACCTTGACAGGGTAATTCTCATGGTCTGAGGCAGGCCCCATAAGGTTATTCACTTATCGCCATTAAACGAGGAGACTAAGGTGACGAGGTAAGATTTACACAAATGACTTTTAGACTTTTAAATTTCGGTGAGCTTAGTTTTCACCCAATGGATACAACCTCAATCATTTCTGCACATGTTTAACTTGGAGCATGTAAATTTTCTCATCATGTTTAGCTCTGTGCAAACTGAGCATGAACACAGTGTAACTTCTATTTATCACACTTTAAAATTTATGTCTGCATCAACATGTTAATTCTGAAAAGTACATACCCTTCTGTGAGCTCTGACCATAACCATATAAGAATATCTATCAGTGTCCTTCAAAGAATGTCTTTCCACAGTGCTAATTGCTAAACCGAGCTTGCAACTGAAAGATATTTCAAATACAAGAGAATAACTACTTCATGCTTAGAAAATTAATGGACATGTCTTTTTTTTTTTCCCGATTGCTCCACATAGAATTGTATTTAACTTGAGTACAGCTAACAAAAATGTTCCATATTAAGAATAACAAAAAAAAAAAAAAAAAAATTTCTAAAAGTGTGGAAATGCAGCACTCGAATGGCAGTACTTGCAATATATGGTAGTAAGGGAAGCCTGCAGCTCAGAGGTGCTTGTTAATCATCTGGGGCACAGTCAACCTCTACTACAGGGAGACAGCAGGGGAAACTCTATATGCAAGGTGTGAATACTCAGCCCAGTCCAGCCCAGACAACTCTGTTGAGCAAGCAGGAATGGTGAGAAGCACAGAGCCCTCCACTATGTATGATAACAATGGGAATGATAAAGGGGTAGTCAGGAGGGAGTCAGGGTAGACTTTCACACACACAGGTTTGAAATCCCATAATTCATATGCATTTGTTTGTTATGTCATCTTTTCCAACCCCATCTTTTCCAACCTGTTCAACTAATTGGAATATTGGTATAAAAAAACCCCAAACCACCTTTCTGCTGTGTTTTTCTCTTCCAGTGAAAAACAACCCTGTGCTGGTGACAGTGTGGTCACTCTTATGGGAACTGAATGATTTTCAAAGTATGAAGTGACATCACTGTGCTTGTATTAATTGAATGTTTTGATGTTTCAGGTGACCTTTTCTCATTTTTGATGTTACATGAATATGAACAAAGACAAAACTAAGAAAAATGTCTGGAATACATAAAAAATTTACTGAAAAGAGAAAAAGACATTATGAAAAATATCAAGTATGTAATTTACGAAATATAAGCACGTAAGCCTGTCTTTGGAATACTACTTATGACTATGGATTGTGAAAGGTGTATAAATTTTTTTCTCACAGATCCCACAGGAGGGTATTATTATAATAATATTCACTTTTTCTTTTTACAAACTTCAGGAGCACTACTTTTGTAAATAGAAAACTATTGAGGCTCTGTTGTTACCTAGATAATTTTCTAAAGTAACCAAACTTAAAAACTTTATTAATTTGTAGACATACACTGTACTTACAGATATCTTCCTCTGTATAAGAAAAAATTAATTTTTAAAGAGAGAAAGGTGATAAAACTATTCTATGAATAATTTGTCCTCTTAAGTCCCAAGCCTGCCTCTGAAGGTCTTAGAAAGCTAATGATTCATATGGGCGCACAACTTTATCTGGAAGATCAATTATTGCTAACCATCATTAATCATAAAATCACACACTGGAGTCAAAACCCTCTCATGAAATCAGCTTCTTATCACTAAGTTTACCTATTGATCTATTTTTAACAAAAAAAACTTATTTATTTACCTTTTGAATTCTCAGTGTTGATCATGCATTTAAGCCACATTTGCAAACTGAAATTCTCTGGCCCATTAATTCAGATTTTGGCTTCCAACCACTATTTTGATGATCTGTTGTGATTGGTGGTGGGGGAGGGGATGTTCAGTCATGGAACAATTTTCCCCCAAGAAAGATAACCAACTACTTATTCAACAGATGCATAGTGATTATTCCCTTGCCTTGTCTATAGGTACAAGAGCTTTTCTCAGCAAGTATATGTCTTAGCTATAAATCTATTTCAAAATTCTACAAGTAGCATTCAACCTGTTAGACACACTGAAACATTTGATGATTTATTTTGTGTAAATAGACTGCTGACTGCAGTCAGCGGTGCCCAAATGCACAATCCAAATATCTTGCACTGTCCACCTTACAAATGCTGTAAGAAATAACATATCTATTAAACCCCCCAAAAGTAAAAAAAATTACATGAGTTTCTTTCCTTGTACAGATGCCATTTTGATAACATCAGTTTGCAGACGATATTTTTCTGTGCAGTAATCTAGATAAGTAGATAGCAAGGTAAAAAAAATATAACCCCAAAAAGAGATATAATAGATTGTCTCAGTAATATAGATTCCCTTGGAAAAAAAATACAGAAGGAGATATTTTCAAAAGAAGATATTTTCAAAAGTAGGAAGCACTGAATTCTGGCCTTTCAAAGTCAACAGGCATGTATGTAGATGGCAAAGCTCAGCTCTGCAGCTGACCAATGCTAACATAGAGAGCATGACATGCAATACTTGCATGTTTTTTACATACCCAGTGGTGAACTTGCTGAAGGTCTTTCCTGTAAGTCTTTAAAAGTCTCTCTAAAAATACAAGTGGTGGGACAGTACTTCAGCTCAAGCAAACTGGCATAGCAACGATTAAGTCAATGGTGCTCACATATATAGTAGCAAAAAAAACCCGATTGCCTATGTACGCAAAGTGTAATACTTTGTTAAAAAGACTGTGTGCAGATAAGTAACATATTTAAACCCCCTTTTCAAAGTTTAATCTACAATAAGAAAGCTTTGCTTTAAAAAAAAAAAGAAAAATTCAAAATTGAAATACCATTTTTTTCCTGATTAATACCTCTGTCAAAATGTATTATGTTAATTTTTGTTTTTCTTGATTGACCTCTGACAGTTGCAGTCAGTAAAAAGACCTATACATTTTTTTGCTGTGAAAAAGGCTGCTGAAGCTAATATTCAAGAAACTTACATGAAAGATTGATTGTCAGAGCACAATACGTGTTGTGTTCTGACCAGATACCGGAGATGTTAGTTGCCCAAACCAGTGAGCTACATTTTTGTCTGTATGCACTTAATTTCAAAATAATTCAAAGACGAAAAGGTATTTTTGCTCTCATGTGCAAAAATTCTGCAAAGAGACTGCAAGAGCGCTGGGAAAGGATCCCGTAAAGTTTGACTACTGGAAACAAATAGAGCATCTCAGATTACACTAAATTCTGCTGGGCTGGCTTTCTCATGTTGCACATAACTCTGGCCTTCACTGTGCTGCTACTGGCTGGATTTTTTCAAATGATGCTTTAAAGCCAAATGACTAGAAGTAATGAACCACGTTAGCCAATTTCTACTAGAGTCTTTCTATTAATCTTTACTTCAGAAAATATCACCAGGAATATTGACCTGCCATTTCAGTTTAGAACCTGCTTCCTTGCTTGCTTTTTGCATATTTTAAACAATATTTAAACGATACTTGAACAAGTACTGTTTAGTCACATCAGCATTCAAACCCTGAATTGTACTGAGCTGCACAATGCCAGCATGCCACTGCTTGTTATTTTTGGCAGTTTTCTCTATATGCTGCACCACTATGTGACAAACTGGTGACAGAGTCTGTCAGACGGAGGAAATTTTCTAAAAAAAAATTTCAATATTGCCCAAGAGACTAAGACTGCCCAAGAGACTACCATCTGGTTGCTCAATATTCTAGTTTAAATTATAGGCATAAATTCGACCATGCAATTCACAGTAAAGTCAGTGAATACTAAACTCATGCAACAAAACAAAGTCAGGGCTGTCTATCTATAATGAGAAATTGAACTAAGACCTTTGCTGCCCATATACAGTATCTCCAGGAGCAGGAACAAAAATACAACTCCCTTCTTTCCATGCAAGTACCAACTTTGGTCAAATTAAAGTAAATTTTGCAGAAACAACTTAATTATTACTTGTTTTAAAAGTTTCTGAATTAACAGATGTTACTCCTACAGTTTATTCATAACATCAGAGTCGGAAAATCAGCAAGTCTAATGCTTCGAACATAACCAGGTGGATTTTTTTTTTTTTTAAAGTTAAGGTACAACAGAGACTGAATTTCTTTTTCAAAGATTTAATACCTTCTGCCATATAAACCTTAGTAGTGAAAATCTTATTGCAGGGATCTGGGCTGAGAGGAGCTCTTCACTCTCAGTATACTAGGTTTGTAGCTCAATCAGTTCAATTCGTGAAAGGTTTTCTCATCTTTTATTCAAAATGTAGTTGAAATCTCTAAAGCAAACTCTGTTCTCTCAAATTCTCACCTTCAAGCTGGCACTGGCCTTTGATGATGATCAGTACCTTTGAGAAGGCAAGTGAGAGGTCAGGAGGTTTTCAGCATGTGGTAGAGACTTTATAAGATATAAGATTGTCTTCTCAGGGAAAATCCAACTATCCCCGGATAAAAGTCAACACAAGGCAAAAATAACTATAGAAGAATTTCATTTGCCAGTTACTGAAGGGCAAGTCTTTAAGAGATTGTCATTTCTGAATGCCAGAATTAAGCACGTGCAATATAGAAAATGCTAAAAGGTTTCCAAGCTGAAATGAAACCAAAGTTCATATAGCAGTTCTCCATCTGATGGCTTGATAACAGAAGTATATTTTAAATCTCAAGTGCTGAGATTCAGATTTGAAGTAATTATTACTTGTTTTACCTCTTAGAAGTTGAATTAAGGAAACTGTCCTCCTATAATTTTGGGAATGATAGATAGAAAGAACAGTTTCAGCAATTCATGTCATGATAAATTTCCACCTCACTTGTATTTTACCAAATGAGGTTATTACACAGACTATGTAATGTAGAATAAGCCATTGTATCACCAGGAAAGATGTGGCCAAGTGCCAGAGAACAAACACAGCTTTCAATCTCTTTAATTACAAAACTAGTGTTCAAGGATATTAAAATGCAATTTTTAAAGGTTATTTTCTATTCACAGTAGAGGAAAATCAATATGCCAAGCTCAAAAAGGTCTGACAGAAAAAACAAGAAGCACACATGTAGGTCTCACGCTCTTACTTACACATGCATAAGCATGCAAAAAAATTACTATTGGAGAAAGGAGAATGGCAAACAATATTCATTGACCCAGAAACAGCAATGCTTTTCTTTCTGCTTTTGCATTACTTTTTTTCCCCAGGATATGACGTCATTCTGTATAAACAGTACATAAAAAATTATATTCCTGTAATCTGAGCAGCATTTATAAGACTTCAACGTGAACCTTTCACTAAGAGCTTAGACAAATATTTAAATTGCTACATTAATGACTCAGACTATAAGGCAAGCCCAAGCTACTCTAAAAATAAATGGTCATCGACAATAAGCCCATCCAAGCAAAAGAGAATTTTAAAAAGCCAATGGAATATATTATGTCTCACAGAATAGTACAGACATATCTGGATGAATGGATATGATTTTCTCTTTTTCATAGGGATTTTATGACAGAAAACCATTTCCAGAACACTAAAGAATGAAGCAATTGTCTGCAAGTGACCTGCACTCTCGTAATGGAGATGAAATCTTAATGGTTAACTAATTCTAATATTTTTCTTCCTCCCTTGCAGTGGCACTACTTGTATGCATATTTTATTGCTCTCTGTGAGGGAATGTAGCACAGTTCCACTTGTGAAATGAGGACAGTTTTGTATTTCACCTTAATCAGATCAAATTAGGGCAGGTGGTAACCCTGCAGGCAACATAATTATGAAAAATGCCCGTGTTCTATACAAACTGTCCTTGCAGTCTTGAGGTCTAATAGGACATCATAGTACAATCTTTTTACATTTTACTGGCAGCTCAGAACACAGAAGCCCACAAAGGGGGCTTCATATTTCTCTCATTTTATGTCTGGGCAAATCCAGACAAATAATACATATGTTCTTCAATATTTACTCTAACATAAGAGGCAGAATGTTCTTGGGAGTGCAAAAAGATGGTGTGGGATGAAAACTAAAGTTAAATAGAGAAGAAAAAGAAATTAAGTCTCTCTCTAGTCAGGTCTGATTCTAATAATATTGTGTGAGACAGGATAATCCTGCATTACAAAGGGTGATTTCTGTTTCTACTATTAAAAAAAAAAACCCTTTTAGGCAGGCATAAATACAAGAGATCATGCTGTCTGTTCATCTAACAGAAAAGATTTGGAACGACCTGAGAGGTTCCCCGAAGATATAGTGTTAAGGATTTTTCTGATTTTATACTGATATACTGACTGTATTCTTGAAGGGACAACTCATGATGAATAGCTGGCAAAACACATTTGAAATAAGCTGAAAATTTCATGCAAAATTATATTCTACATTAAAGGGATAATACAGCCAGGTTCGTTTAGAATATTACTCCTCTGAAGACACCCCAAGCACTACAATAACAAATGTTATATCAAAGATGCATTCAGCAACAAATGCAATATGAGTCTCTGCGAGGCAATTTTTCAGTCTGTCAGAATTATAATATCACTCCATGGAAACAAATTAAGCAGCACAAGCTCGGCTGTTGGGATCACTTTATTGGCAATGCAGCATTTTCTCATAAAGAATGCTTTGCTTTGGATCTGTCAATGAACATCAAAGATGGCCAATCTGTTTTTATAGAGCATGACTTATTCTTTGTCTATACATAAACAAAACACTTTAACATCCGGCTCTCTTTCTGCAAAACTTCAGAAATAATATTAAGAACAGTAAAACAATTCCTGATCATTTTTTACTACACAGCTGAAGTCCAGTCTGGTGATTTTTTTTTAATAAAGAGGGATAAACACTTTAATCAGGAGGGATAAATCTGGTACCAATGAAGGAATACTGAAAAATTTCTACCTGGTAGAGGAATATCTATTTTTAAATAATTTTTAAATACCCACTGCAAAACAGTGAAAAATATTCTACTCTGGTTAGCCAGCATGCTGACAATTTTGTCCTTTGTGCATAAAAGAGAAAACACAGCCTCTGCTAGGTGGATACACCCTTTTAATGGGTCAGAGAAGGATGCAGCGCTTGCACTGCGGTCATAAATTTCCAAGGCTGTTAGAATTTACCCTGAGCTCAGTGGTTGTAGTGGACTAGGAAGACAGGGGAAAATGGATATGCTTTACTGTGTGCAGGGCAGGAGAGAACCCCCACAGCTCAGCATTATGCCATCAGACTCATCGGTACACTGAAGTGAATTAGTGCAAGCAATTTCATGAGATTACGCTAGCAATTTAGTACACAACAGCTGCCACACCACACTAGAGGATACTCCTTTCAGTCTTTACTTACATGGCCACAAATAACTTCTGAGTTAACCCAGACCAACATCATAACAACTTTTATCTTTACCACCTTACACAGAGATAGGCTGTGTGTTGTAATTAGTTGGTCTAATCTAACATTTTTTTCAAACTCACAATAATTCTATTATCCAAGTCCAATATATCTTCATTAAATTTGACACTATTTCTTCTAATATTTGAATTACTTCCCATATCTAGAGCAGGCACATTTTTTCCCTCAGCTACATTTTTCTGTATTCTTTCAACAGTGCAGTGTTTCTAAACTGAGTCTGATGCCAGAATAGACAGACATAGGAGCAAATCTCCAACCTTACCGTTAACCACCTATATGAAACTCCACAGGGTATAGAGTCCAACTGCAAAGGGTTTCCTCCCCCACCCTTTTGCCTTAGGTACAGGTATTGCTGTATAAATCATTTCCAATCAGGAAAATCAGAAGTCTTTTTGAAAATTTATGTCTGGTGAGATCCTCGAATCACACAGCTTGGCACCATGAATGCTGAGGCAGACACTAGAAATTAGGACTGGAACATCTCTGACCTTGATGCTAACACTTAATCAGACTGACAAGTCAGAACTGGTGTCCCCCAGGAATCCCTTCTCCCTCCCACACACAGAGTCTCTCCCTTGCCCAGCCGCAGAGAAACAGAGCTTAGCCATGAGTGTTGTCTGGATTTATTTCCTTTCACAAAATGGAAAGTCAAGTTATTGAAACTCACTATAGGTTCAGCTGCTTTTTTTTTTCATGTCATTAAAATGCTCACTTGACTTTGCTTCATTTCAGCAGATCACTGAGTTGCAGTTTTAAAAAATAACAACAGGTACACTTAACTTTTGACACTGTGTTAACTATTTTTTCTGTGGAGTACTTCAAAGCAGTCATTTATATGTTAAGTATTGAACTCTGTATCACTTTTGCCTTTCAATATTACATTGCTTGCTATGTATTTTCCACTTGTGTCTGTTATGTCATGGATCAGAAATTCATTACTTCTACTTCAGTCTGGCTCCAGAATACCATCATGCATGAACTTTGAGAGACACTTTTTTTCCTGACAGAATTATTGGATATACAGCTGTAAAAGCTTACATAAAAGCTAAAAGCCCTTAGAATTATTTGGAGGGGAAACAAAACATCCCTTAAGTATTAAATCAGTTGGAAATTCTTCATACTCCTCTTATGTACCAGTTCCTGCTATCTACTGAAGTTTAGCTCCTGTCTGCTTCAGGAAAAAGCTCATCAATTATGATAAATAATTCTGTATGGCAGGACTTAGACCCAGGCTACAGAAAACTATATCTAATGAGGTTATCTGGTTCTTTTTCAAGGATCAATGATTTATTTATAGGCATAGGCCTCAAAGGTTAATTTCTAGTGCTTTTCTTACGAAGCTATCCAGCACTCAAATGACATGTATGAGACATACAATAAGAACTGGCTAATCCACATCAGCTTGTTTGAAAAAAAAATAAATCTCAGATTAACAAATCAATGATACTTACACACTACAGAATTGGTTTCCACTTAAAAGCTGTCTGGATATACACAGTTTACATGCAGCATAAATCCTGTTTTCATGTAATTTAGTAGGGATTCCTGGCAAAGTGATTCTCCCCTCTCTTGTCAATTTATAAGACACAAACTGGCCAGCAGAAAGCCTATTGCAGCTTGATGGATGTCTATTGAGGGAAACAGGGGAGAAGGAAAAAAAGAGCAAAGCAGGATTTTTGATGTTTGGCTACAGATTGCTGTCACTGATCGTTCTCCTATCTCTGCTTCCACAGCTAACTGTGAACTCTCCATTTAGAGAGCTTTTCCCTGCTATACTGGTTATGCCAAGAAGTATGCCTTACGTAACTTGTTACACTATGCTACATTCATGCAACAACCCATTGCAGAGGCTGCATGAATGTAATATCAATGGGTGCTATATTCAGGGTTTTTTCACTCATTTATCTCTTTTAATTCTGCTTACCCCTATCAAAAGCATGATGGCCATCAAGCAGTCTGTGGCATTGGATGCAAAAGTTAACTTTGCTGCAGCAGATTCTTTCTCTCTCTCTTTCTCCCTCTCTTTCTCTGTATTTATTGTTCCCTTCTGAAGGTTGTGGAGTATTATCTAGTTTTATTTTTTTTGTTACTTCTGGAATTTGATGGAGAGTGGGTTGCAGGAACACAGCACACTTGAGATCATTAGGACTACATCCTCCTTCACTGGGACAATAACAAATCAAGGTAGCAAGCATTTGAAAGGTACAATGATATTTTTTTTGTGCAGCCACAGAATTAGAAGAGCTGTGATATAAAACTGATTCAGGTGACAGGTACTTAATCAACTCAATCTCCAACAACTCTAATAATAGTTTCCTAACTTCTTTCTGTACCTGGAAAATAAGATCTGAAGACAAACATAAATATTTGCAATAAAAAAAATACACCACAGTGTCAGTTTGCATTTTTTCAGTCTTGTATCTGCAGATCCAACTGAACTGAGAGTTAATGCTAACATTTAAAGGCAGACTGTGCATAATCTAAGAGGACATGCGACATTTTTATGGTTCAGAATAATGCTTTGTGTTTTTGTTGTTCATCAGGGTCTCATGTAGGAAAGTAAGCTAATGTCAATGACTATCTCAATATTAAATGGATAAGTAAATAGAGACAAAGGAAAACATGATTGAAGTGGCTGAAATAAGTGGCATGTACACAGTACAGTAAACAATTCTGCCAAGCACCGTTCTAATTTGTCCCAATCTACAACAACCAATTACTCCTGCCTCAGAGACTCCTTATCTTAGATTTACCAAGCCAGCTAGTGTCTCTTTCTTATAAAAGACAGAGCAGTATTTCAGAAAATTGCACATTAGATAAAGAAGAAACTCAAAGTTAGAAATAATTGCCTGCATTTTTTCCCCAGCTGAGCCAAGCCTCCATCCAAGTAGTTGAAAAGCTAACTACCTTCAAAATTAGGTCTTGGAAATCCATCTGTATTGGCCACAAAATAATAGGCTTGAAAATATTGTAGAATCGCTGCTCTTAGCATTACTGTCTGCAGGAAAAAGCTGGGAAAATAATCTTTGAGAGGTCAGCAGGAGCAAAACAAGGACTGGGTTGCATTGTGTTCTGCACAATACTGACTGGACATAACACACACTTGTGACAGACATGCAACACTGAGATCCGCATGCACAAAAGGTAGAAATCATCCAGCCCTGCTTCTTTCTTCTTCCTCTCCCTCCTCACTTCCCTTCTAGCTGGAGCTAGCAGTAAGTACTATAGATAAATGTACTTAACCTAACAAAAAATCCATCTCTTTCTCACTGTCCTGCCTCTGGCACAGGCCCATAACAGATGCTATGAGAAAAGCATGAGAAACAAGAAAAGAGTTAAATATGTTTGTATACCAACCTTCTCTGCAGACTGCTGTTTAGGAACATTCTGCGATAGAGGATGCAGCCGGATCACGTTCTTCCCTCTCCACTCTTGGGAACTGGGAATTCTGCACCAATATATCTAGCCACTCTGGGAAATCCTGAAAATTTTTGTTCTCTACAATATCCTTAAGCAATAACTTCCAAAATTTTATTTCACAGTGGATGAGCTTTATCTGTTTGCTTTATACCTGCTGCCTTGTAATTCTATGGGTATCTCCAGTTATAGAATCATAGAATCATAGAATAGGCTGGGTTGGAAGGGACCTCAGAGATCATCGAGTCCAACCCTTGATCAATTACCGCCACAGTCACTAGACCATGGCACTGAGTGCCATATCAAGTCTCTTTTTAAATGTCTCCAGAGACGAAGAGTCCACCACCTCCCCAGGCAGCTCGTTCCAATGTCTGATCACCCTTTCTGTGAAAAATTTCTTTCTAATATCCAGTCTGAACTTCCCCCGGCACAATTTAAGACCATGCCCTCTTGTCTTACTGAGAGTTGCCTGGGAAAAGAGACCAACCCCCGCCTGGCTCCATCCTCCTTTCAGGTAGTTGTAGAGGGCAATGAGGTCTCCCCTGAGCCTCCTCTTCTCCAGGCTGAACAGCCCCAGCTCCCTCAGCCTCTCCTCATAGGATCTGT
>VWZY01004306.1:99035-146757 GCA_013399075.1 Chloroceryle aenea
ACCCTTGGATGGAGTTCATCCGGTCCCATAGACTTGTGGGGATCCAAGCAGCCCAGTAGACCACTAACAGTTTCCTTCTGTATTGCAGGGGGGGTGTTTAGATTCTTGTCTCCTATAGGCTCCAGAAGCCAGCTGTCCTCAGGATAGCTCGTTTTACTGTTAAAAACTGAGGCAAAGAAGGCGTTAAATACCTCAGCCTTTTCTTCATCTCTGACAATTACATTCCCGTCCATGTCCATTAAAGAATGAATGTTTTCCTTGCCCCCCCTTTTGCCACTGATGTATCTGTAGAAGGACTTCTTGTTATCCTTCACAGAGGTGGCGAGATTTAGTTCAAGTTGTGCCTTTGTGTCTCTAATTTTTTTCCTACATAACTTAACTGTATTCCTGAATTCCTCTTGAGTAGATAGCCCTTTTTTCCATAACCGGTTGTCACATAATAAGTTGTCACATAATAAGAATGACTAAATCTGTATTAAGCTTTTCCATTCCTCCTATGATTTTAGAAAACTCTTTGTCACTCTTTGTTGATTTTGATATCTCTTGTCAGAACAGAAAAATAAGCACCTTCATTACACGCAAACTACTCTATACCTTTATCTTTGCTGCCCTGTGTTTAAACAGCAATTAGCACTTTTTCAGAGGCAATAACCAAAACTGCACATGGTATAAGCAAAAGAGGGTGTGCTCTTGATTTACCACAGAGAAGTAACATTTTGTCATTCCTAATAGTTCCTAAGATCTTAATTGCCCTTTTGACTTTCACTCAGATGATCTTTTCAGTAAATCATCTGAACAGAATGACAAATAAATGAGGCAGCAGATGAAAGACCAGTACCATCCTGCCTGCTTTTGCTTTGTACACTCCAAACACTGCGACCACTTCTCCTTATGAAGTCTTCCTGGAAAGCATGTTTGAAAATACTAGCAACGTCATGCTGACAGTCAGCTTTGTAAACTAAATCCTAGCACTTGATCAATGCTGCAGCAGCACTGAGGCCAAATCTGGGCCACGGCCATGTATGCCATTAACCTGACTTGCCTTCCTGGCTCCACCTCAGTTTGCCCCAGCACTAGGACTTCCTTGGTTATCACAGGGTTATGGCTGATCCCGCGCAGCATGCTCCGCTGGCACAGCATGGCATGGCATGGCTGGCCTCACTGCTGTCCTGGGATCACTCTGCTTTGCCATGTTCTGCCAGCAAGTAGTCATTATACCAAAGTTCAAAATGGCTTACCTAGTCTCTAAGGAGTCAAGGATGTGGAAGCTAAGATGTGGTGTGAGGCATGAGGGAAGAAAACAAAATGGACAAAAATCTGATAATTAAAAAATAAGACTAAAAGCTTTTCTCTGAAATTTGAAAGCAAGGAATAACAGATCAGGATAGCAAACAAAGAGAAAGAACAATGAAAACTACCATCAGCCTCCCCCTTTTCATCTTCTGAAGGACAAATATTTCTCAGAGAGCACTATATGTACTCTGTAATAAGTAGCTTTGTAATTTTCATTATAAAGATCATGCAATAACAAGAAAATTACAAGGATCATTTTATTTTCTGACAGATGAAATGGCACAGGATTGGAAATTCAACACTAGACAATGATTGATATTCAGTGGAATTTCTCCACTGCACCCAAAGCACGTTATTAAGTAATATAAGCAAAATGTAGGGTAATTAACACTTAACTACACAGTATTTGCAAAGGCACTACATTCTGTTGCATATTGTTTAAGATATTGTCAGCTTCTTTTCTTCAAATCAAAGAGAAATGGAAACAGAAAGCACTTTTGCATGTGTGCCTCGTAGACCTAAATACTATGAAGAATGATTTCTCTAAACCCTAGATGTGAAACCCTGAAGTTTCATAGAGAGTACAATGGCCCTCACAACCTGACCTGTGTGCACAGGATGCTGGAGCACTTGCTGTTTATATAGAGCCTGTATTGAACTCATGCAGAAAATTCCTGAGGATCAATCTGTCTGGCACCCTCAGTTTTCTTCTCTATTCTAGGAGAAACAAGGACCTCAAACCTCAGACAGCATCTGACCCATAATAAATGGAAAATGAAATAATTTGTAGCTTAATCTTTCATCTGCAGATCCCTCTACAGGTTTGGCATGGAGTTTATTTTTTCATCTCCTGGTAGCTGTCAGGACAAGCTTTTGAAAAGCCTGGTTATGTAAAGCAAGCTGCATCTAGCTGTGCAAAGGTGATATAACATTTATTTTTATTTATATTAGAGTTGCGGTGAAAACATCCCTTGTGCTAATAACCCCACTGTGCTAAATAGTGGGTGAACATGTCAAATTAAATCGATTATATAGTCATTTGTAAATCTACCAGAGGATGCCATTTGCAAGGGTGATGCAGAATCTATGGCAGATTCCCCAGCAAAGGGGGCTGAAGGAGTACAAGAAAACTGCATATTCTTCTGTGCTAAAATATAATGACCAACACAAAACTGGGATTTTAATTGTCTCTCAGCATCATAAATTGTGAGTTTGGACTCTCTTACTGATCTTACATATAAAAACAAAGATAATTCTCCAGCTACCCTTTACAAACAGAAAACCATAAATCCCATGTCTTGAATTTACAGAATATAAAACACCATTCTGTAGCAGACTCAAATCTGCTCGACAATGACAAGGCAATGCTGCCATGCAATTACCTTGGGAATCTCCACGGAAGTCAATGACAAGTGAAAGTTATAACATCTGTCTCTGAATCCTCACTTTATGATTTTATGTAAAGAAGAACAATCATAGATGCATGACAAAATATCAGTTTCAGATTTTCTGACTTTTCTTTCAGTCTTAACAATATTTAAATATGGCTCACCTCACATTAATGCAGGCATTATATAAAATTTTTTAAAAAATGAGATCTGGCTCCCACAAAGTCTTTTATGGGATATATTAATGTACATATTATTCAAGAGATTGAAGTCTTCTCTTCACAGACGTGTCATCCTTCTGCATAACAGTAATATTAGGCAGGATTTAAAATAAAAATAAATCAAAATCATCATAATAAAAAGCTTTTTATGTGCTCAAAAGACCAGAAGAGTTGAAATTAGCAGTTTCGGTGTGCTAGGTAGGTACAGCCTGGTTTTGTTTTTTTTTTTTTTTGTTTGTTTTGGTTGTTTTGTTTTGTTTTGTTTTGTTTTCTCTTTTTTTAAATTAATCTGGATTATTTACCTGGCTTGCTGGAAAGGAGTTATTAGACTCCACACATTACTGTCTCTGAAGCCTGCACAAAAAGCCAGAAGATGCCTCGCAAGTAGCAGCTCTCATATATTTAATTTGCTTTAGTAATAGAACTATTTTTTAAAACAAAGTTTAGGGCCTAGACTAGCTCTGTTTTTAAAGGAAATTTTGCTAATAAATTGCTTCATTGGCAGAACTCAATCTGCAGTTTATTCAGACTGTAGTATTCTCATGTGATACTTATGAGTCTGAGTTGAATGCTCAGAAATGAATTCTCTATATTTTGAAGGAAGGCAGAAGGACAGACTGAATAACCAAAAGCCTAAATAATTTGTAACTAGTGAACAAAGAAGAGCAAATGGGGGTAGTTTCACCAGGAAATCTGAAGGTGTGTATGCAGAAGAGGAGACAGGAATTGCAGCATACAGAACAAATACAGAACTCTGAAGACACTCATCACTAGCAGAGTTATTTTTCATGTCAGTTTTTCTTTAATTTGCAAGCTCTCAGGGCCAGACCCATTAGCACACTGACCATGGTGCCTCAACCCAGGCATCGGACTGCATTTGTAGGACTGTGGCCTATATTTTCCTGACAAATGAGGCCAGGAAAAGGATGGGTTGTACTCAGGCAGCTGACAGCATCATAATGATACAAGGAGAAGTGCAGAACAAGGGGGCTGTGCTGAGATACATCTGTAACCAGAGAGACCTCTCTGAGATTGAAATATTTATATAATATGCAGCGGGCATCCAAAGACAGCAGATCTGAATGCACATCTCCCAGAAGAAAAAGGCCCCACTGCAGGGAAGAACATGGCTGGCCACTTTGGATACAGAGTGTTATAGTCCCTAGCAGGAACGGATATAAAGAAGGAACTAGCAACAAACAAAAAATTAATGAAGAATTGGTGATCAGCATGAGAGTGACAAAAGGAGCCCCCTGCCAAATATGCTAGACACACTAGTTGATGTGTGGCTTTTCAGAAGCATGAAGCCACTGAAAAATTGCTAGAGTACATACAAAAAATAAGCTCTATTCTTGTCCATATTAACCTGTGTGGACACATGCTATGCTGCAGAATGACCTTGGGAAGGTCAAAAGGGGTTGGAGGCTCTGTTAGCAGACACAGAGATGGCAATTTTAGGGCTATTCCCATTAGTCCTTTTTGAGAAGTGTCAAAGATCAGATGAAGATGGATATGATCTAGAGGTAAGTACAGGTAGCGTTGACAGGAAGATAATTATTTTTCTGAACCATGAAATGGTGTTTCATGAATGCATCTTCCCAAACTTTGTCTCAGGGTAGTTAAAGAAGTGGGAAAAGCAAAGTCACATGTTCTTGTAGCTTCCTTTGAGAACATGGGCAGAACAGGTTTGCCTTAGTTAAAACAGAGAAAAATGTCCTCAAGTCCTTGGCTTATAAGAAATAATAACAAACTTAAATAGCCAGACTGAGAGTAAGCTCAATGTTGACAAGATCCTTGCCCTTAAAAAGAACTTTGGGCTGACCTATCACTCAATATCCTCTGTGAAATTCAACTGACGGTGATAGCTGCAGGGTCTGCGTTCAGTGTTTTTCATTTCTCCATATTTCACATGCAATTTTTCCAACAGTGACATATATAAACATTTGTGCAGCGTATAAGAACTCAGGAGGAATGTGAATGAAGAGAGACATAGCATGGAAGCAGTATTAAGAGGTACAGTGTTTGCCCCTTCCATCCCTAACTTCTAGAGCCTAACAGAGGCTAATTTAGCTTATGGCATGATTCATAGCAGCCTAAGGAGTATTTTAATTTTTGCCAACTGCAGTATTTTAAAGATGTTTTTTCATTGAGAGACTGCTAAGTCTGTGTAGTTGTTTAACCCCAGACAGCAACTAACACCACTCAGCTGCTCACTCATTCCACTATTCTCTATATAAAGCATACAAGTTTATCCAAACCAGTTCTTCAGTCTCTGCAGAAAACAATGTGCAAACATTTCTTTGTAGTTCTAAATTCCCTTTCATGTGTATCATATATGACTTCTTAGTGGAATCATATTTGTATCACTAGAAGTCAATACGTTAATAAACTTGTCATCTAAATGGAAATGGTTTTGGAAGGGCATATCACTGACCTAGTGGTTAATCAGCAATGATAAACTTATGAAGTAATGAATTTAAAATAATGTGTGTTATGAAAACACATACAATGAAAAGAAAATGGAAGATTCATCATCCACAGAAGTATCAATATATATCAATATATATCAATAGATATCAGGGTGAGTACCCCAAGACTTCGATTAAGTAAACCTTTAAGCCTTACATCCAGGAATCTGACTCTAACCAATAGTCCACAGCATATATGTGTAGAAAAGTCCAGGAGGCTGTTATTGCCTCACAAGAGTTCTGGATGGAAATAAATCAGAACTTTGCCTTATGTGAACTGGGAATTGATATGACCTTCATGGTGCAGACCTGTCAAGCTGTAGCAATGATGAATGCAATCAGACAGCTATTAGACGCTGTTCTAATTTAGACAGAGCAAAACCTATTGAGTAATGTCAAATGAAACAAAAAGCAGGACTGGAGTGTGAAAGGGCTTTAGTTCCCTCTAGGTAAAATTCAAAGGTCTTTGTAACATCAAGGCCTTGCTGATCTGGCCATGAAGGCCTTGGAAGTGATGAGGCAAGAATATTGACCAAATATGGCAGAATCCTGTCACAAGTCTCAGAGGAAGCTTAAAATTTCTACAGGAATGCTGTGTTTTTGCAAAGGTTCGAGCAAGGAAGATAAATAATTTTTGAAGTTTGCCTTTGTTCCCTTGTCAATCATACCTAGAAGATTAATTCTTAAGCAAGAAATGTGTGATGGAAAGTATAATTTATCTCAATACTGTTTTATCACCTTAGTCAAGACCATATTTATGAAAAACACTGTGACAATTTTATGTATATCAGTAACTACATGAGCAGAAAGACTCAAAACTGAAAACCGCTCCCATGAACCTAAACTACTTTCAGTATTTTAACATATGTCTGAAAATGGTCCCCAAGCCCCTCCAAACCCATATGTGAAAAAGTTCAGATTACAATCAAGTGTGAAATACCTACAAATTTTTAAGACTCCACAAAATTGTTATTGGAACTGTCTTTTCAGCTAGACACTGGCCCAAAAATATTCAGTTTCTGTTCTTGACCCCCCCTGAATTTACAAGAAAATAGAGAATGCTGTAATACTGAAAGTGCATTTCTTCTGTTTAGATCAGATTTTTAGCCTGTTCCAGGTTGGACAAAGTATCCAGAAGAGTCCAGATCTAACAGAGGGATTAAATGAAGATTGGAAGTCATTTTAGGGACAAATTTTGTCTGGGACTTAGGAGTGACTATTGTTTCAGAAGCATATAAGGCCCTCTATAGACAGATAGGACCAGCCTCATGTTCCGAATCTGTAGTCCTCATGGGTAACTTCAACTACCCCAATAGCTATTGGGGGGACAACACAGCAGGGCACAAGCTGTCCAGGTGGTTCCTGAAATACATTGATGATAACTTCCTTCTCCAAGTGGAGGCAAGTGCTATCCTGGACTTTGTTCTCACCAAGAAGGAGGAGCTGATGAAGAACATGAAGCTCGAGGGTAGCCTTGGCTGCAGTAAACATGAAATGGTGGAGTTCAAGATTCTTAGGGCAGTAAGGAGGGCACACAGCAAGCTCAAAACCCTGGAATTCAGAAAAGCAGGCTTTGGCCTCTTTGTGGATCTGCTTGGTAGAGTACTAAAGCACTGGAGGAAAAAAGGGCCCAAGAAATCTGATTAATATTCAAGGATAACCTCCTTCAAGCTAAGGAGAGATGGTTCCCAACAAAGAGGAAGTCGGGCAAAACCACCAGGCATCCCACATGGATGAACTCAAACAAAAAAGAAGCCTACAGACTGTTGAGGCAAAGACAGGTAGCCAGGGAGAAATACAGAGAAATTGTCTGAAGAGGAAATCAAAAGCCCTGATATAATTAAATTTGGCCAAGGACATCAAGAACAACATGAAAAACTTCTCTAGGTCCACTACTGAGAAAAGGAAGACTAGAGAAAATGCAGGCCCTCTCTGGAAGTAAATGGGAGACGTGGTTACCCAGGACATGGAGAAGGCTGAGTTTCTCGGTGACTTTTTTTGTCTCAGTCTTCACCTGCAAGTGTTCCAGCCACACTACCTAAGCTGAAGAAGTCAAAGACAGGGACTGGGAGAAGGAATAATCACCCACTGTAGGAGAAGATCAGGTTCAAGACTATCTAAGTAACCTGAAGGTGCACAAGCCCATGAAACCTAATAAGATGGATCCACAGGTCCTGAGGGAACTGGCAGATGAAGAGCCACCTCATATTTGAGAAGTCATGGCAGTCCAGTGAATTTTTTATTGACTGGAAAAGGGGGAAATTAATCCCCAGTTTTAAAAAGGGGAAAGGAAGACACTGGGAACTACAGACCAGCCAGTCTCACCCCTGTGCCTGGCAAGATCATGGAGCATATCCTCCTGGAAACTGTGCTAGGGCACATGGAAAATAAGGATGTGATTGGTGACAGCTAACATGACTTCACTAAGGGCATATGTGCCTGACAAATTTGGTGGCCTTCTATGATGGGGTTACAGTGATATGGTGGATAAGGAAAGAGGAACTGACATCATCTACCTGGACTTGCGCAAAGCATTCAACAGTGTCCCACACAACATCCTTGTCTTCAAATTGAAGAGACAAAGATTTGATAGATGGACCACTCAGTGGATAAGGGATGAGCTCTAAGAGCTGCAGTCAATGGCTCAATGTCCAAATGGAAACCAGTGATGAGAGGCATTCCTCAGGGGTCTGTAAAGGGGCCAGTGCTGTTTAACATCTTTGTCAGTAACAGACAAGTGGGATCAAGGGCATCCTCAGCAAGCTTGCCAAGGACACCAAGCTGTATGGTGCAGTCAACACACTGGAGGGGAGGGATAACATCCAGAGGGATCTTGACAGGCTTGAGACTTGGGCCTGTGCAAACCTCATGAACTTCAACAAGGCCAAGTGCAAGGTCCTGCACCTGTGTTGGGGAAATCCCAAGCACAAATAAAGGTTGGGTGATCAGTGGATTGAGAGCAGGTTGGATGGGGTTTTGAGCAATGTGGTCTAGTGGAAGGTGTCCCTGCCCATGTCAGGGAAGTTGGAACTACAGGATCTGTAAGGTCCTTTCCAACCTAAACCATTCTCTTATTCTATGAAATATCTGCTGGAATCACCATGAAACCTGTATTGACTTTGCCTTAAGTGATGATGGCATAACCATCATGCTGGATGGAATAAATAACATGATGCCAAATGCCCAAAAGAAGTTCCAGCAACCTAGGAGATCCTGAAAGATCAGAAACAGAAGAAACGGTGTTGTAATCTTGTGAGGATTACCTACTGCTGGTGACGACAAATCATTGGAGTGTGGAGCAAGTGGAGCAGGGCTGCACTGAACTGATACAGTTGGTAGGTGCATACCTGAAAAGCAGCTGGGCACATTCAGCTCTTCAAAGGGTAATCTAAACCAGGATGAATTGGTCTCTATGGAAGAGAGACAGCATTATGAACAAATAATCTTTTTCATTTGGGCCTGAAAATACCTGAACGTCCTTTGCAATATTTGCTAAACATTGTCAAACTAGCCAGAACCCAGACTTGACTACAGGGAGAGTGAGAATCTGGACACAAAAATTTCCTTGCTTTTCTCAGTAACTATGCTTCAACAAAGGACTAATCTGACTGAGGAAGACCTAGGGACTTTTAGCAAATCTAACAATCTCTTGATGTTAAATCAATCCTACCAGGATTACAAATACATATGATTTTGCCATGCCAAAAATACCCAGACAAAACTTTTGGAAATGAATGGATATATTTAGGACACATTCTAAGAGATCAAGAAATAGAAACTGCTTTTCAGCTGTCAGATGGGCTTAAGTCCTTTTATATGAAGCTAGTGACACACTGGCTACTTCCATACTCTTAGATAAGTAAAATGATAATTTATATAGTTAATCTGTGATAATGGTCCCTGGTATAATTCTGGTCCTTGCACTGTCCTAAAAAATACCTGAGAATGGTTTCAGAGCAATAACATTTCAGGGGCCATTTCCCAAAGGCCTTCTGCACACAGATGCCCTGGTTTGGAGGCTGGAGGAACTCACTAGCATAGGCATAGGCTGATTTTGTGTCAGGCAGCCTTCCTTTTCACTTTTAATTCACTGCTTTAGATACCAAATCCTTGGAAAAATCCTCCTGCTTCTGATCAGCACCACATATGAAAGGGTCCTGCATGTTCTACTCCTTTATTGATCTTTATTGTTGCAATGCAGGAACAAATCTGGACTTAAAAAGGTGAATTATTCCCTCAGCTGAAATTAGTATGAACTTACTATTTAATTTATCAAAACCAAAGTTGTTAAAGTTGTAGTTAAAGTTGCAGTTATAGTTAAAAAGTTCTCGTTGTCCTAAAATGGAAGTAGAGTTAGGCCAAAGTGATGTGATTTTGAAAACCCAATTCAGATGTGGTGCTTATGGCAAATGGTAAATTCCTTTCAAAGAAAATTTTAGCTGAAGCCGTGAGTTTAAATATAATTTGCTCTGTCAATTTGTATTAGTGATATTCTGTACAGCTTTACTTGCTAGAGTGACAGTTTCTCAAATCTAGGTTTTGATTTATCGTATGTACTGTGCATTAAAATACAACTTAAGATTTATAATAATTGCTAGAGCTGCAGAAGAGAGAAGTAACACAAATCATTTAATGTAATAGGACTTCCTGTGTATGAGCTGCTTTATTAGCTTACCATGCAGTTGTTTTAATATTCTAACTCAAAGGCTCCTATCAAAGACATTACTAGTCTTAGTAACAATGTGAATTGCCAGCAGTTTACAGAGTGTTTATTTCAGTGGCCATAACTTCCCTTTCCTTTGAGACCTTATGAACTTCCATTGTAGTAGATTTATAGCTCTGCTTTGGAAATCATTACTTAAATTCAGTTAGGAGTTATTATCTTCCCTTACAAATTGTTAACATTAAGTTGTCTATAGTAAAAGATTTTTATTATTGAGAAGAAATTTACAAGTTTAGAGTTAATAAGGGTTTCATTTCCACCGCACGGTAAATATGCAACTGTATCAAGTCTCAGAAGCAGTTTATATGATTGCTAGTTTCCTAAAATAGCCTAAAGTCAAACTTCCGTTTCCTGTTTCAGAGCTTTTTCTACTGTCCTAGAATGTTTAAATGTATAAACCATTGTATAAATGTATAAACCATAAATGTATAAACTTAATTATCGGTATAAAAGCAAAGTATGGATACTTCATCCCGTACTCATGCAGTGGAGGGCAGTAGAATCTCCATCTCAAAGCTCTCCCTTGACTGCATAGAAGGTCATTATTATATACACTCAAGGGCTTTGGCGATAATTCCCTTAGGAAAGAGGTAAAGATTCCACAGGATAAGTGATAACACAAGGAACTAAAGGAAAGGAAACGAGCACAACAGACATAACTGGAAAGCATGCAAGGTACTGCTAGCCAAGGGTACTGTAGAACTGTTTAAGGTTAAGTATGTGGATGCTTGTGCTGATGCATCTGAAAATAAAGCAGCAGATCTAGCCAAATTCCAAATAGAACAAGTAACATTGTATGAGAAATATGAATTTTCCCAGCAGGTGAACTCATACACATTTTCTGAAATGCAAGAGGTCAAGGGCCTCCATATAAACCTATTTAAAAGGCGTATTTTAAAAATGTTGTTTTAAACCAGCTTCTCAAAGATATGACTTTTTGAATATAATACTTTTGTATTTTAACAACTTCTGTTCAACCTCCATGCTTTCACAATGACATAATCTTTCCATGACCTATAATGCCTATTAAAATCTGCACTCTTACTCAAGCTTGTTTTGTTTTGATTTTTAGGGGGACTGGGGTGGAATTTTAAAGTAATTATTTAAGACATAGCCAGAACTGCACATTTTCAAGGATTATTTGAAAATTTTTAATGGTATGGCTACTAGACTATGACACTAAGTCACTGCATAAAGGATGTTTCTAGATGTCTTAGTTTCTCATGCTTTAGTTTAAACATAAATTCACTGCTGAATATTTCTGGTTTACACTTCTTCATTTTGGAAGAAAACGTAACTATGAAATGATGACAACTATCTTACTATGAACTCTAACTTAATTCCTCTCTTGGAAAAAGAAAATTTCATAAACAATTGTGTATGAATACATCACAACTCTTCTGGAAAATGCAGTTACTAGTAAAGAATTTTACAAAACCAGTCCTTTTAAAATAAAAATTTTAGAGACATAGTGAAAAAAAAAATGCATTGTTAAATTGTAATTGTAAGCAATCGTTACATTCCATTGTAAAGTTATTCTTATATAATTCAGCAAAACATCTATCATGCAAGCAATCAAAACATCTATCATGCAAGCAATCAAAACATTTAAAATCTGGAGTAATAAATACTTCCACAATACTGCTTATAAGCCATCCAAAGAATTAAGTTGTTTAAAGTAATTGTCCAAAAATTCAAATGATGGAGTCTTAGTAGATTTCAGACAATTCACAAACATGAAATGGGTCAACTTCTAAAAAACAACAAATAAGAATAAATATGATTTCAAAAGATCGAGCTTAGATTGCAGCAGAATAGCAACAGATTTGGCTATATATTAGAAGCAATTTTCTTAAATTCATAACTTAACTGGTTCTATAAAATTGTAATGTCATAGCTTAGAGATGTCATTGGATGCCTGTGTAATTAGCATTAAAAGTTAAATACACTGCCATTATTATAACACTAAAATTTGAAAAATCAGAAAACCTAGGATATTCAAAATAGAAATATTATCCTTAGAGTCCCACAGAGAAAGGTATGTTTAGCAATTAGCTAAAAATCCCCACTACCTTACTTTTTTTGTTTCAAGTATTAATAAAGATGCCAACATGTGAAAAATCCCTCCATTAAAACTATCCACATATTTCAGCTGATGTTTTTATAGAACATTCATTTGTCATTCCAAAGCTCCATAATCAAATGTTGGAGTTCTACCAAAATAGTTCCAAATATCAGTATATTTCCCAAATTTTGACAATTATTTCAAAATGGTACTTGATTCATTTTGAAGGTACTTTTAGAATGTCATATATCATGACCTTGAATTCTCTTTCAGCTACGCAGAAAACCAATAATTCTCTACTATAATTGTCGTATGTTGACCCCTGAGGTTAAACCCCAGAAATTAGTCTTTGAAGGTGTTGCCTCTTCCCCCGAAATTGCTTTCCATAATATTCCCAAAATATAATTACCTGTTATTAAAGTGAATACCATGCACAGCTGAAGACACTGTGCTTGGCATAGCACGTCATCTGCATTGCTTTCACTCCCAACAATGATATCAACACAAAGAATGAAGTTTTCCAATGGCTGTTTCAAATAATATACATGGGTTTTTTCATCATTTTGCATGTTAATAGCACTTGAAAACTGGATTCTCAAATTTGCCATTGGAAAATTTCAATTTAATGGAGATAATAATTAATAGTGAATTTATAATGCAATTAGGGTTTCAAGGACCTAATTAAGATTGGGTGCCATTAAGATCATCATTATCTTAGAATCATAGAATGTTTTAGGCTGGAAGGGACCTCTAAAGGTCGTCTGGTCCAACCTCCCTACACAAGTAGGGACATCTCTGCCTAGGGCAGGTTGCTCAGAGCCCCATCAAGCCTAACCTTGAATGACTCCAGGGATGGGGCCTCCATTAACCCTCTGGGCAGCCCATTCCAGTGGCCTATTACCCTTGTCAAAATTCACAATAAAATTAAATTCCCTTCCTTCTGGGCATTTTTCTAAAAGACAGGTTTTTAAGGATCATCCAAAATTTGGAGGAAGTTTGGTTCTGTTATATCCATAACAGTCTAAAAGAGACTGTCCCTTTCTCCCTTTTATGTTATCCTCACAATGAAGAAAAAAAGATTGCAGAAATATCTGATTTTTCTTAAGAGACATTAAAAAAACCCCTGTGCTCATTTCTGAGGGAGCAACTGACTCAGTACTGGTCTCTTACCCAAACAAAAGCACAGGTGAGCATGCAAAAAGCAAAGGCAACTACAGCAGTACATGTAAGTGGAAGAGTTTCCTTTGTTACTGTACTGTGAAGGGTTGGGTGTAAAACAGAGAACTATGAAAAGTGAAAAAAACTATTCCACACAACATCTTTCATCAGTAAAATTGACTTAAGGAGCTCCATTCCTGAACTGATCTAGTTAAAGTCGTTGCCCCAAAGCTGTGCTAGTGCAATTGTGAGAAAGATAGGGACAGTTAGATAGCCAGTGACACTTGATTTATGATGATAACAGACGGATGTGACGTTGTAAACGTGGGCTATATAACACAGTGTTACTCTGTAATAAACCCCTTTTTCGCGTCCACCATATTGGCGTAAGCGTGGAAATTGGCGGTGCGGCCGTTGAGCGTGCTGCATAGTTAGCACGGACCAGGTCACATCTGTAACCTTCGTGTATCCCAGAGATTTAGAGATACAAGAAGGCTACAGTGAATTATATAAGAGAACTGTCCAGATTAAAAACAAGATTGTAAACTTCTCACCACAACCTTTTTGTGGTCAACTCAGCTATTTCCTCTGCTTTACACCTCAGTGAAGCCCCAAAAAAAATGCATTGGCCAACTTACGGTGATGGTAAGGAGTTGGGGACAGGGATCCAGAGGCAGATAGTTCAGTTATACCTGGCACTGCTGTCAAAAAATTGGTACAAGGAAGTGTGATATGAGGGAAAGACAGCAAGATAAGTCTAAAGAAAGTAGAGCTTTGAGAAAAGCCTATAAAGGAATATTTTGGAAAAAATGCTCCCCAAAAGGTGTTAGGCATTGTGAAAAAAATACATTATCTACTCCTGTAGACAGGGCTTTCCTCATAAACTGACAAGGTCTCTCAAGGCAGCACCTCAAGCTATAAGCATTCTTCTGTCTGGAAAACCCACAGAAGCAGGCAAGACAAATAGTCTCCAATGGGCTTTTCAGTGAAGGGCTATCAAATATTTCCAAGCATAACCCAGAATTCTGTAAAATTGCAGGGAAGACTACAAAAGTACATGCTGTACAGAGTATCACAGAAAACAAATTAATTACATAGTTGGTTCTGATGAGTAAAATATGGTTGATGTGCACAATGTGGTAGCCCTAGACTTCTCCAAGGATTGACTGCATAAAGAAACTGCATCTACTAGGTGAAGTGGTTTCTCTGGTCCATTCTTCTCTCAGCCATGTCAATCCAACCATATAAACTTTGATTTTTGAAAGATCCAGATGACACTTGCTTTCTTGCTTTGCTTTTTAAATAAAATGGTTATATGCTTTAGTTTCTGGGCTCAGAAAGAATTGTATCAACACAGCTGAAGAGGTAGAAAAAAAAGGTGCAGCGGTAAGAAGGGGCTAACTTGAAGGAAAGGGAGCACAAGTGAATTTCTTAAGATATTTTTGCTACTGAACACATTACTCCATCTAAGTATGCCCTTAACGTAAGGGGGTCACAGGAGAGGTAAAAGTTAAGGCCTTAAGTGAAGGGTCTCTGTAAGACATCAGAGATAAAGGAATGCAGCAGGAGAGCAGGAGAGTGACAGAAGTCTAGTTTAACTCAAGCAATGTGATAAACCAAATCTAGAATGAAAAGATGACTCTTCCCTGCTAGGGGAATTAACTTTTCCTCCCACAGAAGTCCTTTGCATTCCTGCATCTCAGAAGGCATTTTCATATACATTTAAAATCTAATTACAGTTCATTCTTCATTCCAGATTCAGTACATTTGAAAAAAAACCAACCAAACCACTGAAAGTATGTTTAGGGAAGAAGTGGTCAGCAAGAAGCAGTGAAAAGACTTCATATGTCAGTAAAGAGTATCAGAGATAGGGGTGTGTGGTATGGAGACCATAAGTCCAGAAAAATAACACTAGTTTCAAGTGTATTATCTAGAAAGCATAAAAGTCACAAGATTAGGCATGTACAGGAAACTTCTACCTGCCTGACATTTTTTGGCACATCACTAGAAACCCCCGGTGATTTGTTGAGTGTCATGCCATGAGGGCAGTTGACAAAGAGAAGGCTTGTGGAGTGACAAGGATAAATTTAGAAGAACGTGCCATAAGACTCAAAGAGATACATTATCATTCTGACTCTGCCCCGCTCCTGCACAGAATGAAAGATGTAACTGAGAGGCTAAGAGTGTTATAAATTCTTGTGAGGCTATAAGGATATCTGCCTTCTCAGTTGGTATTTGGTTTACTTAAAAACCATCAGAATGAACAAAGAAACGGAATATTTGCCTTTAAATATGAATACTGTGTAAAATATTGCTGTGCTTAATCAGGTCATTCTATTGTCATGTCAGCTGTGAAGGAATATTGCAAAATACTCTAAGATGTCAGTAGTGCAAATAAAGCCTTCCATTTCTGCTGCTGTGTTTGTGTGTTCTGCTTTGTTGAGTGGAAAACTGTTAATAACCATTTCCTAAATTAATACTGCTAATATTGCTGTCCATATTTGAGCAAATTACTAAATACTGTTTGCTTATTAGAACAGTGTGCAGCAACAGCATTCTATTTTACGCACTCAAGCCATAAATAGCTTCATCTCTTTTCTCAAATATTGTAGTGTGTAAAGGTAGGGGAGAAATTAAAATTTAAGAGATGTCATTAAAGCTGTCACAGGATTTGTCAATACTCATGTTGAATTTCTTGTGTATTAAATACTGTACCAGGGGATGTATTGTGGAAGATTGGTAATTCAGGGTACTGTATGGAAACCAGTAGAATTGCATTAATGTTTCTGGACTCCTAGAAATGTCACCATCCTCACGAACTTGATTTTTTAATTTTTTTTTCTTCTCCCTTCCACCAAACAAAAAGCTGCATTAGAGACTTACACTCAGTTTTATAGCTTAAGCCTACCTACAAACTATACATCAATACAAGACTAATTGTGCATAAAATTTAAATTCTATTGCACTGCTACATAAAAATGCAAAATGCTTCAGTGGTATAATGGTTGCTACTGAGCTCAATCCAATAAGGGTTGCCCCAAGGCAAGTCATACAAATGCAATTATCTCTCACATACTCAAACTGCTTTCTTTCACAACATTACTTTTATTATGCAAATGTATAAATCTAATTTTAATCCGCAAGACTATCTAGAAGATTAAACCAGTACTCATGTCTTACCTTCTCTATAGTGTAATTAAAGCTATTTAAAAATTTAGTCTCGGAGGAATGATTCTAATCCAAGAAAGAGTTCAATATTATCCTCAACCTAAATTATAAAATACAGATATTAGAAAAAAAAAAACAAAACCAACAAATTTAATTCAATACACTCACTTGCTCTCTCTCCCCCTTTCCTCCTGGAGCAAGGGGTGTTTATTGTTCAGATCAAGGTAATGTGGATATGGGACTATGGACTAGGAGAAGTCCATGTTTCAATAAGGGAGGCAGAATTGCTGAATATTCATTGCCCTGCAACCTGTGTAATAATTTTGATGACTATTGTAGTTGCATTCTGATTAGGTGGCATTTATACTCTATGCAACTGTGACTGACGATGGAAAGTGCTGAAAGAATGAGTGAACCAGACTGGCTATGTCAGCAAGAAATGAGAGCAGAGTAAAAGCCTGTGCAGAAAAGTTCTAGGATAAAAGGACAAAGGGAAAGTGTCCCTCACAATCAAGTGGGATATGGAACGGAAGAGACTACTGCTATAATCTACCCCTCTGTATGATCCCATGATTTCTTATGACCTGCCTGGGGAGAGGGTTTATTCCATTGCTGAATGGGCCTGCTCCTTCAGCAGTAACAAGGGGCTCTTCCACCAAGGCAGTCCTTTTGACTGGAGAAGAGGCACATCCCATATAGGAAGTGTTATCCTGATAAACCCTGACAAATATTAACAGCTTTTAATGAACCATGCAAAATGCACTCGGATTTTGTTATTTTGGGTTCTCTGGAAAAGAACTGTTATATATGTGTAAGGAAATAACTCATACGATACAAGACTCAGGAACACAGAAAAATAAAAGGATGGAAATTTCATTTCACTTGTGTTTGAGCTGAAATATCAAGGAATACATGTTCCAATAATAAATAGTGCAAATAAATTAAAATAAACTGCATGAAAACTTGTGATAATTCCAGAAAGAATGCCAACATATAAAATGTTGTGGCCCTTATCCAAGAAATAATTTTCTTTTTTTCTGCAAAGAACTTGTTCTGAATATTTTCTGAACTTCAAAGAGGCATCCAAACCCTTCTGAAGCCAAAAGGATCACAAGGACAGAAACACACACAAGAATTGGCAAAAACATTTAGTTAGGAACTTTCTTTAGTATGATCTTGAAATGCTAGTGACATAACTATCTTTGTCTGGATTATGATGGGAGATTTAAAATGTCTTCTCCCTATTCTCTTTATTCTCCAACCTTGTATATTAAACCTCAAATTCTCACTTTGGTAATCCACCAGGGGATAACTTAATGCAAATAAACAGGACCCTTCCCAAGTCTCAGTATCTGTAAAAGAGATTTTAAAGTTTAAAAACATAAACTGGATATATTTCAGACTAAACTCTTGGAAAACCCCAAAACAATACCAAAAGATAAAGGAGTGACATACATAGACGGATAATGCATCTTTATGTTTTTTGATTATTTTCCCGCTATCATTGTTAAAACAACTTGCACAGAAATTTTGAGCTTCATATTTTTCCTATAGATGTCATTGTAAATTATTAACATTTAAATATATTTTCTGGTCTATAATCTTCTTTTTCAATTGATTATTTTTTTTGTTTCCATCAAGTTGAAAAGGAAACATACCTCTTTAGGCTTATATCTTTCTGTATTACTTGACACCAGGTATTAAAATATCAGTGAAATTATGCTGAAAAACAGAAGACAAAATCATTTGGTAATATATCCTGTGTTCTTCACCACTAAATCTAATATGGAAGAACTAGCAAATTAAAGCTGGTACTCCATTGGCATAGTATGCTTTATGTAGATAGGTTCCTTATTTTTTCTCTTCTCAACATACACCCTTATGTAGGAAAGGTTATTTCCCAGCATGCTCATGGAGCTGTGAAATTCATTTGAACTGGGATTTTTATCCAATTACCCACTTCCCTGTAGATTTCTGTAGCCATCTCACTCCCTTCCTCTTCACTTTGTTTTGAGAATCTTCCCAAGAGCAAGGACTGCTGTGCTTCTCAACTTTCCCAACCTTTTTTAAATATTATTTTATATAATGTTTATTATTCTATCATTTTTATTTTAACGTTCCTCAGTCAAAGATTGAATAGCATAGCTGTAAACCAAAGTAAACTCATATGGTGCAGTAAATGCTTCTAAAGTGAAGACAATGTAAATTTACCCTGTGCTGTGTCATGGTATATCCAATCTCTGGACTAATCCTATAAACATTTAATCAAGTCAACTCTACATATATCGTAATAGCAGCTTAACTATGATTTCTTTGATAAATAAAATATGATTCTGTGAGGGGTTGTATGGAAATATATTTTGATGTAGCTTTAGACAGTAAAAGATAGTATGAAGTGGAAGAAATAAGGACTTTCTAGGAGTTTTAAGGGACACCATGGAATATTGGAGGCAGCATGTTTGCTGAAGTATGTAACAATAGAGCAACAAAACGTGAAAATTTGTTTGTACTGCCAGTTCAATAGAAAATAATTAAATTTTGAGAAGAGAGTCTCAGTTGTTAATGAATATTCATAGCTACCTAGTTCTGATTGTTGTACAAGTTTATACAATTAAGAGCTTGATAGCTGGTTTGGAGGTGGAATTGTGAGCTTCCCTTCTTGTTCAATACAAAAATTATGCCAGATCCTGCCTGACATTCTCTTGGCACTATCATTAAACCCCTAAATGTCCTTTCTTTTCTATGCAAGACTTTTGATTATTATTCTGTTATGCCATTGGTCTGAATAAGGGTGAAAAAAACCCCAGGCTGTGCTAAAAAACAATAGCTGTATGGGTCTTCTGTTAAGTGTTTCAGTCAGGTGAAATGATTCAGTAAATCATAATAAATTCTGTAAGTCACCTAATAACATGTAGCTCACAAGACTGTTCTTTCTCTTTACCAGCAATGGGTGAGCATCTGTGTCCAAAGTCATATAGTGTGGAAAAGCATGTGAAAATGAACTCTTAGTTGTAATAAAAAGTACTTTTAAGGATATTTAAATTCATAGGGCTGAGGGTAGTAATCCTGAAAAAAACAGTGATTTCAGCTTTGTACATAGCAGCTACAAAACTAACCCTGAAAATCCACATCTATGTAGTGTCTCTACTCTTAAAGGCATGTTGAGAAGCTGGAGAGTGTAGAGAAAAGATCCACAAGAATGATTGAGGGTTGTTTTACAGAGATGGATTAAAAAGATTAATCTTTTATTGAAAAAGAAGATTGAGAACTGACAATTACAAAGGATAAGTATCTTCATCAGAAAGAAACAACCCTTGATAGACATGATACTATAATCTAGTGGAGAAATACTTAGAACTATTGGCGGCCAGGCAAATGCAAATGAAGATGAAGCAATAAAGCAGAATTTCTTTTGTAAGAAGATGTCTGATTAACATCCTAGAACTAACTAGCGAGAAAACTGGCTGTTCCTTTGTGACTTTCCAATACAGATCCAGTGCCTTTCTGAAAGGTGTGTTGCCAAACAGTGGTGCTTTCCCAGATTCTGGGGTTTTGGGAGCAATTGTGCAATATATGATGCTCTGTGAGATACAGGATAATAGACGAAATTATTTAATTATGCATCCACAGATGTATGAAACCAGAATACTAAGCTTTATGGGTAGTTTAGACAACATTTTGATTCAGAAGCTGATGGGGATGGGTGATTCCCTGGAAGTGAGACTGTTGTGACTCAGCTATGTAAAAGGCCAAAAAGATACTAGAAGTACATGAAAGATGACTCTCAGGAGCAAAGAAAACATTCAACCGGCATTTCTAAAAGTAATGCATGACCCATGAGGACAAACTTCAGGAAGACAGGGATGATACTAATCACTTAAAGTCCCCATTAATCCTTAGGATAGACTTGAAGTTGCCAAGTTAACAGTGAACATTTCCCTCTTTTGTCCACCTTCTGTTCCTAAAATCTGATTGGATATTCATATTTTAAACAACTGATATCTAACAGACCATGGAAGCAGACAAGGAATCTAAATGAAAAGTGTGTTTATAATCTGCTGGACTTTTGAAATCAAAACCAAAAGCAAACAAAATATAAACCCATTTGTTGAAAAATGCTCCACAAATAACTAGAGAAATAAATTTATCAGAAAGAAATTTAACCTGATGATCTGCCTTTACTCTTAGACCTGAAAACACACTTCATCGCATGGAAGAACATACTGCTATACGTATATCAAATGGAACCTAAGAGTTCCATCTACACCCTCTTTAAAATCAGTCCTTCCCAAACTTCCCAGATCATAGAGTAATTTATTTTTGAATTTTCTTTTTAACTATCAGGGTTCTGTTCCTTTAAAACTGTAACATTATTGTGTCAGTTGAAACTAGGTAATACAGTTCTATGGACCACCTGAGGACTGTTGTACAGCTGGGCCACTGCTTGACTGCTTAAAAATTAGGCACCACTGGCAAGGCTTATTCAGGATCAACAGCCTTGGACTGAAAGATACTCCCCAGGCTAAAAAATAGGGTATTTGACCCTATTGGTATAATGAAGTAATTTTCACTTTCCATGACATTGAGGAGTAAATAGAGCATTTACCCATCCTTCTCATTGTCAATATTTTAACCTTATTGCTGGGGAAAAAGGCCAAACCGTTCTACACACATATTGCTCTGATAAGCACTGATAAAATGATGCAATCAATTATATAAAAGGGATTTGTTCTACAGTAGTATAAGAAGGAGAAACATATTAATGGTTATTACTGTTTGAAAATCTTGTTGGCTGGTCTGACAAAAATAGGAATGCTTTGTACTTTGAAAAATAGAAAGTATTTTTAATAGGTTAAGAGGTGGTGAAACATACTGCCTTGTTGTTTGCTAATCTGTCAGACTGAGAAGTATTTAAAGTGCTGCAAAACTGCAGTGAAAATAATTTAACATGGTATTTGGAGGCTAGGCTGTTCTTACATTAAAGATTTTGATAAGATATAAGCACAGTCAATGTACCTGCAGAGGATTTCAAAAAAACATTGAATTAAAGAAGTCACTGTGAACTAAATGATGTTACAGATACAGAAGGGAAACAAAATGTAAATATGTTGTTGCTCTTTATCCAATGAAATAAAGCACTCAAAAAATATATTTTGAAGCAACTCTCATTCAGACGGTTCTGCTTGTAAAAGGGCATGTTTAAAAAATAGCCCTCTGGAGCTCATACAAAATGATATTTTACCTTGCTCTGCCAGGCCAAGAAGATGACATGAAAGGGATAAAAAATTATAGCAAGATCTGGCTTCAAGGGAATGCTTCTTTGGCTTTATAAATAGAGAGCATTAACTAATTACTCATTTCCCCTTGAGTTTGTATTAATTTTAGTGTGCGCATACAGAAGTTGAATCTTAAAAAAGCAATAAATGTGAATTAGATTTTACTGATCTCAGGATACTCTGATGGTAAGCAGTCTATTCTACCAACATCTGAAATAGGGGTTATTTTGTCACTACTGCTAATAGAGTATCTCTAAAATATGACATACAAATAAGACGCATGCATATGCACAGATATCTATGAAGACTAACAAACGAAAGAACTGAAAAACAAAGACAAATGCATAAGCTTAAAATTAGAGTTTCAATTATAAAATATGGTGGAAAAGTATTCACATAAAATATTCTGAAAAACATAGAGCAAAGGCCTAACTTTAGTCTCAAATATTAAGCATTGTTATTATTTTTCTTTTTTAAGAAATTAAATTCAAACTTTTACTGCCCTTTTTCCTTTTTATTAGTCAAATATAGGTTTTGCTCTTTTTAATGTATTTGCAGTAAAGCAAAAAGAACTTACTTGCCATGCACGGAATTATCAGTACATAAAACTAAAGATAGAGAAACACAAGAAAGATAAAAAGCTAAACAATAGTTTCTATTCAAAAGCATCTGGGCAAGTTTGAATCATAGAATCATAGAATAGATTGGGTTGGAAAAGACCTCCAAGATCATCAATGCTTGAAATATCCATAGGAGCTTTCATACATACACAGTATCATCCTTGGTTATTCATGGACTGTGTTTACTCACTGTCTTCAAATCTGCAGCAATTTCTCACTTGTTTGCATGCTATGTTAAGTACCAACCTTCTGGCATCTTCTGTGTTGCAGTCCGTACTGCAGTGATGTGTATGAACATCTTTCTAAAAACATTTGTTAAAAGTTAATAGAAAACTAGTAGCAACCAAGATTTTATAACATGGAATCTGCAACCATATAACCTCTCAGTGACATAGAAAAAAAGTTATAAGAAGTAGTTTTTTAGCTACTTTGGGCTAATCATACAGTGCTATTGCCCAGTATAATCAGACCTGGAGAAAAGGAGTCACTGAGGAAAAAAAACCAAATCAAAACAAACCAGGCCTGGAATATACTGAATTTTGTTGAAGAAAAACAGATTTAAACTGAACATTTGCTGTGTTTACTCTATGTCTGCTCTGTGTTTGCTCTTGTGTACAATGCATATTATTCCACTGCTGCATAAGCTGGAAAACCATTTTCTTTCCTTATCAATTACTGTAACAGCTGCATATACACTCAAAGCTGAGTACATCCATACATTATTTTCCTAATACTTCAGTAAGTCCATTTGTCTGGAAAGCCAAAAAGCTTCACAAATGAAAAATATAGAAGACAGCCTGTTAAATGTGAAGAAACAGAATTGTGTCTGTACCCAGACAGCAGCCCTGAAGTTTTCTACTCACTATTCAAGATTATTTTAAACACTGGTTACTACACTTCTCAACCTGATGGAAGATAACATGTTCTAAATGGCCCTCATTTCTGTTGTGCTTTATCCCAGTTCTACTGCTTAGTATGGGCATTGCAATACTGAGGACAATTTCCACCGAGGGAAATTGTGTCAAATCTCAATCTGCTACACTACATTAAACTTGGTAGGTTTAATGCTGAGTCCTGTAGACACTAGCACAATTTCTTTTGACTTGATATTAATAGGACATAAAAGTGTTAATATTTTGACCCAATGAATTTGCTTTTTGCTTTCAGTGGCAGACAGTTATGAAAAGTTACAGCGGTACATTAGTTACAGTAATTTGGTTTTGGGACACAAGCAGAAACAAATAAAATCCATTAACAGAGCCAATAGCTATAACCAAAGCTAATAAAAAGGGCTAAAGGCAATATTAAAAAAGGAGTCTTAAAATATCTACAAAAGAAAGAAAATTTAAAGTGAACTTAAGAGTAACTTAATCAGTATTGTTTTTCCAATACTTTAGTTAATGTTTTTAATTTAAAAATATTTAGTAATGTATACCAGTAGGGTAATGCATAAATCCAGGTTTGTTTTTTTTCTTTGCTTCCATACATTTATTTACTTAAAATGTTTATAAGACTTTTATTAATAGGCAGCAAATATGACAAATAAACCAGTCTGGAAACATTAAAATGAGCCTTCACCATAGTTCTATGTCTGTATCCAGCTATAAGCTTTCTTTTCCTTTCAGTGGTGGAATAGCTATTGATGTATTATTATTCTAAAAAAAGCAATTTCATGTTGTTGTGCATGTTGTGCATTGTTGATGTGCATGATATGTGGGACCATTTTATTTTTCTCTCTGAATGCTCTGCAGAGAGAGCTATACCTTTATATAGCATGAATTTGACCTTAATTATATCTTCACATTTTTCTGAAATTATGTACTTTGAATGACACAGCTACTTTACCCAATGAAAGAGATTCAAGACATCAGTGTGAAAGAAAAAGTTAGAGAGCCTGCAGATCTTTACAGAGAAAAAGAGGGACTCAAGAGGTCTGGGGAGGACTAGCCATGGATCAATAGTAATGGCGGTTTACAGCAGAATGAAAAAACCTCATTTATGAGGTTGCACACACAATTTTTTTCTTGAATCAGACAAGTAAAATACTACAATGCTTTCACTAGATCTCATGCAAAACCAGCATGATAGGTGACTTAGAAATGGACTCAGGAACATTGGATACATATCCGTGGTAAGACACACGGCTTTGTGATCCACACGTTATCTGGAATTGATACAACACACTATGGGTTACAGAAAACACTCTAATGACATGATGTGTGTAGCCACTGAAACCAAGCCCATTAGCAAAACCAGCCACCTCACAAATTTATGTGCTACTTATGCTACTTATTCTTGGCTGTGGGTGGGATACAGTGAAAGATTTGCTTTCCTAAGGGAAATAAAAACCAGTAGCATTTTATTGCTCTAGGGAGCTGGAGCCTGCAGTATAAAAATTAAAAATAGTTATAAGTAGGCTCTATCACAGGTATTCATCTCCATTAAACAAAAGAAAAATCCAGTTCTTTCCTCATAATTGTCAGAAAGTTAAAAATGTTTGTTTGGGCTTGTTTACAGAAAGAAGATAAGGCATAGTAAGCTGCAGCATGAAGCGACAACAGATCTGTAGACACTCTTAGTCCATTTTGGCCACCAAGTAGCTTACTTCATTTGAAAACTGCCTCATGCAAATGTAGTTTTAGGGTACAGGCCAACAAATTTCCACAGGAAAAATTGACAAGGAACCTACATACTTGGAGGTGTTAGGCTGCTACTGTCTACTCTTACCTTAAAGGTAGCTTAGCTATAATTTTATGAATATTCTTAACATCCATCATTACCAGTCCAGAATGTTTCCCATACCATACACTGAAAAGAACAGATTTTCTGCCCTTCAACAGGGTTCAGAAAATTGGCAGCCCTTCATCTGCCTAGCAAGGGGGGTACAGAAAGCATACCTGAGCAAGAATCAGTTAACAAGCTATTCAACTTTTAATGACTCAAGAAGAAACTGAAGAGAAACACATATGTCAGAGCTAATACCAATCTTCTCCATTATTTTCACAGTCCAAAGCTGACTGTTTGAGTCAGTCTGTTGCTTTGAAAGGAACAGAAAGAGCAGGAGCTGAACATTACAGCGCCACTTAAGACAATAACAGTATTCCTTTACACATATTGCAATGAGTGAAGGCTGTTAGCTTCAGACACCACTTCATCATTTACAGCTCTGCCCTTTATGTAGACATACTCGTCTTTTACGTGACCATAGCAAGATACAGGAAGAGAGCAAGGGGGAAATCACTAACTTTTACAATAACATACTTAAGTTTGAGACTAAACTAAAAAAAGCCCATAATTTTATGATGAATGTAGTTGCTGCAGAAAAAAAACTGCCAGCAGAAGTATTGAACAGTCTACAACTTTAATCTATTACCACATGATGATAACATATTTTTGGTTCACAGATCCAACTCTCAAAGAGGAACACCATATCATGCTCACACTCAGACTTAATCACTAGCTTCTAGGCTAATTCCTCTGGACTACCTTACTTTAGGGAAGGTTAGATGGTAAAAACAAAACAAAACAAAACAAACCACACACACAAAAAAAATCTTCAATATTCAGTGCAATTTCAATTTCATTTTGCTAGACATAACAATGGTGATGATGAAGTGAAAGTAGGTTCTGTAATCAGAGTGTCCTAAGCTGCAGATGGCTGGAAAGCCATCTTCCAGCCATATCTGGGAATCTGTACCAGAGGAAGTACTGCTAGAGGCTTGTTCTTACACCCAGTGTATGTTTTTGTTACATTGCTCTTCCTAACCTCCAGGGGAAAAATGTGCCCAGTTGTATAGCAGAACATCATCATAGACAGAAATTTTGTTTTGACTCAGTATGTTAAAAGAACAAAGAGAAAAAAGACAGATAGACCCCAGGAACTTGATAGTTTCCACTGTATAGGTTGGCAGAACACAGAAATCTTTCCTTGGGCTTTCTGTCATTAGAAAGGAAGCTAGAGTAAGTGACCCTAGGAGCCATACCATATTTTTTATGGATTAAGTCTCAAAAGAGTTACAAAGAATTGGTGACTCTGCTGCAGTTAAGGGGAATTGCTAGTTGTATAAAAGATGCTCTTCAAGTTCAAATTATTCTGAAATCCTGTCTCATATCATTAAATTTTCTGCCTCTCAGGGTGTAAAGGGTCAAGGTAGTTTAAGATCTGGCTCATTTGAGTAAATGAGCTCTTCATCTCAAAGCCTGAAACAGATTTTGCTTTGGTACTATTGAGGATGTTGGCATTAAATAGAGGTAAGGTGAAAGATTTCACACTAAATAATAGACATGCTTGGCAGTATTGTGAGCTCAGAAGAACTCAAAGAACACTGAGATGAATGAAGCAATTCACAGCTTCTGGGATCTTGTTTCAAATCTTATTTATCTCCACTAGGTGTTTTCAGCTAGGACCAGTGAGGTGTGATTAAAAGGCCACTTCGTGTCTTCTGACACCTGCTATGCTACAGACATCAGGTCCAATTTTGGGGCAGAACACTAGATATATAATCTCCTACTCCTTGTCCATAGCTATGTACAATTACCACAGTTCTGCAGGCCTTTGCAAGTTTACATGCAAGACACTGGGTAGGCATTTTTCTGTCTTAGAACAGCTTGAAATCATAGCAAAGGTGTGGAGTGGGGTCCTTCTCTGAGTCCCAACAAGCCCACAGAGGCAACCGTAATTTCTATTTCCCTTTACTCCATTACAACCTTTCCCTATTCCTGTGTTGTACTTGCAGATCCTCACCCAATGGGGCTTTGGCAAATAAATGCCCCTTTGGCAGAAAAAGGTCATACAGGTAAGAGTGAATTAATCTGTACAGCTCCATCACTGTTCAATTCCAAACACCTCAGGGAGGAAATGCAGAAAACCTGGGCTAAAGTAAGGGTGAAGAAGTAAGGCAATTAGTAATGAGATTGTAAATAGAAGTGGGAAGCGCACCTGGTACAATCACCAGCCTTTTATAAAGAAATCAACATCTATAAATCTAGATGTGAAGAGTTAAAGATACAGGCCAACATCTGCAACATATCCTTTCAGATATGCTTTTTCAGAGCAGTGGCAAATGAAAAGATTAATTTAGAAGAAAGCAAAAGATTAATTTAGAAGAAAGCAAATTCCAGTCTATCAACAGACTGAGAGAAAAAGAACAGAAAAAAGAAGGATCCTATCCCCATGTTATTTCTCTGGTACAGGAAAAAAACCCAGCCCACGCCAAAAAAGGGGTGGTCTTACTAGCCTTCCCAAAACAACAAAACCCAAAAGACTAGAGAAATGCAGGAAGGCTGGTTTGTTTTGTTTGTCTGCTCTTTTACCACTCCAGGATTTTAAAAAGCCCCGTCTAATGGCCTTCCTAAGATACATGTGTAATTTCTCTGTTACTGTAAATGGGTGAAATCACGCTGCTTACTCATATACTTACAAAACTGTTGTGCTGCTACACAAAAGCTGAAGTATGATGGTTAAATGAATTTGCTGATATATTGGTATTAAGAAGTAATTTACAAAGCATCAAAAAGCCTAAGGGAAGGCCATGGTTTAAATCTAATATTTGGTGCAGATTACTAATTTATATATAATCTGCACTGCATATGTTTGAGTTTTCTCTTGTTAACATAATACAATTTAATATATTAGATAGCTTTACATGTTTTATGTACAATTATGTACTGTCATTATGTCACTGTGCCAAACTTCTTATGAGATGAAAAGATATTTGTTGCTTGAAAGGGCTCTGAATTGCTTGAAAGGGAACTAATGAGTGAACAGGCAGTAGTAATTTAATATAGACAAATGATTAGTGAGGACCTCCAAGAAAGCAAAGCCGTGACTTCACATTCTTTTGCTAAACAAGAACTACTTTCCAGGCTGAGAAAGTCCCAAGAATAAAGGTTTTCAATTACAAGCAATTACAAAAATCTTATGCTGATATTTCCCTATTTTAAAAAGCTGAAGATGCTAATAATAAACAGTAGGAAAAAAGGAATAGCTGAGGAACTCCTAGGATCTACAGTACCATTCAGGTTGTTGCAAAAGGCAAGGATGATCTACTTTTCCACATTAGGATGTGTTATCATTTAATTATAAATAAATATTTGAACGCAGGTTGAATGTGACTATAATTTTCTTTCACTGTTTGGTGGAAAGGAAAATCCAACTCCTGACATGGACAGAGGAGAAAGTCACTATAACAGCTATCCCTTGACTTACCTTTGCCCTTAGAATTCACTTTCATGAATTACCTTCACTTAAGCCCTCACGAAGGCCCATAAATGGCAGTCCTATTTGTCATCCCATCTATGCACCAGTCCCGATACACTATTTAGAATTTAGCACTGAAATTAGATATATTTTTTTCCTTCAAGAGGCACACAAACCATTTGAGATGTCAGAACAACAGCTTTACACCAGTCTGCTCTAGCTAATCTTCCTGTTCATTGAGAAGCACGGAGATGCAGAGATAGAATTAGCATGAATTAGTAGGACACGGTGAAGAGGGCACACACCATGTTTCTTGGTGATTCCAAGTGTCATAGTTAGAGGGGCTGGGACCATATCATTATGTGGGTAGAAGCAAAAACTGTGTATTCTATACCCTCTATGTCATTGCTCACGGGCTGTTAACAAATCACTGGCAGCAGCTGCCCAGGACGCACCTTCACATCCAGCGGGAGGAGTCCTCTCTGTTAATGGATGCTTTCTTTGCCCGTGACTCATAGAGAACTCCCTCGTCGAGTTTAATGGGCAGTCGAGGACCCACCGCCTGACTCACAGAAGGACATCAACCCGCTGTGAGATGCTCTGCCCAGGGGGGAGGAGCCGAGTGCTGCCACGCGGAGATGGTCTGCACGAGGGACCCTGCCCCGACGGATTTCCGGAGGACGGGAGCTGCCTGGACCTGCCCACCGGTTTTTCTCCAGAGGACGGGAGCGGCCAGACCTTTTCCCACAGGATCGCTGNCTTTTCCCACAGGATCGCTGCTTCAGCAGGACCATTGCATTGGGACTTCTACCACCACCCCAACCGGCAGTGTCGGGTTGTATACGGACTCTGTTTGGGTTTTTTTCTTTATACTGTTGCATTTCTTTTTTTTTTTATATTTCTGACTTGAGTCTCTCGCTGATTTGCTTTTCAAACCATTACACCAAGCATTAAACTCTTTCTTTTCTTTTCTGTGTTTTTAAGCTCCTCATTTCTGATTTACACAGTCCTGAGTAGAGATCACACTTTTGGCAGAACTGGAGTTAGCAGTGGTGACCTCATCTCTGAGCAGCTTATCTCAGCAATACCCAGAACTCCTACTCAGGGGTGAGATCCTGGCAATTGTAAGCAACAGCTAATCTGATAACTATCTTTATCTTTTCCTTTAGAAACAAAAAGTACTCTCAACAGGCTGTTGGCATAAACATTTGACAAATGTTAAAATAAAGCAGACTGTGTCTTTACAAAGGAACATGAAGTACTTTTCCAATTAAAAGCAATATAGGCATCTTCACAACACGATCACTTACAAACAGACAGAAGAAAGTATCAAAAGAAAAAAAAAAGCAGCCACCCAACAAATTCAAGTTTCACAGTGTTTCTCTATCTGTATACTTTCTCTTCATTAATATAGATGAAGCCTAAGGCTGCGGATGATGTGGAAAAAGTAAAACATAGTTGTTAGCTGACTGGTCCAAAAGTTATACAGAACTCTCTTCTTTTTCCTTTTCCCTTTCCTTTTCCCTTTTCTTCTTCTTTCCCCTTTTCTTTTCGTAGATGGGAGTAGGCAGAAATATATATATGACACAGAAAGGCCTCTACAATTTTCTTCAAGTATCCCCTGATTTTCTTCCTCAATAATCTCCATAGCCAAATGCTAAAATTTAAACTGGCCAAACAGATTATTAGTTGAAGGGAGTAAGGCGACCCTCTTGCATGAGGCTAAACATTTTTAAGGTTAGAAGCCTTTAGATGAGCAAAATCATTCATTAACTGGTTTTTCATCCTTCATGGACAGGTCTAACAGTGCCATAAACTATTGAAAATTAAAATAGTTTAAATAAAATTATTTTAACAAATATTTTGATGAATATTTTGAAGATAAACGCAATGTATATTTTTCTTCTTTTATTATCTGTAATAGTTTTGTGAAGAATAATGACATGAAAACAGGCTATTCTTTTAAAGAGCTAATCTCCCCCTGCTTGTTATTAAATACTTGAAATCACAATAATATGGAAATACTTATGACATCATAAGTATTTCCACAGCAACCAATTATTTGTATCAATTTCATTTAGTGAAACAGGAAGATGGACACTAAAATTCATTTCAATGCAAATAACCCTGTCATGAAAAAAAAGGAGAAACAGAACCACACAAAGCCTGTGTTTGTACCATCAGAAGTGTCAGTATATATAATGAATGTTTTATGTGTTTGACTCAAAATGCCAGTACATTAAGAAGTGAATAGATGTTCTGTGTTATAAATGAATACACAGACTGGGAGAAAGGCTCCTTCCATTTCAACTCCATTCTTCGCTAATCAATTGCTGCACTGTACCTTTTCAGTCTAATGGGAAAGAAAACTACAAACTCTGCACTATTTTGATGTTTCAAAAGGAAAGGAGGATTAAAAAAAAATATTAAAGACCTGCATGATATTTCTTTCACTCTTCTTCACTCTTTTTGCACCATGAAAAATAGCTCATGCACATGTATTTTACTAAAATGTTCTTTGTAGTACAGTTCACAATGCTAGTACCTAAGGGACATGTTTGCTGGGTTGAACTTCTGGGCCTTTGTGATTTAACATGTTATCTGAGGAATATGTCTTAATCACAAGGTTGTCTTCTTTTACTGTGGTCTGAGAAATTACCTAACTACAGTGCAGCCCTCCACACCAAGTATGGCACCTTTGTCCTTTACAGAACTCATTTGACTCAAATGTGGCTTTGTGAAATACCTATGTTTAAAATACTTGAACAAGAAAAATAAGCTTTGAAAATGCTCGACGCTTAAAGTGTATTGCTTTCTGCTTAGTCTTAGCCCTATTACACAAAATACTGTTATTTGACCCAAATGTCCCACATACCTCTAAATTCTCGTCAGTCCATATTTGATCACCCTAACTAGTGTGGTGTGAATTACTTTCCATTTGATTAATTTTACCATTTTCCAACCCTTCTCAAATTCTCATGTCTCTTTTAAATAAGAATACTCTAATCCTGTATGGAGTTGTATTCTGGGCTGATTTAATCTTTACTTAATTTTTACCTTACATTTCAATTAAAAAGAATTATGATGCTACTGAATGTGAAGCGCTTTAATGTTTTGCTCTTTAGGGAGTATTTGGGGCACTATTTCCCCAACTGATCTGCTGCTTCAGCTGCCATTCCCAGACTTTCCCTCCAGGAGGTACCAAGAATTTCCAATATGGCAGCCCTTCAAAGGTTTTCACTTGCCTACTATCAGAGTGACTTTCAGAGTTTTCAGGAAGTGCTCTAGGCTTCTTAGACTTTCCATTGAAAAGCTCACATTACAAAACAAATGAGACCCTCTAGACATTATTTAAAGACAAACTATTATCATCGATAACCCCACAGTTCATAGCTCTTTACTAGAGCACCTACAGAATGAAGCTTTAAAATCGGTTACACTACTGTAACTAAAATTCAGCTTCTAAAAGACAATTGCAGTTCTTGCAATTTTACCCTTAGTAACATTTCTTATTTTAAACATCTGTTAAAAATCAGTAGCATTAATTTAATGGCATAATCTGTCTGGGCTCTTTTAAAATTAATCAAACAAATTAGTGTTATGGACTTTTAACAGAGATGGAAAAGATATGATTAGAATACCGGACATTAAAGCAACAAGCACATCTGTGCTGGGGCACAGAATTCACAGCAGATAGACTACTATGGTGTAAAGCACATTTAGGATCATTCTGTTGCCATGTGTTCACAAAGCGATAAAGAAAGGTCCTATTCCATCAACTGTGATACGCTTCAAATAAAAAAAAATGTCAAAATCAAAGCATTTTCTCCTTTCCTGCACCCTCCTCTGTCAATGAGGAAGTCAAATAATTGCATAATGATAAATGACAGAGAGAGACACTGTTCCCAGACAGTCATAAGGGCTAAGTGCTGTATGGATCATATAATGCTGTGATGTGCTGCTATGTGATTCAGTCAATGGAACAAAAGAGCAGCACAATCCAGTTGTAGAGAATATTTACCTGACACATTCATCATTGATTTAAAATAAAAATAAATATATTGCAGTTATACTCAATGACTGCTTAGTAATGAAAGTTCTTAAACCACAAAGCTTCAGATTTGCTATATAATACTAATAAAACAAACAGTGACAGATTTTAAAATGTCATCAGTTTGTTTATCAGCATTCAAAGTTCCAGTTTGCCTGCAAATAACTGCCAAATGTGAAATACAGAAACAAAATCTCTTGTGAAACTTCTAGTTCTTCCAGGTTAATAACAGGCAGAAATACAGTGAGGAAAGGCTCTCTCTAGCTCACATGTTTAACTCCCTCATTCTTGGCCCTTTTCATAGTGTGACAAAAAAAAAGGAAATTAACTAGGGTGAGCACAGTTAATTAATTAATCAAAAGGATTGTCAAGGCCTGGCCCAGGATGCCCAGGGCATTGGAGGAGTCCCCATCCCTGGAGGGGATGTGGTGCTGAGGTACCTGGTTTAGTGGTGGACTTGGCAGTGCTGGATTAATGGTTGGACTTGATGATCTTAAATATCTTTTCTAACCAAAACAATTCTATGACTCTATGATTTTTTTTTAAAAATGTTTTTTATGTGAACAAAACAAAAATGTAGAAATAATAATAATAAAAAAAGTTAAACTGAATGAAAATTCAACTTCATGTATTCACCAGTGCCCTTTCTATTTTTCATTTGCATTCCTATTTCGCTTTTTCACTTTTGAGGATGACATTACTGAAGGAGGTTCCATTGTGTTGGGAAGGAGGTCAGATACTTATAATGGCATATTTCTGGTCTTAAATTCTGTGTACCTATCATAATACTAAGGTATGCATATTTCCCATGTACTGTCAGGTATATGCTGCTAAATCCCTTGTCTCCCTGAACATTATGTTAACTGCTGGTCATACAGTCTTTGAGTCTTCTTTTCCCATCATTCCCTTCCCTTTCAGATTTCTGATTTAGCTTTTTTTTCCCATTTTTAAACCATGTGATTTCAAAACCAGTTGTAAAATGCTGGAACAGATATCCTATTTTCTTCCATCCACTGTCTGGTCTGCTTATGAGTTTTCCCATCTCCTTTCCTCCCTCAGTTTGGGTCTGCTTTGGTCAGAATGTGGAGGATTTGTTTACTATGCTCCTATGCAGGGGCTATCATGGTGGTTCCAGTTTCTACTGAATAATGCACGGTGCTGCAATAAGTATGAATAAGGACAATATTGGATTTCTTTTCGTTAAAAAATGTTAAGAGCCTACACGGCATTACACAACTGAATGCTAATCCCCTCACTAAGTGTGCTGGGCAGTCACAGCTAAGTTTTATATGAGCAATCAGGCCCAGATAAGAAGTTTAAAGAGAAGAGTGAATACTATGCTGAAGGGCTGCTGAAAGAATTTCATAAAAGTTGCAGCTATCACTGCTCTTGGCAGGTGTTCCACAAACAGAGATTTGTCCAAAGAGTCCCCTGATACCCAGCAAGAAGGAAAATAAAGCAGAAGAGCTGAAGTTATCAGGTCAGGAAGACAAAGTTCAAAACAGAACAGAACTATGCAACACTGCATCAAGTATTTATACATTTGAATGCCAGGCACCAATCCTGATGCTGGCCTGTCAGGATGTTATTAGTAATGCCACAATTCACAGTGGTACCTGACAGCTACTGCAGATTCTGAAAGTCTGAAATTCACCTCTGAATGTTTGGCTACAGTGATTTGTATCGGATACCATTTAACATACACATGTAAAATTCAACAAACACAAAAAATTCCAAGGCGCAGGGATACTTAATCAGTGCACTGAACTCTTTAAATATGAATGTTTATTTATGACCTTTCTCAGTGAGTTTAGATTAGATTGCACACAGAATTAACAGTCTTTACTGAATATGCCATGTCATGTCATCTCACACAAACATCTTATCTGAAATAAATGGTAACTGCTGGAGTATGAGACCTCTCATAGGAGTTAACAGAGCATGACCAAGGGCAGGATTTGAAATGGGATTCTAGAATGGGACTTTTTGAATAAAAGAATGAGTTTTAAAAACTTGCAACTTTATGGCATGTTTTGGTGGTTTATGATTTCTATTTCATAGCTACAATTTTGCAAGCTAGATCTATGACATTCTTTTTGTCTTGCTGATATTACTCCCCATAGTCATTCACTTAAATTTATTATATATAAAAGCTGAAAGCACATTACTTCCAAGAGCGTTTGGAGGTTACATAATCTGAATCAATTTCATTACCATAAATAAATGTCAAATAGCTGAAATACATTTTCTCTGATTAAACTGTCAAGGGCAAGAACATGGAGGAAGAGTATGTCTTTGTTTTATTCCTTTTATGGAAAAAAAAAGGGTAGGAAAAATGAAGGGAAAAATTAGTATTTTATGAGTGATCTTTACATCACAGAAAAAGTGAGGTGATACTTCCCAAAGACAAAATAAAGAACCTAGTAGTCCATATCATTAGTAACTAAATAATTCTGTTTGTGGAAATAAATCTGAACACCCACTATACTGAGTAGTCATAACTTAAATCATGCTGTGCTTTCTTCAAATCTTTGTCTTGAGCTTTTCTGTCCTCAGTTTATGAAGGAAACATGTATGTTTCCATTTTCCTAGCTACTTCAAATAAAATATAGAGAACTCCAGTGTCTTCATACCATGCTTGCTCAGAGAATTTACTCTCTAAAAGGAGATCAAATATTTCTAAGAATTGAATTAATAAATTATTCCTATTACTTTGGTATCTGGAAGTCCCTAGAAACATCTGGGTTTCACTTTTGACAGTAAGGGAGTTGGAAGTGACTGGCTTAGTTGTCAATGGCTGCTTTTCTTGGCTAAGGTCTCAACCAAAAGACAACCATTCCTCTGGAAACAGATGTTCAGATCCCCCAGCTTAGTAACAAACAGCACCTTTTTAAAAACTCAGATTTCAAAACAGTCACTTTCAAGGTACTAACCTTTACATATATGAACTACATAAAGAACTGTCGATGAATATGATTAAGCAGTAGTGTTCATTTTGAAATTGCTTATAGAAATTCAGATATATGATTTCTAGTAGCAATATAGCACTTGACTATAGACATTTTTATACTATACATGTGCAGCTTCCCAACAATTATTCATTCCTGTGGGTTTAGCTCCTACAAAATACAAGTAATATAAGTTCTGGTTTTAAGTGTCAAAACACAAGAGTACTTTAAATATTATTCTCATGCATTATGTATAAGAAAGAGTAGAGTGGCAATGCCAGAAGTAAATGGATTGAAAATAACAGATTAGGGTTACCAAAAGGAGATACAGACTGGAATTATCACTAATTTATAGGTTCTCTCAATCAAAGTTGCCTAAGGCAAATACAGTTACATTAAACCAACAAATAGTTATTCGGTGTTATTTCCAAACTATTATCTCTGAGCTAAACCTTAAATAAGGTGTGTTTTTTTTTTTTTTAAATCCACCCCAAACTATTGGAACCAACTCAAGCTTTTATCTGATGGAGTTGGAATTAGAAAAAATCTGAAAATGTACAGATCTGGAAGATCAGTGGCCAGACGTTGATTACCTCCTGGTTGTATTGCACTCCATCCACAAGGAGAGATACCAGCAAGCAGTTTTCAGTACAGGCAACACAGAATGATATAATGCTACACTAGTGACAAAAGAAGCGGTTTTTGAATGAGAGGAATGGTAGCTTTCAATCATGATCTTGGCCCCAGGTCAGCCCACTGAAGACAGTGAGGAAATCAAACACCCCCCCAATGGCTGTTTTCACAGTTGTGTGGCCTGAGATCAGGCACCTTTCCTGTCCCAAATACAAAGCTCCCTGGTTACAATAAATGTGAATTGTCTCCAGTTGATGAGCAAAGTGTCTTTGCCTCACTTTCAACAGGTCAGCATTAACTGTGAACCGCTCTTGCATAAACTTTATTTTGGGCTGAGCTTAAAGCATGTTCAACATAATGGAAGTTGGATTTGGTTTAGTTATTAGAGTAACGTAGACACTGAATCAATTCTGAGTCAAGTATTGTATGACATGGCTATATTGATTTTACAGATCTGTCTTCTAGGTCATTTCCCTGTTAGAGTTTGCAATCTTTATTTTGCTCTCTCTTTTATTATTCATCTTTTGCTTGGTCCCTGCTGTTCTCTTGTATCTCTGTTAACAGCTGTGTACAATATATGACAAAATGAGTTTTTAACTGTAGCATGAAAAACTGGCCCCATGGTAACTGATGAATCACCTAGGCAATCCACTACCTGTCTCCCACAGTGCTCTACATACAACACAGCACAGAGTAGTGAAAAACAAAACCAAATCCTCTCTGTATTAGTCCAGTCCTGTAATATTGGACAAGAGAGGCAAAAGAAAGCTTCTGTCTCCACTTCTGATTACTGCAATGCCTAAAACCAGTGTCAATATAGCACATATACCACACTTTCAAAGGAAAAAATAAATAAAAAAAAAAGGGAAAAGCTATGTTTGAATTGATAGAGGCATTTGAAAAGGAGCATATGTGAACTGGAGAATTGTCCTGGTTTGGGAGAAAACAGAACTAATTCTGTTCAGTGATTTTACTTTTCAGTTCAGTACTTCTAACCAACAGCACTTTCTGAAGTTAGCAGCCTGTTTTCACAGGCAGTGTCTGCTGCTAGCAGTGATAACACCCCATGTTTAGAGTTACTACCAAGAATTGGTGTGCAGACCAAGGTCACTGCTGGACGGTGTGTACCACAGAGAGGGGTGCAGAAAGTAAAAGACTGCACCTAGGAAGGAGCGGACAGGGCAGATGACCCCAAACTGATCAACAAGGTATTCCATCCCATAGATGTCATATTCGATAGCAGGGATCTATTAGGTAGCAAGCAGAGGGATGAAAGGGGTCTACTGGGCTTTTACCCGGGCTCCTCTCCCCTCTTGGACTGCTTCCCTGGAACATCCAAGGAGGACTCTGTCCATTCTGACTTTGATCCCGTGTTCCTGAATCCAGTAGCAGAATCCAGCTCCTGACCACAGCTCCCATCTGCTGCGGGGCCCAGCCTGGGACTCCCCCGGGGCCTGCTCAGTGGTGACGGTGATGTAATTACCATCAGAAAGGTTGGGTTCAGTATGGGTTTTGTATATATTTGTACATATTCTATTTTTTTATTATTATCATAACCACCACCCTCCCTTGCCACTCCATACTGCTGCCTGGGATGGGGGGGAGGGGAGGTAGAGGAGTCAAAAGTGAAGGAGTGAAGCTGAGCACGAGAATGTGGGAGAGAAAGGTATTTTAATGTTTATCTTTTTTTTTCACTACCCCAGTCTATTTTAATTGACAACAAATTAAATTATTTTTCCCAAAGTTGGGTCTGCTTTGCCCACAATGGTAACAAGCAAGAGATCTCTGTCCCAACCTACGAGCTTTGTCATCCTATTTTCTCCTCCTGTTTTACAGGTGGAGAGGTGAGAGCATCTGGGAGAGAATCTGAATGTCAGTCAAAGCTAACCCACCACAACAGTTAATAACCTGGTTAAGTACGGCATCAGATCTGAACTCTTAAATTCTACTGGATATTTATTAACTCTGTGAAGAGGGATGAAGATACTTCTGCTGCAGTCTGAAGCTTATTGCATGATATTCAACATTTGGGACACGTTGTCTAGTGCTTCGGTTACTAGGTTAACTGTACAATGAAGGGGAAAAAAAGGAAATCTGCTTGTAATCCTATTACCATATATTTTTCCATCCTTGCAGTATATGCTGAAAAGACAATAGTTCATAAATTATTACAGATGATGACCTAGTTTTTAAAAATTATTACTTAATGGGGAATATTATTAGAAAGATTGTTGTGCTCATTTTAGACACATGAAACAAAATATTGGATTTTCAATAGCATTGAGTAATTTCTGAAAGAAATAACTGGGAACTAAGACTTATCCAAAATCCTTATAAGAGCAATAAAAAGTTAGCCGTCCTTTTCCTTAACTAACCAACTAATACTACAGTCATGATTATCACCATTGACCATTGTTATTGCCATATTTTGCTAAAAAATTTCCATCAAGACAAAAGCCAACATAATCCTTGTGAAAAATGAATGCTATCCGTGGCCAAAACCTGAAATGGATCTGAAGACTCAATTGAAATTTTTAAGACAGAAATAAATATAGCACAAATATGTGCTAACTCCAAGGACTGAGATGGACCTTACATGTCAGTGGTAAGTGCTGAGAGCATATTTGTCTCATGAAGATTAGTTTAAATATCCTCAGGGCAAGTTATTACACATTCCCTATAGGTGGAATTTATGACAAGTGAAAACTAAGTGGCAAGAATAAATACTGCATCCATCAGACTGCATCACATGTTTTTTCTACTGTCAAGAAAATAACATGGAAAGTTGCTAATACAGCTGAAAATGGTACAACACATTTAGTTTCTTAAAGCTAATTTCATAATGGCACAGATATCTGCATAAGCCATGCATCAGAGAACTAGGGAAGAAAGAAAGTAGGTTAAAAAACCAGTACTGATTACAAACAATAATGTTCAAGAAAACGTTGATTAAAAAAAAAAAAAAAAACAAAAGAAAAAGAAAAACAAAGGAACCCCAGAAAACTGACTCAAGGATCATGACCTTTCTGCTTACAAAGTCAGTGCACTACTAACTCAGTTTTTTAAGTTTTTGGCAATGGACTTAGTGAAGTAAGAGAAACTATAGTACTTTTAACAACTTGCATTTTAACAGCTTTAGCCCCTTGCCTGAGTCTCAAAAACATTCCAGAATAAAACCCAAAACAACACAGACACAAGTTGACATAAAAGTCAAAGGACTTTATAGAGCATTCTAATTGCATATGATTATGAAGGAAAACATTGGAATGGCCATAGAGACATATGTAGATGATGCAGAGGTCATTTTATACTTGGCAATGCTGAAAAAACAGATGTGATTATTAGTGCCAATTAGATGATATTGGTTTGAAGCAAGTCTTGGCCTAATGATACCACTTTTTCAGTTATTGAATAGAAAACCCACATATTCTAACATCTACATGAATTAATATTGAATGAGCTGCAGCACTTGCAAGGGTCTTCATTTCAAATCTTGCAAAGAACCCATACCTTTCAGGAATATTGCAGCTTTCCTGTGATAGATTAAACAACTGTCACAGTTATCCAGATCTTTCATCCCTGAATTCAGAAGAAGCCAGAGATTCAGTATTAATGACAACTGTATTTTCTGATTAATAATCCATATTTTATTAAAGGCTGCCTGTTGGGAAATGATTTTGGGGTATATAGCAAAGCAAGATAGCACAAGAGCTATTATCTATTATTTCTTGCATAAGTACATATATGTATCTTTTTGTTTAAATCCATACTTGTATTTTTATACAGGGAATGTATGATTCTCTTATGCCCAATTACATATTCTGTTTAAATATGAAGACTATTTAGAAGCCCATGGGAAATTTATTTTAGTGGGACACAAGAAAATTTCAGGTATTTAGACAGGCATGTAGTCATAAAGTTCTGACATGCTCTGTTTTCAGCAAGACTCTTCCAACCACTAAGAACTTATTTCAGTGTGAAACCTAGGCTAAACCACCTGGTTGTTGAGTGACTTTCTTTTTACACTGAGGCATAGGCTCTTGAGGCTGAAGAGTACCTGCTATCATTTTGTGGACACATCTTTCTCTCTAGAGATATCTCCTACGGTGCTGTTGCGCAGTGCAAAATCATTACATTCTCATGCAGTACCTGAGCCCATTTCAGATGCAACTCCGGATGACAAATCCATATTCTATTTTCAGTATAATGCGGCACTTACACCATCGCTGCTAAAAGAGCTTTTTAATTGTGTGGCAAAACAAAAACTTTCCAGTGTTTTTATACTAATTGAAAGAGGGCAACGGCAAGATCCAGTCCAGCAGCAAAGAGAAAGAAGCTGAGAACAACCTATGAATGTAAACACAATTATTTGACTTACAGGAAAAGCTTGTATGCCAAATAGCTACTATGATAAACCAAGCCATATGTCTGCAAGATCTCACTGCTCATCCAACACATTTAATGGACTCCCTTGACAATGCCCCTTGTTAGTACTCTCTAGGATACAGACACGAGCAGAGGGATCACAGAAACATGCATTTTATCAACTCAGTAATTGAAGAGAAATATATAACCTCAGAGATTTCAAGGAAGTCTGCATCTCTCAGGACAAATGGAGGAAATGGACATCAATTTCTGTAGGTAATTTTGTCAGAATAAAAGTTGCATTTTGTGTTGTATCTTTGCACAATCATTTATCTACAAGTCTCTTGTGACAAAATAGGTAAGCCAATTGACACGAAAAGATCGACAACTCACAACTGATAGTATTTCACTGCAGATAGCTTTGCCAAAAACTTACTTGGAAGATGAGGAATCCTCTACCAGATATAAAAAGATTACACTTATTATCTCTCAGTAGCATGTGGAAAACCGAATATTATTTACAATAACTACTGTGGTTTTTACCCAGCAAGTAGTGGTCTGACACTGCTTTTTCATTAAGGGATGTCTAATGAAAAGATACGATGCTTACAAACATCATATTCGAAGTCTGGTGTACATAGCTGTATGTCTGACAGTCCTGAGAGTGGCCAATGAAGAAGACAGGAAGAAGGTTTAGAAGGTGTCAATGTGAAAAAAACTCAGAAGATTGAATGTTGTTTCACATGATAGATAGCCTCATTTGATTAAAAAATATGACAGTCTACTTATCAGAGGATACTGGCTTAAGGAACACAGGGATTTTAATACCTTGTGCCTATCTGATACGACTTCAGAAGGTGTGTCTCTTACTGCTGCATCCATTCCCAGTGAGCAGCAACAACTAAAACAGCTGGAATTTTGCAGACCCTTGATGCCTCAATTGCAAGAAAGATGACACAGCAGAATATTGGGATCTGACACAAATGCAATATTGATAGTTAAATCTACTCTTTTTAGCTAGTTTTAAATAGCTAACTGTCTCTAGAGCTCTCAAAAAACCTCCATGAGAATGGAGTGTCTCAACATGAAAGCAATGAATAATTTTTTGCCTTCCAACTGAAAATGTGGAATCAAAGATGATATCTCCTGGAATCCCTTGGATTTACTACTAGGACTGTCTTCTAAGAAGCAGAGCTGTGATGACCAGTTACAGATAATTAGGGATCTCAGAAAACAGATGCAATTACATCTGTAAGAAGAATATCAGAGTCCCGTACTAAATTCCTGCAGTAGAAAACCCAGCCCTCAAAAGACTGTAAGTGAGCATGGACTTTATGGAATAACAGTCCAAGAGCACTTCATAAAGTGTAGCTGAAAACCACAGCACAGCTGTGGTTTTCAGCTACCGAACTCCTCCCTGACCACCACCTGCCCCCCACCCCCCGAACAAATAAGTGAAGTTCTGCTTTCATTGTTCTCAGAAGATGCAGGAGATTCCAGAAAGGGATGGCTATATAAAATTTAATATCTTATCCTGGAATACAGGACCTTCTTCTCTCTCACCTAGAGATTCTTCCCCTCCCCATCTTCGCCCCCATGACTGCATTTTGTCAAATTAAACATGCTGGATCTAAAAGCCCTGCACTAACAGCCAAGAAAATTGAGATGAATAATGGTGGAGGTTTAAGACCACATGTTATCCAGAAGCTTATTCAAGGGGAAGCAAATCTACTTAAAAGCTTGAGGAATGACTAATAGGTATTATATGCTACTATTTGAAGTACTGCAGTTCTTAAAGGTAATTAAAGTAGGTTTTCCCAGAAGAAGGATCTCAGGGCTTTGAGGCTAGTGATAATATAGTTGAGAACCCTTATTTTAGCACTGTTACACTGAGAAAAGGTGCAAAGCAGCATGGGAACCATAATGTGACAAAAAAAGGACTTTTCATCAGAATAAAAGCTCACAGGACAACCTGAATAAAATAGGGTCATGGTCCATGGTAAAAAGGCAAATTTAGAACTTTGTAGTACTGTCAAAGATAGGCCACTTTAATGGATGTGCTGATCTATGACAAATAAGACTATGAAAGAACATCCTGGGGTAGAGTTTGGAGCATGACCCTAGTAGCACTGGCTAACAGTACTTGCATATGTACTCTATGCAGTGTCAATATACATATAGATAAGCACTCAGAGAAACTCTTATTAAATTATCTTTCTCTGCCTTAAAGGAACTTGCTGTGTTTTTAAAGTCAGTGAATGAATTTAAATATGCTTGAAGCAGCCTGATTAGATGCATAATCTGAAAAGCGCAGCACTTGTTGGTGTTTTCCTTACTATCTAAGAGTGTTTTGAAAAGAGACTTGGCTCACAACAACAACAACAAACCAAACAACAACAAAAACAAACAAACAAACAAATACAGAATTTCTAAATGTAACACTCAAGCCCCAGGATCATACTGACTTTTGGGATATAGACCACAAAACAGAATATAAAATCTCATGAACCATGCATCACAGAGACAGAGCACCATAGCATTCCTCATGCAAATTACACATGCTTATTAAAAAAAAAAAAACAGCAAAAATGCAGTATCTGGCTAAAACAATGCAAATGAAAAATACCTTAATCATAACGTAACTAAACAAGCACTCATTGCACAAATTATGTAGACCATATAACATAGACTCACATAAAACCTTCAACGTAATTCAAACATTGACCTGTAAAGTCTAAGAAAGGAATAAGTTCATAACTTTTACATTGAAAGTTAAGAACTCATTTCAATGTAGAATGGAGAATTAATGCTTACAAATTATTTTGTTACTGTTTAAAAATTTTTATTTCTATTTTTTATAAAAAAGGATTTTAGTGTGGTTTAATTAATTAAAGTGGTCCATGACTGGTACACTTATTAAAACTTGAAAATCTTTTTTAAACATTAAGGCCTACAGAATTATTGATTTTTTATTTTTTTTTTTCTTTTTTTTTTTTTTTTTTTTTTTTTTTGTATTAGTAAGAATACTGAAGATTAGAAATGTGAGGTAAGGAGTAGCTGCTGTTGTTTTCTATTTGTTATTTCAAACACCATTTTCTCAATTAGTGCTGAAGAGATTTACCAGTCATCTGTTAGCAGTAAATAATAACAATGAATATTTGAAAAGAAAAGCAAGTGAATTGAGATGACAATGAAAGCCAAAAATACAATCCAAGTAATTAAATCCACCCCTCCCTTGAGAACTAATCACTTCAGTTTCTAACACCAAATACAGGTGTGGGAGGAGTAGGGAATAGGATGATAAAAGAAGTGTCAACAGCAAATAGGTTTCTCCTTGAATCAGTAAAAACATTGAAGGTTTTAAAATGTTTGAAATGCTGATGCAGGCACCTTTTTTATTGTTTCCAGGAACAAATACTAACTTCTAGATGAGGGGCTTGCTTAATGCTTTTAAACTTTCAACCTCAGCAAACAGATTGGTTTGGTTTTTTTTTTTTACTTTATTTACTCAAGTGTTAAGCACATTTTATCATGGAAATGTCTCTTACAAATTTTGTATATTTTGACCCTATTTTCTATCTTGTGCTTTTAGCCTTTTTTTTTTTTTTTTTTTAAAGGAAAAGCAGTTAGTATGCAAAAAGCATGATCTGATTGAGCAATAAAGATCCTAATATTTTCATGCATCCAAGAAATTTAATATGCTCTGCAGCTCACTGAAATTATGGTTTCGCTTTTTCTCCCTCACTGTTTACTTAAGTTTTTATTACTATGTGGTGATCATGATGGGTGAAGAAATGACAGTGTGGAAAGCTCGAGTCCTCTGCAACCACACCAGCTACAAACAGTTCAAGTGGAATCAATTCAAAGTTATTCTACCAGTGCAGATACACTTCACATCTGACCTAAAAGTGCCATCTCTTCTAAAGCAAAATGGCCAGTCAGGTTTCATGTTCACTCAATTTTTTACCCTCAGGTGGACCTCCAACTGTGTTAAACTGTGCATGATGGTTCCATAATGCTCTTGCCAACAGACCAACAACCAAAGTTTAGACACCTCAGTAGGGTTTGAATAAGAGATTCCAAACCTGCAGAAGCAGGTACTAGGAATCAATAATACCAGTACTTCCTCAGGGAAAATGATGGATGAGAAAATGCTTATGAAGAGATAATAAAGGCCTATACAAATGAACAAACATTTGTCTGACAAATATGCATCTGGTAAGGTATAATTTACATTTCAAGTCTGATTCAGATATCACAGTTCTTATAAGACATAATACTTCATATTTAATTGCAAATCTCTACAATGGACTCTTCAGCATCGTTTGAAATGCCTGAAGCAAAAATCAGAACTCCTGTGTACTATATGGTTCTTTGGTAAATTATCCATAATAGACAAAATCATGCATCAGATTCCAGAAATATAGAAAGATTTTAAAAAAACAGTTTTTCTCTTATTTTCCATGAAAAACACAGTATGATATGATTTTTCTTAATGCACGTCTGTAAAAGCAATATGAATAAAAAGAGAGACTACAAAACTATTTCATAAATCTACCTTTTCATTTGGAAGAAAGAGATTCTTTTGCCACTGTAGTGCTATCAAATACAGATATTATTTTACAATGCTTGAACTGGGATTTTAAAGTGTTTGTACATGGATGCAGATGTTGTTTTAAAATGTCTGGCTGGTATGGAGTTAGTTTTTTACAGAGTAGCCTTTATTGTTTTGTTTTGGATTTGTGAGGCTTTTGCTAAGTAGTGCTTTCATGGCATCCGGATTTTCTCCTTTTCCCACTCTGCACTCGGTGAGTAGGCTGGGGATGGGAAAGAAGCTGGGAGGGGACACCACATGGACAGCTGACTCAAACTGACCAAAGGGATAATTCATACCATATGATGCCATGCTCAGCAATAAAAGCTTAGGGGAAAGGAGGAAGAAGTGATGATATGTTTTGTTTTAAGTAAATGTTTTGTATAACAAAGCCTTGCTTTCCAGGGAGTGGTTAAAAATCTGCCTGCTGATGGAAGGTAGTGAGTAAACTCCTTATTTTGCTTTGCTTAACTGTCTTTATCTCAACCCATGAGTTTTCTTGCATTTGCTTTTCCTATTCTGTCGACAGTCCTTTTGGGGTGAGGGGAATAAGTGAATCTGGGTGAATGCTTAGTTGCTGATTGGGGCAATTGGCCAATCCATCACAGTATTGTTTTAGCCATGAAGTATAGAACAAATCATGTTTTGCTTTTGCTAAATAGTTAATCAAGAATGGGTGAGACTTTCTAGTACAATTTATGATGATAATCTTACATGTGATATTGTAAAGTTGACTGGGAAACTAGTCAGTGTCTGCAGTTCTGTACATACCTTCTTTCTTTCTTTGCAAATCTCTGAACCGAGTTTTGCTAGCGTCACACGTTTGGATGAACATAAACTGAATTAGAATACTGTGAGCAATCTCAATGTGAAATTAGAATACTTTGAGAAATGTGAACTATTCCATAGTTTCAGTTCACTTATATGTAGGTTTTATGACATTGACCTTACATCACTAGAAGGGCAAAGATTTATGGAGTTGAATGTTAAGGCACATCATGGGATATCTTCCTATTTAGAACCTTATCTGCTGTGTGAGTTTATCCACTTAGCTGAAACTTTTCTAGATTTGTGCTAAATCCATGTCAAGAACAGAAGTGGTTAAACTGATAAAATGAACAAAAGTTTCCCATTCATAGATAACAAAATATCTCCTGCCAAGAAAAATGGAATAATTAGGCACCTGCTAGTTCCATGTAATTACAGCAAGATATAGATAGAAGATGGGGCGAGAGATCTCACAGTCAAGACACTGGGGGACTTATTCCTCACCCTAGCTCTGACTTGTTGAATGACCTTTAATTTTAGCCTCTTTGGATTTCAATGTCCTTAATTGCAAATTGGTGGTATCGGCATTTATAAGGCACTCTAAAATCTACAGACAAAAAGTGCAAACCAAGGTCCACACACATACTAGTGCTATCAAACATATTTGGTCAGCTTCTATGGCTATAAAAAATAAGAGCTAAATAGATTTATTTTTTCCCAAACACAACCGATCATTGCTAACAATTATTTATGGTGTTATTGAGATTATTACTACTACCATCAGCATGACATCTAGCTGCGTCAAATAATTCATGTCATACAAACACTGAATAAAAATGTAGTCTATGCCCTATGGGGTTTGCAATCTAATTCAAAAAAAAAATCCAAAACCAACCAAACAAAAGAAACAAAGAAAATGTTAAACCCAAACCCCAAGAGAAAACAAAACAAAACAAAACACACAAAAAAATGACAAGGGAATAAACAGTGTCAGTAAGACAAATTGACCAGTATGATAGCCAGTAATCTTATTCCATTTGCAGAACACTTGCACAGACTAGCTAAACAGTGATACAAGGTGTATTCACTTCAAGAACCTGTGCCATTGTCATCTTCAGTGCCAATATTTTTGGGTAATGGTTGCTACAGCTGCTTTCTTATCCTGGTTAAGTCATGACCTGCTGGTCAAGCAAAAAAGGAAGAGTGAGCTGCACAGTCATTGGAAACGGGGACGGCTATCCTGGGAAGAGTACAGAGATGCTGCCCATTTATGTAGGCATGAGGTCAGGAAGGCCAAGGCATGGTTTGAACTGAACTTGGCAAGGGACCCAAAAAATAACAAGAAGGGCTTCTACAGATACATCAATGAAAAAAGGAAGGAAAGCATAACCCCCTGAAGAACAAGAACAGGGAGCTAAAGACAACAGATGAAGAGAAGGCTGAGGTTCTCAAAGACTATTTTTCCTCAGTCTTAACTGGAAACCTTTCTCCCACACATCCCAAGTCAAAAAACAAAAAGGCAGGAATCGAAAACAAAAAGGCAGGAATCAAGGTGGTGAATTCATTCTCCCTGTATGTGAAAATCAGGTTCATCAGTCTATGAGACCTGATGAGATGCATCCCAGAGTTTTGCGTGAGCTGGCAGATGTAGTCACCAAGCCACTCTCAATAATATTTGAGAAGTCATGGCAGTCAGGTGAAGTCCCTAGTGATTGGAAGAAGGGACATGTTACACCAAGCTGAGAGATGCAGTCGATACACCAGAGGGATGGGATGCCATCCAG
>VWZY01004307.1:17051-32143 GCA_013399075.1 Chloroceryle aenea
ACCGGTCCCTCTGCCCATAGTGAGGTCTTCACTCAGATCACCCCAGGTTGGCCGGGGAAATGCAGAGCCACCCCCATCTGCCCCACGCCGGCTGCCAAACCACCGAGCAAACCTCAGGTCCGAGCTCCCCCCGGGCGGTTCTGGTGCCGAGACGCACAGAAAGGGTTCGGAGGTCGAGTTCAGACGGCCCCAGAGCCAAACCCCCTTCTTCCCTCGGGCGTAGTGAGAACAGGGTCCATTGGAAAAGTGCTAAATTACAGTACATTGGCATTTCCATATGTCAACTATTGAACAGCAAAACAGATTGTTTGAAAACAGAATCAGTATCGTACAGTAAGTTCACACTTAATTCTTCACCGTTTCTACACTTGTAACACATGCATTTTATTTCCATTAGTTTAATGCCAGTAGGACCAACATCCTCCAGAACAATGATCTAACATTAAACAAAACGTCCTAAGGAAGATATTAAGCATCACATAAAGTTCCAGAAAAACCGGTTAATTAGCATCACAAGGTACTCAGGTTCACATTTAGGGGGTTTCATGCCATGACTTTAAAACACCTTTCGGTTAATATCCCAGGGGGGGTGGGGGGAAAGCGAACCCCAAAAACCAAAACAACCCAAAACCANTCCCGGCTCAAAGGTGCTGGTGCGCTGCTTTCTAGAAAAGTCAGCCCAAAGAAATGCAGACATAGAAAACATTGGATTGTCAATGATGCTTTGAAACAAATTCAAGTTTATCCTTTGTCTTCTTTTTCATGAGCGCGCGCGCGTGCGTGTGCGTGTGCGTGGACTCCGTACAAACAGACACGAAAGACGGCGTGAACGTCAAGCTCTGGATCGGCATGTCGTCAGTTAGCGTCCGCAGAAGCACCATCGGANGCACACCAAGAGGTGCACGGGCGCGGGCGCCTTTTGAGACCGCTTCCTGCAATGCACGATTTGTGTCGATAAACTTGACTCATTTCAAGGGCATTTGGATGGGTGCAAATAGACTTTCAAGGAAACAAACTCGAAATTATTAAAGAAGATTAAAAGTCTCCCTCGGAGAAAAAGAAAAGGTCAGTAAAACGTCGCCTGCGTGCCATTACAATGAGCTTCCCATGAGCCATCTTGAAACCAAACAACTGAAAATCCCTACAAGAGCTTTTTTCTTTTTTTTTTTTCTGCCTAAAAGGTCCTTTCCAAGCGAGAGGTGCTGTGGGACGTAGGCTCTGAGTCGCCCAGGTACTTTCTTGGAAAGGCTGTCCCCATGGCCACTGAAGTTTGGGGAGGGGGGGCTCAGATTCAGCAGCAACATCGCCAGGCCCTATTTCTTTAAAGCTTGATTTGGAGGGTTAATTTGGCTGGGGGAGGAAAGGAAAAACACAAACAAAAAAAAGAAAAAAAAAAAAGAAAAATCTGGATTCTATTTTTCTATTTACATTTCCCTTTTTAAATCCAATGGTTGAGGATATAAGAGCATAATACTTCGGGCTGCTCAAGGTTCGTGGGTTTTATCCACCTTCTCTTCCCACCAAATACACAAACCCGTGAAGGTCTGTTGAAGAGGGAAGCTTGAACTGAACCAGAGCAAAGCCAGCCACCAAAACTGGACTTGGTCAGGAAAACCACTTCATCTGCTGCAGTGAGCAAAGGCAAAGCATCCGTTTTTGGGTTGCTGAAGGATATTTCCACCACGGCCGCTTGCTGGCAGCGAAGGAGAAGACCTAATTTGCTTCCCTCCATTCCAGCTGAACGTGCTGCAGCAGAGGGGTTACCCATGACCGGGGAGAAACTCCCATCCCGGAGTATTGCCAGAGAAAGGCTTGGATTGACTATTGGCTCATCGATGAGGATGAGCAGAAGTCCCAAGCGTGGGTACCCCAGCGTGAAGGAGACCCCGCGGTCTGGTGACCACCGTGATTGATTTGCTGCCGTGGAAAACCCACGAGGGTTTTGAAAGTAGCAAAACACCATCATTTGGATGAGAGAGGATGGCTTGGGACATCAAACCCCAGACTGTTTTGCACCGCAGGGATCACCATCCCATTTCAAATCCTAGAGATTTATGACTATGTTTACTACAAACTCTACCCTCCTGATTTCTTGCTGGCAAGGGAGCTCTAGTCCCCGACCATCTGTACTGAAATACCACAGGAATTTAATAAGAACAGCGACGTGCGTCTGAATCGCCTCCTAACGCCAGACCCGACCGGCTCCTCACGCCGCTTTGCCAAGGCAGCAGCCAAGCCCGTGGTTATTATGCTCCATCTTCTAAATCGTCTCTAAGCCTTTTTCCTCAAGAATCTACCTTTGTAGTTTCAGCCCACGATCAATCTTGACAGCACTTTCAGTACAGGCACAATGATGGCTTTTATTGCGATGGCTTGAGCGCAGTCGTTATTGATACCAGCACCTCAGACTGGTTTCAACTTCGCTCTCCAACAGACTCATCCTGCTAACGCAGAGCGGGAGCTCGGGCCGAAACCGAGAGCATCTGCCCAACGCTTCTCACCCGGGCCCTGCCTCGCGTCCCGTGGTCCGCTCGATTCCGAGTGCAAATCGGTTGATCTCGCACTGTCCCGATCCCTTGTGAGACTTCTCCCATATCTTTGGTGTTTCTAAAAGCCATGCGCTTGGGTCTCCGGGTGACCTCAGAGTTTAAAACAACCACGTCTGCCTGGACGTCAGTGAGTGAAGATGTTCCCTCTGTTGTGTAAGATGAGCTCGGATGGGCTTAGTTCCCTAACGTATAAAATCGCTAACGGGCGTGTAATGGAAGTCAGGCACCAGACAGTGGTCACAGACACCTCAAATTATCTTCTGATGGCCCCTAAGTAATTAACACTGCGCCTAAGAGGCTGAATAGACCGGGGGGAAACAAACAGTTCAAAACTCAGTGCTAATAGTACTTACAAAAGTGCAGTGCTCAATAGAGTCAGAAGCAAAGTGACTACTAGTACTTAAAGTGCTAGTTTCCAAGTCGGTTTGGTTCCGTGTCCGAAACACGGGTAGAACGTGGGGGGGGAGGGGGGCAGATAGCTAGGGGTGAAATTAAAACCAGACAGCACTGCAACTGCACATGCCACACCGAAAGTGCTTCAAGTCACACCATTGCGGAGAGATGCATAACGCTACGGCTCAGCTTGTGAACACAGACGAGCAAACGACTGACACCTTCTAGCTTACGATAAAGAACAGCTCCATTAACTCCATCACTACAAACCCATTCAGAAAGCAAGTGCTCACAGCTTACGGGGGGAAAAAAAGAAGAAAACCAAACCAAACAGACAAATGAAAACCACCCCAAAACCAAGAGTCTCTCGGAACATTTACGAGTCTTTGCAACTATGACACTCAAAGTCTAGCAAAAGCAAGGCTGGAAAGCCTGCCCATTGTCCGCAACAAGCTTCGCCGACGCTTATCATGCACTTTAGAGAGGAGTCGCGCCGCGGACTGCCTCCTTTTACACGCTATCATACAGCTAGCCTATTTACCTACTTAGTTGTGGTTTGCTTGCTTGCTTTTTCTTTTTTCTTTTAACTCTCTGACTACGCATTAAGCCGGGTTTATTCTCTTAACCACCCTACTGGTCAAAGGACAATTAATGCAAGAACAAGACAATGAAGGCGGTCTAGTGAACACCAACATTCCTAACGTCCCGCCTTCGTTTCCAGGGAGGAGAACACTCTGCACAAGGACTTTGGATCAGCACGCTCCTGGAAAGAGGCTGGAAAAGGAGGATTCATCCTGACGGACATCAGGCGCTTCCCGGTTCTAACCTGAAACACGCGCTTCCCACCGACTGCCCCATCGCCTACTCCAGCTGCTGACATCTGCTTTTGTGTTCAGGCACCAGCCTGAGCCTCCCTTTATAGGCCTGCTGGAAAGGGCACGACTCCACTCTCAGGGAATCTCCCCGCTACAGTCTGCGCTGGTCCCGGTCCTCACCCTGGGCCGGAAGCAGCCCCTTGCAAGCTGGGACACACTCCAGCAGTGCCCTTCCGTCCCCTCAATTCCAGAGCCCAGCGCTTGGAAAACCAGGGTGTTTTCTCCCCAGACGAAAGTGGCAAACGAAAAAAGGGAAACTAGACCTTCGCTTCTCGCTCATGTTTCATCAGGCACCCCAAAAAAAGGTCGCTGAAGAGCAGAAGTGGCTCCCCAGGCCCCGCAAGCATCGCCATAAACTCTCCCGAGCGTTGCGCAAGGCAACATCTGGCGCGTCTGAGCTGGGTACAAATCTTTTTTATGGAGAAAGCTCTTTCTAAAACAAAAGTATTGGCTTGTTGGAGGTGGCAGGTGTGTTGGGGATGCTTCAGGTACAGCTGTGGACATTTTCCCAGCCAGAGAGCAAGTGCTAGGGAGATGGTTTTTCAGAAGCAGGAAACGCTGACACCCCAGGGGAAAAAAAGAACCGAGTTACAAACCCAGGTCATTCATTTCTGCTGCTGCCACAAAGCCCTGTGCTTAAAGAAGGAAAAAGCAAGGTCATGCATCCAGGGGATGCGGATGCAGATCCACCTTTGCAGATGTACAACGGGAAAGAAAGGAGCCTGGAGATGGAGAAGGGGAGATGGTGAAGGGCAGCGTGAGGTTGGTGGTGATTTCTGCAGGCGTACGGTGGGGAAACGCAACCCTCTCGGTCCACGGCCCGGGTCAAAAAACTGCTGAAATGATGCACCTGAAGCAAGCAAGGTCTGGGGAACATACACAACCACGTGTAGGTGGCCATGAGCCCATCACCCAGCAAGGAACCGGTCCCTCAGCGAAGGATGGCAATAAGAATAAGGCCGTGTTTCCGTTGCTCGATAAAGCGACATATTCCGACCTGAACCGGTGCCGTGCTGGGGGTGCTCTGCCTGGGGAAGGCCGCTTTGAAACGAAACTCCAACAAAACAAAACGAACCACAGGAGTGGTGCTGGGAGACCCGTGCTTTGAAACTTGTCCTTTCAGTTTCAAGAAGGAAAATCATTCGAGCTTTAGATTATTTATGTGTGTGAGAGGATGCTTTGGAGAAAAGCACCAAAACGTGCAAACCCAAAGGAAATGCCAAATGCAGACTTTCTGCACTTTGTACGATTACCTAAACGTGGACGAGAAGCACCTTTCTCCCCCTCTGCCCCAAAACAGTCATCGTGCAGGATGACATAAAAATGCCCTTTTTTTGTATGAAGAGAAACACCCCAGCTACCGACCCTTGAGGCTGCAGGGCAGCTGTGAAAGAGGTGAAACCCCGGCCTGTTTCTGCTCCCCCACGTATCGCCGCAGTCCCCGAAGAGGCTCCAATGCAAGGCTGCACTGCGAGACCATCCCACAGAGACGTGCACCAGTGCCTCGGCGAGTCCTTCAACGGCAACAGTTCTTCCTCAGCCATTGAGACAGAGTCTTCATCAAGGAGCCAACGCACCCAGGGGACCGACGTGTACGTGACGAATTTATTCACGGGGACCTCAACACCACGGCTGCTGCTTCTACCCAGGGATGCCACCACCGGCAGCTCGCTGGCACGGACAGGGCTCTGCTCGGTGTTCTCCGTCTCTCCTCGCTGGGTGTCCACGCGGGTTGCTGGGCGCTGATGACGCCCGCGTCCAGAATTATGAGACGCGTTCCTGGGGCGCAGCGGAACATCTCTGAGACGCCGCCCTGGTGTAATGATGGTGCCTGAAGATGGGAACATTGGACCACGGGGACCGCACGTTGAAAGCAAAACATTTTATTACCATCGGTTAAGCTTCATAATGCACACTTAGGAGTAAGATAGAGGTTATATGGAGATCGCTTTGCTCGCTACCAGCTACAGCTTCTGGGATTAAATGCAGCAGCTGTTGAGTGGTGCGTAACGGGACCAGCAAAAGAGAATATCGTGCAGTTGAAATGGCAGGGTGGGGGGCAGCTTGGCAGAAAACTGGCCCCTGAATTGAAATTCAAGCAGAAATCTTTTCTTTTTTAGCACTGGACAAAACGCCACGGCCTCCTAGATGACAGCTGGTGCCCAGGTACTGCCCTTGAAAGGCTCCCCTCCAGCTCAACACCCACCTCAGCATCTACTGCCTTGTACGAGTGCACCCTCCATGTGAGATCCAAAATACAGTTATCTTTCCCAGAGGCCAGGGGTCACGAAAAAGCTATTTTGGACCATCTACTAAAGAAGCCCTAACACAGTTTACCAGCACCAGCTTTTTTAGCCCAAATCAGTTTACCTTCCAAGCCAATCTTCTACAAGCAGCTGCAAATTGCATCAAACCCTATCCGGAGGAACGCTCTGTTCTGATCTCCCCTCTCCCAGTATTACAACTCTTATTTCACATTAGTTTCTGCATTAACACAACGGAGAGGCAGAAAATGCCTTCCCTGGTGAAAGGGGACTCCAGCTACCTCTAGCACAAACCTACCGGTTTTAATGCTTCTAGAAAACAATCTGCTTGGCTAGAAAGGTGGGAAGCTCTTGAGAGACTGAAAGCCCAGAGGAAGTTGGTTTTTAGGCTGAGGCAAGTGAAAAATAACCACGTCTCAGCCTCTTGCTTGTTCCTGTTTGCACAGCATCTTCAGCCTCGCTGAGAGGAAGAGGTCGGAACAGGTTTTGAACAACCAGAGAGAGCAGCTCTAGGGCTGACTGCGACAGTGCGAGGGCCGCAGTGTGGAGGAGAGGGAGCAACTTCACACTGTGGAGAGCCTGGGAAGGTGAGGAAGTTAAGAGGATCTTCCAGTTGGTGCTTTCCTCCCGTGGCACAGAGCTGCTGAGAAGGTGCATCTCTCTGCAGGAGGGCACTTCAGAGCCTACCCGAGGAGGAGGTTCAGGGACACACGAGGGGGGGGGTAGATCGGTCCACGCCAAAGAGCACTCTCCAAAACAGCCTGCAAAGTCCAAGCCGTGGCTCCATCCTCACTCTGACCTCTTGGCTCCTGTCTCAAGAGCTCGCTCCTCTAGCTTTCTGTTCCTCTTCTGGGGGTCTTGCAGAAATACTTTGGGGGTGACATCTTCTCCAAAGAAGCGACTGCATCTTGGCCAGGTTTGGCTCCTGTTCTTGAATCATCTCAGAAGTGGCAAGGAGCTTTCGGAAACCGCGGGCTGCCGGTGAAACCTGGTGAGGCTGGGGGTTGTCTAAAAAGGTGTGAGCACGTGCAGGGACGTTTCCCTACTTTAGAAAGCGTCTCCTAAGAGCAGAAAGGAGGTGAGAAAAGCAACAGGTTAAGCTGCAGTTTGCCACTGCAGGGAAGAGTAAGTGGGCACCACCTCCGCCTCACGCTCTGGACCGTGGGTTCTCTTGGGGCCGAACCCATATCAGCAGAAAACAGGCACTGCCAAACAAACTGACAGTTTTAAGCTGTCTTTAGAAGAAAAGTCTCTGTAATATGCCTTCGCCAAGGTAACCCACAGTTAAAAGCTGGCAGCAGCTGTGAAAATGTTCATCGGGTGACGCTGGCACCTCCCTCTTCTGCTTTCTTCTCTCCTTTTTTTTTTAATAAGGCAGAAAGAACTTCTCAGTTGTTAAGTCAGAGGGTGACCCCCGACAGTGCTGAGGGATGACTGCTGGCGTAAGCAGAAAACACCGCTGCTGAGCGCAGGGGCTGGGATGCAGCGAGCTTACGTGCAGCCTGCACGCTGGCACACGCCGATCCCAGGACAGAAACGGCCCCATGCTCTCCAGAGCAGCCGCCTCACTCAAGCACCGGGCAAGACTTAAAAGCCCCATGAGGCAGAAGGAAGGCTGAAAGAGCTGGGGTCCTGCAGTATCCAGGGTGAAGCTGGTTACGCCCTCCCTTTGGAATGGGCGTGCGGGAGGTGGTCCCTTGCCTGGCTCGGGTCTCTGTTGCCAATCTGCCCCGGGTGCCAAGTGCAGGCTCTGTTGGTCCCCGGTGCTGGCAACTCCCTGCAACGTCACCCTCTGCAGCAACCGGAGCCAGCGCAGGACTCTTAGAGAGCAGAGGGAAGATCTGATGGAGGCACAGCTCTTATCTCAACATCTTCACGCCAGCTTTGCCGTGGGTACGCTCAGCCCACATACCTGAATTTACCAACCCACATCAGACCTTTGGGTCGTCTCCCAAACCGATGCGGAAACGCTTTGCTCTTATGCACGCAGAAACAAAAAAGCCACTCTAATTATTCTGCAAACAATTTAAATGTCCTGGGGAGGATGAAATCCTGGCAATGTTTAGCTCAAGATGTACCCTTGCAGGCTGCAGCCTGCTCCTGCACTCAAAGAAACAAAATTAAGGTGACACGTAACAAAGGATCCAGGGACGGCGTGGAGTTGCGGCGAGAAGCACGAGTCTGAGCTCCCAGCAATTCTCGTAGCGGACGTGGTGAAGCTCATCCCTGGGGAAGCTGTCAGAGGTTGCCAACCAGCGAGACGTTGCACGCTACTCTCTCCGGAGGAAGTGGCCAGCCTACGGTGAGCGCAGGATGAAATCCAGCCCAGGTGGTTCGTGCAACCCCACGCGACACGACGACGGTCGCAGAGGAAACGAACGGACGAACGCTTGAAGACCTGCTCCTTGGCTGCAGCATCACCCAAGCCCCCCAAGAACCCACCTCAAGCTCAAGCCAACACCTCGCACAGCCTCCGGCGCCCACGCAACGGCTGCAGAGGCAGATGAGAGCGGCACAGCAGGATGCCTTGGGTTGCTGGGATGGTTAAGGCTAAAGCTAGAGGCAGAGGAAAACACCCGCCTAGCGAAAACACAACCAGCTACACCTCTTTGCATCCCACCTCAGCTGCAGCAGTTAGCAAAAGCAGGGGGGTGAGGGAACCGAGGCACGCTGGAGCTGTGAACAGTGCTTCCAGAGAGGTTCATAAGCAAGGCCTTAAAAGAAGGTGGTGAACTCCTGAGGTAAAACCCAGTTTAGGGCTCTGGAGCCAGGTCACCTACAAGATGAAACGTCCTGATAAATGCTCTTTGTGGTCAAGCTGGGAAAAGAAATGGCACAACCAGGAGTGGGTGAGAGGGAAATGTCCCTGTACATCGAGCCATAAAAACATCCCCAGGGGTGGCTCCCCAAGCTGCTTTAGTGACCTTGAAGTTTTGCAGTCAGATGGAGCAAGAAATAAAACGCCCATTTAAAGGGTACGCTCTGAGATAAGAGGCGTGAGGTTTGGTTCACCTCCTGAAACTCAGCTTTGTAAGTGTTTTGAGACAAAAAACTTTCCCTGAAATTTTATCAGGATGGAGGGGGGAATTGTTAAAAACACTTCAATTAAAAAACCTCACCACTAACTCCAGGGATGGGCACACAACCTTCTGGAAGGGTCCAGTAAGCCCTTTTCTATCTCAGAGAGGAAGGGAAGCGAAGGGGAACTTCCAGAGCCAAACCAGCTCCTCCTGTTCAACACTGGTTACCAAGGGGAGCAGTGGGAGCGATGAAAACGCCGGCCTCTGCCTCCTGTGAGCCCTCCGGTTTGTCGCCGCGCTGCGAAGCTGTCGGGGTCTGCTGCTGCCAGCACGCGCTGCACTTCAGCTCATCCCTCGACAGCGTCAGCCCAGAACAGCAGGGGCAATTCATTTATGTAAAAGTACCAGGGTTGCACTGGCACTTTCATCCTTTCCCCTAGGAAGAGGAGGGAAGAAAGAGCGGCTGCCGCTTGACAGATGTTTGTCGTATGCTCAAATGCACTTCTGGAAGGCTCTGGGATGGACGTGTCGAGTGATTACAGAGCAGCGCGAGAACCCGTGTGGAACAGGAGGAACTTCCCTGGAATGCGACCTACACAGGACCATCAGATCTCCTCACAAGAAAAATGTTCCCAAGGAAAATCCAATGAAGTTTTGGAAAAACCCCAAACCCGCAGGTTCTTCGGGCAGTCATCTGGCACGGCTGGGTGGGCGCCTCTCGCAGGGAAGGGGATGGCAACACCACCGCGTTACGACAAGGTAGCTGAAAGGCCTTCCGAGCAGCAGAGTGTGGAGCCCTCCAGCCAGGAAATCAAGAGAGGGGCTTAACATTTCTCTGGAGGAAGGAGGGACACCTCCCAGGAGGAGCTGCCAGCCCTGAGGGTCTGGCTCACTTGGGATTTTTCCCTTCCTGGTTCCTGATAGTGACCTGATGCCCTGACCCTGTTCAAAGCAGAATGAGCTCCTCCTCTTGGGGTGCTTTACTGCTGGGAGGACCGTGCTATTGGGAGTGCTGGCCGGATTGGCTTTCAGATGCCCATTTGTAAGAGACGAGGAACAGCAGTGCCAAATTAACGCCGCAGAAAATCAGAAAGCCCGGGGACGCTGGAGGAGGGAGAGATGGAGCATGAGCACCGACGATGACGAGGGGAGAGGAGAAGCAGAACGAGCAGAGAGGAGGGCCAATCCAGACAAGAACTTCAAGCCAGCAAAGCTCACGTTAAATATTTTGGTGACTGTGCACCAAAATCCTATCGTGGAGATGAGGAGAGTGTCACACCATTTCCTATTTAGGAGGATATGTAATATCCAGGAGAATGCCTGGCCATGGGCTGCTCTTTGTGCCGAAATAAGCAGAGGTTTGACTAGCAGACGGTGTCCCGCCGCCGCGCCGCAGACAGAAAAGGTTTTTATTGCAAAGCTTTGTGAGAAATGTAGTCTGGATTTTCTAGAACTATTAAAGAAGGGCAAGAACTACAGTACAGATGGAGAGTGAGAAATTGCGGCCTGAGGAGTGGCTCCACCTGAAGCTGGCAAGATTGCAGCAAAAATACTTCTCCTGCTTTCGGGCTCTGGAATCCTAGACTCAAGAAGAAGACGGGCACATCAGAAAGCAACAAGAACATAATAAGGGCTAAAAGCTGCCCTCGGTGGAAGGCTTTGTATTTGCTTAGAGAAGGATGCGGAGGAGACCCGATGACGGCCTTTAATTATGTAAAAGAGCTGCAGCAAGGCAGGGAACAAACTTTTCCCATAACTCCTCTGGAGAGCATGGCGGGTAAGGCAAGAAGAGTTGGAGTCAGATGGAAGCAAGGGACACGTGGGCTGGGCAGCAGGAAAAGTGTCAACTTTGCATGACACAGCAGAGGGGAAATCAGCTGGGAAACGGAGCAAGAAAAGGTCGGGAAGTGCCAGAACTAAGGATTATCAGAGTAACCTTAATTCCAACTGCTTTGGACATGTGCATAGAGAGCTTAATTACGCAACCTCCTACGGCTTTCCCTCCTCCTCTCCAACTGTAACCTATAACTTTTTCATTCATTGTATGGAATCCAAGCCTTAGCTACGCATACCTTCCACACATTGCATATGTTATCTACTCAGCACGCCTCACACCCGATTTCTTCCGGTGGAGATCCTCAGTATTGATCAGTAGCAGATCACCACAAAACTTCTGACGCCAAGTGAAGTCGTCTTTACGACACCCGTTGAGGTAGGGAGGTATCACTCACCCCGTTTTATCGGTGGGGAGCATAGGCACAGGCAGAATAAAGCCAAAGGGGTCCAGTCTGCTACCAGGAGGCCTTGCTTGAGATACTGACAACCTTTTGAGTCCTCACAATTATTACAGCCCTACACTCGTTCAAAGCACAGCTTTCAACAGCTGTTAACACCAACTGGCTCTGGACATCAGACCTCAAAGCACCAGCGCCCAGGAAGCAAAGGCGATACAAGTGGAGATCACGTGGAAAGACTCTTGTTAAACATGACCCAAACCCCATAGCAAAGACAGGCACGGAGTTTGTTTCTTGAAAGCTGATTTTTTCCCTCTGAACCCCTCCGGCCTTCACCAGCACTTTTCTCCTGCAGTGGAAAAGAGCAGCTGCCCCTGCCCTCTGCCACACAGCCCTGCAGCGGGAGGCAGTTGGAGCGGCACAAGGCTCCAGTGAAAAGCACGGGGGAGCCTCCGTAAATCGCGATGGCAGGAGAGAACCTTCCAGGCCACCCACGCTTGTACGCTCCCCATAGCTCCCAGCACGCTAAGAACTAAGCCACTCGAGTCTTAAACAGCAAGCTACAAAGGCAATCACTCCATCCGTCGGACCCGCCTGGCCTCAGTGGGTTTGCTGTCGAGACTCAACGCTTGCGGAGCGTGTCGCTGCCAGGAAGAGATGCCCCAAAGAGAAAAGAGGCCCAGCCAAAGACACCCACCCTAGTTGCTGAGAAGATCCAGGCTCCCTGCCTCCTTCCCCGGCTCTGTGGGACTCCAGTGCTGACGGGGCCGCCTATTCCTCCTGCTGCAGCCAAACCCAGCATCGTGCTCTGCGATTCCCGGGAGCACGAATCTCGTCCTCGCTTCCCTCCGCCCCCTCCTGCCTTTTCTTTCCTCTGCCTGGGTGGGAAGCGCTTATCTCTGCTCTTACTCCCCCTTCTCCCTCCGCATCGTGCCAACAACATGTGCTGGGAACAACGGCCAGATGGGAATACTTGTAAGAGCCTGAGGTTAACTCGTGTCTTTTATCCCCCAGACTCTCTCTGCTGTTTTGAAATGCAGATTCTATTGCACGCAATTTGTAGTGTAAAGAAAGAACGTTAATAGTCTGGTGTGTTGGTATTGCTTGTGAATTCTGTCTCCCTGCTCGTATTGCACGTTGGCCATCTCCGATACGGAGAACGGGTGACAGCTAGCGTTTTAACGTCTCAAAAGGGAAGGACCTATTGGGAATAGGAAAACCCCAACTAGTTTTAATATCTATATGCATATTTGTATCTAATATTCCTCTCTCCCTTCTCTCTCCGTCGCTCTGTGTGTCACGCAGGGATTCAGAGATGTTATAGTGGGCTGTGCTCAGCGGGGGTGGGCAGAGGCCTTAGCTCCAGCCATCTTCCAGCAACCGACACGAAGGGCAGTCCTTCCTTCCAGCTCATCTCTGCGTGGCAAACGATCAAGACGAAGATCTGCCCGTGGGACAGATTTCCCTCACCGCTATTAAGAAACCCATCGGACCAACCAGCGTCTCCGACCAACAGCCCCACGGCAGGAGCCGTTGCCCTGCCCTGTTGGGCACTAGTACGTAGGATGGGTTGGAAACGCCAAAACGATGGAATATGTTGGGGCTTTTTTGTTTATGGTGGCTACTCTGTATGGAGCTGGCAATTCCCACGTGCCACTGCAAGTGTTTTGAGGTAGCCTACCAATTAGGAAGATGAATTAGCAAATAGTTGATGATGGTTTTATCGGGGTGGCAGCCAGGTACCTCGAGGCTAGGCCAGTACCTCTGGATACAGCACAAACACGAAACACACCCAACAAGCATGAAGAGGCCAGAAGGTACACCCAGCGTGTACGCTTCTAGAAGTTAATGCAGGTAAGAGAGCTCTGGGTTCACGTTTTGCACGATGTCCCGGCACAGGGAAGGAACAATCTAATTACATCCATCACAGAAACGCCGAAACGGCGTCCGCCCTCTAAAACCTCAATTTATGCTTTTGACATTTCCAGAAACCCAATTTTTAATCCGTGTCATCTATCAGGAGTTTGTGATATTTTATTTTACCTCGGTGCTTTAAAATAACTGTTGCCCTTACGGGGGTGCAGGTGGGGAACTGAGCATGGACGTCACAAAATGTTAGGAAGAACAAACAGCGTCAGCCCATGAAAGCTTCTGCAAATGTTGGAGAAACAGAGCGGTGGAAGATCTGGCTTCAGCCTCTTCCACAACGCCCAGGTCCAGAAGCAGCTTGTCCCCCAGCGAGGGCTTGTTTTCCTGTGGTCGTGACAGAATTCACCCACTTTGGGGCAAGACCAGGTCACCCCAAAACGTCCGCAGCCGTGATTCCGTGGCACTGACGGGCTGCTGAGCAATTAACGACCCGCAACGTGTATGGTGCAGAAGGCAACCGAGACCCTTCCCACGAACCACAGGCTTCACTTCTACAGAGGAGAAAAATCCCCAGCGAATAAATCTTCTTTCTCCAGCTGCTCAAATGTGCTTGGTTTTGCACCTATGCAGTGAAACTGTAACAGCTCCAGGTGGAAGTGAAAGGACAAGGGGGTCAACAGAAGACATCCCCACGCCAGCATCCTCTGAGGGTACAAGGAGGACAGCTTAAACCCACTGTCACCTCAAGCCACCACCAACGTGCCCACTCAAGGTCCCCAACTGCATGGGGACGCATCCTGCTCTCCCAGGAAATCTCGGGTGGGCTGGCCAAGCTTCGCTCCCCGGTGCCGGCGTTTGCGTGCAGCCTTTCTTTCCACTCTGCCTTGGAGAAACTCTTTATGTCAAACACAGCCTTTACTGGAGAGGAATGGAGGAGCAGGAGGGGATAGGTGAATTTTAAGACATCACGATGCATTAAGTAATTAAAAAAATGAAGAGCATTTTCATTTTGGAGGGAGCAGCGTAGAAAATGAAGCGGAAGGTATAGTTTTCTGTAAGAATTGTTGTATAAATTGTATATGTATCTACTGTATGTACAGCACGAGGAGGAATGCCAGGGAACGAAAGCCGCTTATTCCTTAATTTCCCACCCAATGCAAGATTTGCCCACTAAAAATACACAGCAATAAACCTTTGCTTTCTCTTGGACAAAAGGGCCGCGAGGCAAGCGAGCGGTGGGCTTCCTCACCGCGACCAGCTCCCTGCCCTGTGAGCTCAGCTCGCTTCAGTGGGCTGTACGGAGCAAAACCGACGCAATCGTTAGACTGCAGCATCTTTAGCGGAAGAAAGATGTGTGCTGAGGTCGATTTTGGTAATTGCCTGGTGTTTGGGGTTTGGGTTTTTTTGTATAAAGAGCAGGTTTCGAATTCTTCTGCTTGGTATCTTCTGGACATGGTAGTGCAGATCTGCAGGGCCGGGGGTTGTAAAATGGCACTGAAACACGGCGTGGCAGGCAGTACCCACAGCTGCCTCTTCCTTAAAGGTCTCGCCTCAGCGGCACCTCCCAGAGTTTCGCCTTCTTTCGGCTCCATTCTCCTTACAGCCTTGCTGGAAACCTGAAGGATGAGAGCTCCTACAACCAGCGATCTCACAAGAGGCCGCGACAAGCGGCTCTCGGTGACACACCGCGTTTCTCCAGACCGGGAGGGAGCGGGAGAAAACCGTCCCCTCGTTAGACTTTGGATAAATACGATTAGTTTGCTACGAGCTACCACAGGCTACAATATGCTCACATAAATATATCGATGCTTACATGTGAATATGGATTTGTATATATTGGATACAGGTAAGAAACACTTAACGACGACGAGCAGCTTACCAACAACCG
>VWZY01004307.1:42273-56080 GCA_013399075.1 Chloroceryle aenea
TTGTCTTTTATTGGGCAGATAATGAGGAGAGGGTGAGGGAGCTGGGTGTCTTTGGCTTGGAGAAGAGGAGGCTGAGAGGTGCCCTCATTAATGTTGATAAATATGGAAAGGGCCAGTGTCAGGAGGCTGGAGCCAGGCTCTGCTCGGTGACACCCACTGACAGGACATGGGGCAAGGGGTCCAGGCCGGAACATCAGAGGTTCTGTGTAAACATGGGGAGAAACTTTTGCACAATGAGGGTGCCAGAGCCTGCAACAGGCTGCCCTGGGAGGCTGTGGAGTCTCCTCTGGAGACATTCCAAACCCACCTGGCCACATTCCTGTGTTGCCTGCTCTAGGTGATCCTGCTCTGGCAGGGGGTGGACTCAATGACCTTTTGAGGGCCCTTCCAACCCCTACTGTTCCTCAATTCTGTGACTTCATGGGGAAAGTACAAGCTGTAAGAGATCCAGCAGATGTGTTGATTCATAACTGGGGACTGTGTGTTTGAAGAAAAGGTAGTTAATTCATGATGCAAATCGATTACTTATCCCTCCCGCCCTTTCTTGCATAGCACAGTTCATATTACTGGGGAAAAAAATTCTATACCTAACTTTTAGAGCAGTGGAAATGATAAAAACCAAGCTTTCAAGGGGGTGTAAACCATCCCAGCACCTTTTGTACCTGGCTATATCCCGAGGCTTGCTCTGCTACTGTTTGGAGGCAGTAAGGTTTGTAGGAAGGAGTTTCACCTCCTTCACCTCATGCCGTGGTTTTTAATACGGTTTCAGTGTCCTGTACACGTGAAGGGAGAGGTGCATTCTGGAAGATGAAGCCTGGTAGTTTAACTGCTGCTGGGAGGACTGTTAAATGCAAGGAACCCCCCTTTCTTTTCAGGCAGAGTTTGTCGGCCGGGGCTGCCGTGGGGTTCGATGTCGAATGGCCGCCCTCGTACGTGAAGGGAAAAATGGCGAAGATCGCCCTGATCCAGATCTGTGTCACTGAGCAGAAGTGCTACTTGTTTCACATCTCTTCCATGCCAGGTACTGTACTTCTGCCCTTCTTATTTCCTTAGGGCGCGACTTGCCCTCTGTGTCTTGTAATTAAGTTTGAAGTTAAGCCTTGAGCAGTAGCTGACGTTGCCCGGGGTGTTGGATAGTAAAACTCCATCCTCTTCCTCGTTCCCGTTGAGGACAAGGGGATTTATTGAGTGTTGCTGCTGCTTATCAAGGGCTCTTAGCCTGGCCTTGCCCTGTGTGCTGCTGTACGACTTTAGCTTCTGACCAGGGCAAAAGAACCTTGCCTGAGGATTATTTTCCTCTCCTATTTTAATTCCATTTTAAAAATTCAATTCCTTCCCCATATAAGGAGCTTTCTGTTGAGTGCCAAAATAATTTAGCAGGCCGTGCTTCCTTTTAATTTGGCTTCAGTAACCAAGCCCCTCAGAAAATGACAGCTGTTTGTTCCTGATACCTGCATCTTGAGACGTGGCTTTTCGGAGAGAGCACTGGATACCCGGTGTGATGCAGCTGCGGGGAGGGACGGGGGTGTGCTAACAGTCTGAGTTCATTACGGATGCGAATAAAAGCTTCTAAATAGGGAAGAGAGGAGTGAGGGAAGGAGGCTGCAATTTTATAACCTTTGGTTTGAATGTTAGATTGAAACTGTGCCTGCGAGATGTCTCTGATTTCCCCGGGGTGCGCAAGCTGAGGTATAATAGCGATAATTTTAATGTTGGTGTTCAATCCTTTGTCATTTATAGCAAATGGGGTGGAAAATTTAATTGCTGGAGGCTATTCAATCTGGGAGGCGGAAAGGCACAAGTGAAAAGAAAGGGTTTGAGGAAAGGAAGCTAAGGCAAGAAGAGTCATTAAGAGCTGAAACGCTTTTGGTTCTGGAAGTGAAGATGTTTGCGCGTTGACGCCGAGCCGCGGTTCCTGGGCTGCTGGCTGTTCCAGTTGGAGAGATGGTTCCTCCTGAATCCTTTCCCAAAATGCCCAGCGGGAGAGGCTTTAAACCGAGCAGGGATGCCAGCCTTGTTTTGCAGGCACTGCAGCCAGTTTCTGCTGCTTATGCAGAATACGTTGGACCTACAGAACTGCAGATGTTGGCAGAGTTAGCCAGGTGGATAAGACTTATTGCTTTGGGTGTTTTTGCTGCAGGAAAAATAATGCTTCCTTCTGCAGGAGGAAGAGCATGGAGGATTCTTGGACTGCATAGGAAGGACAAAAGGAATATGTATTTATCAGGAAGAGTCTTGTTAGTGCTCGGGTTTGTCATTTGGAGGGTTTTTTTCTTTACAAACCTCTGAGAAAATCTGGCCTCTTTCTCAGATGGTAACCTCTGCATAGTCTTGAGCTTAGACCTTTTCAGTTCATACACTCTCTTTTCTAGAAATGAGATGCTGGAAAAAGAGCACAGACCTCCACTGGGACGTTCCTGTCCGCGAAGGTTTTTGCAAGGCTGTTGGGAGGTGAAATCCCTCGTTCGTAGGTTGCCAGCACATCTGGATAGTGTCGTGGTAGCCACGGAAGGGTGAAACATAAAGCCAGGGGTGCAAAGTGCTGATTGAAGCGTGTAATTAAGCATTGCAGTAGTGAAAAGGTGACATTTGAAATCAGAACCAAGGCAGGTACTGCGTGGTGGCACGATGAGGTGTGATTGGTGCTGGGATTCACTGCGGCCTAATCCAGGCTCTCCAGTCGCGGGGTCCCGGGGTGTGTATTTAAGTAAGATGCTCTGAATTTGCAATTGGGGAATTTAAAATGGGAACGAACAGAGAGGGCAGGAAAAGGCTGCCCTGTGAAGGGTCCGTGGCTGTTCTGCTGTAGAAAGCCAGTTGTGAAAGGTGTGTGCTTTCACCCAGTCCTGTAAACTCACAGATACTCTTTGATCCAGGATTTTCTGTGCCATCAGTTCGGGATGAATCCAAATAGAATACTTACATAATCTGTGTACATCCTTGAATATTTTATTTTTGCTTACTTATGTGACTGACTTTTCTGGGCTTGGCAAAGGATCTGGCTGTGAATTCTGTTTTCCAAATGCTGTTGTTGCACCAGCCCAGGGTTAGCACCGAGTCTGCGTCCACAGAATCTGTTTTCCTGGGGATTCCTCATCCTTATGGTTTACACTGTTTTCTGGGAATGTGCAACAGCAAAAACTGGGAGGGAATAATGTGGAAAATGCTAAAATACTGCATTTGGTTTCCTGAGCATCCTGTTCTGAGAATTCCAAGTATCTTTTCTGGGGTTGATGTGATGTAATGATTAGTAAGATGAAATAAGGTGGGTGTATTTTTTTTTTACTTGATTTGTTTTTAGCTGCAGAACGAATTTGTGCTTGTCTGGAGATGATAGATCACAACCCCTTTGTCTTTCCAGTCATCCCAGAGTACAAACTGTCCCATAAACAGGGTGACTCTGGGGACCTCCCCTTTAAAAGCGCAGGTTTTGACAGATGGCCTTTGCGTTTTGTCGTTTCCATTAGACCTTCAGGCATCTTCCAGTGTTCAGTTTCTCATGTTTGGGCTTAATCTATTTTAGGTTTTCCCAAGGGACTCAAAAGACTGCTCGAAGATGAAACAATTAAAAAGGTTGGCGTAGGAATTGAGGGAGATCAATGGAAGCTGATGAGTGACTTTGAAATCAAGCTGAAGAGCTTTGTGGAGCTGGCTGACGTTGCTAATGAGAAAGTAAAACTTAAAACCTTTTTTGTTGTGGGTGGGACTCTCGTTATTGTGCTGTACCAAAGGAGGCTTCTTTGTATTTATCGGGGTTCGATTCTGATGGCAAACATTCTGTAGAATGAAGCAGAGGTGTATTGTAACTTAAAGAAAAGCTTAAAAATAACTCTCCAGAAAGTCTGCAGAGCTAAGTCCTGATTTCCAGTGGTGCAGTTCATGGTTTCTCCCCTTTCAGGTCTGTTCACCTGCTGCATTTACAAGGTACAGCTCTTTAATTCAGCTGCAGACACATTTTCTTTACTTCTTAGCAGTGGAAGCTGCCAGATCAGGTCGAGTCGGGGTTCTGGTGGCCATGAGCTGTCCTTGTCCAAGCAATGCCCGAACCTGTAGAATAAGGTGGAGAAAATGCAGTGGCAGCCAAGGACTGGTGCCTGTTGGAAGGCAGGCCGCCCTCCTGCGTGGTGCTGGCTGGAAGCATCAAGGTCTTCCTTGAAGTCCTGCACGCAGAGCTGTTTGCCTCACCGTCTGAAGCTGTAGAAATATCTTTGTTCCCCTGACCCTGAAGTTGGTGCCCCCTCTGCTCTCAGGCGGGTGCTGTTTCCAGTGCCTGATGAGCCATTGTTTAGAGGCAGTGCTGCGTTCGGCACACCCTGAACTTGAGCTGGATCTTGGTTAGGTAACATTTGCTGTAGGGAGATCTGCGCTCTCTTATTAGGGAAGAGAGCAGAAGGTTCATTTCCTTCCAAATCATCCCGTTGATCTTATTTTTTTATATGTCCCTTTAAGCTTTTCTGTCTTTCTGCATTTACAATGCTTTTAGTTACCCATACTCAGCCTCTTCATGCTCTTCTTCTTCCTTCTTGTGCTTTTTTTTTTGCTTTGTTTGGTAGGATAATAGCACCAAGTGTAGTTTCCTGGTGGAAGAGAGGTTTATGCCTAGAAATAATACTAACACCTTTCTCTGTCCTGTGCTTTACGTGCCCTCTGTAATGAAATCACAGTGGGGAGAGGGGGACAGGGTGTCTCCTCAGCCTTTGGGGCAGTGCTTTCTGTACGAGCCACCTTGAAGCTTCAGTTCCTAGTGGGCTGGGAATTGTACCAGTGAAACCATTTTGCTCGAGCGATGGAAGGAGCTGTTTCTTTTCAGACTTGGAGTTTCCTCACTTCACCCTGCCCAGCGTAAGTGGTTACAAAGATGAGCAATGCGATCTCTAATAGCAGCTTTAAAGTCTCCTGCTTTCAGGAAAACAAACCAAAAATAAACTTGAAAGTGAAGGTGGAGAACAAAGAAAAGGGTTCTGTGTGATGGCACAACGCGGGGTTGCGGGGGAGGCTGGGAGAACCTCAGCTGAACTGTGGCCAGGCTTTTTTTAGAGCAGATGTAAGGGGATGAGCTGTGCTGCTGCCGTCGGGCTCGGCGCTTCCGCGCACCCCGCAAGTGGGAAGAGCCAAAGGCTGTGCCCCCAAGTTCCGGATCCTTGGGGGTCTGGAGGAAGGCTTCCCAAAGCAGCTATTAGACAATAGCGTGGAAACTGTGACTGAGTACAAAAGCAGTCGAGACTGACAGTGTGGTGAGGTGACTTCCAGAGGCTTTGGAGCTTCCCAGCACGCTGAGTAGTGGCTAGCGTGGCCTCTAACCATGCTCCTTAGCTTGTGCTTGCTTTCAGACTTGCAAAAAATGGCAAAGAGAGACTTTCATATTCCTGTGTCCCTGTGAAATAAAGGCCTGGTGTTTGATAGAGAGTTCCCCTGGCTAGGTACATAATAGAAGGGGGTTGCTCTCTAAGTCTATAGCTTTTATTTTGTCAACACAGAGAGTATGCTGCTGAGGTATTTCTGGCTTTTGTTAGCGTGACAGTCCCACCCCTTGCTGGGCGGGCTCGTCAGGCCCTAATGCCATCTTTCCAGTGTGGCAATGCCAGTATGTCCACTAACAGTCCCGTTTCAGAGCAGGCAAGTAGAGCTTTGAAAGGGCCAAACTGCTTTGTAATACGCTGAGAGCAGGAGGAGGCCTGGAGAACAGTCACTGCTTTGAGAAACTAGCTCCTTCTGACTAACCCAGAGCTCTTCTCCTGACGGGGGATTAACTACGCTTTGCCGCTTCTCGGAACACATTCTGCCAGGTCCCATCGCTTTCCCCTTTAAACGAGCCCTCTGTTGTTGTTTTCTCTTTCCCCAGCTGAAGTGTAAGGAGATATGGAGTCTAAACGGCCTGGTGAAACACCTCTTTGGCAAGCAGCTTTTGAAGGATAAGTCTGTCCGCTGTAGTAACTGGGAAGAGTTTCCACTCAACGAGCAGCAAAAATTGTACGCGGCCACAGATGCCTATGTACGTACGGGAAGAAATCACCCTCCCAGCCCTTCCAGCAAATTCCTCTCTGATGTGCTCTTGGCTGCTGGTTCTGTGCCTTTCCGCTGCGGAACGTAGTGAATGTAGGGAGGCTCTGAGGGCCTCTGTGGATGTAGGCTGCTTGAAGGTAGAAATGCCACTCGGTTGGTGGCTGTCCAATTCCTTGTCTGGCTTCAGTTTTGAAACCTCAGTGTTCATCTGAGTTCATAATGCTGTGTCTTGAAGATGGTACTGCCCACCTGATTCTGTAACGGCTGACATCGCTCGAGGGTATCGTGGCGAAATTTGATGTAGAAAATTGAATGTGTAGGGAAGAAAAACCCCATTCCACGGCAGGCTTGAGCCTCCCGGGAGGTCCTCACCTCGTAATGTTTTGCAGTGTTGCAAGATTTGCTTTTCTCATTGAAGTCTGCTCAGGAGCTCTGAACCAACAAATAGACCCGAGCAGCATCTGTCCATCTGGACTCGCTTCGAGTTGGCCCGCTCAGGGAAGTGAGTTTTGGTGGAGCAGTGGGGTGGATTTTATCACTGGCTGTCTGCAGGAAGCTGGAGTTCTTGCAGCGTGGTTATCCCCCGTCGGCGCAGCGCGGCCGTGTTGTTCCGTACAGTAATGGCTCGCGGAAGTGAAGAGCGGGTAATCGGTTTGGATTCCTTGCCCACAGATATCCAGAGCTTCTGGATGTCTTTTCTACTGGGGTTTTTGGTCGACTTTCTTGACCAAAATCCTGCTAAATATAATATGCAAGAGAAAACTAATCAGCAGCTTTGAAGACGGACAACCTTCTCCAGAGGCCAAGACAGCAGACCCACACTGTGGACTACCAGGAAGATTGATTTAGTTGCCGAGGGGTTTGTGTAGCTCTTGAGAAGTCTCTGCTTTTTCCTGCTTTTGAAGAGAGCGTGGTTTTCCTGCAGCCCTGTGAAGGGATTTACTGATGTGCTGCTGAGCACTGCCTGCTTCTTAGACGAATTGTTCTTTGTGGCAGCAAAAGAAGACTACCTCCAGCTTTGATTTCTGCGCTGAGATTAGAAGGGAAGTGGCACCGTGGTCTCGATGTTTTCTTCTCGGACTCGGGAACCATTGAGTATTTTCCAGTTGAGTTAAATACAAAACTGTGGAGGGTTTAGCACCTGTAGAGGCTCAAACCAATAAGGAAAGGAGCTCTGTTTTTGGTGCCTAGGGCAGCTGCTCTTGCCAGCTTTTTCCAGGCAATGCCTCTTTCTCACTCTTCTCCGTTCACCTGGCCTGGCTTTTGGAGCCTCACAGGAAAACAGGAGGGAGAGACTTGTTTCTTTCTCTTTCCTCTCTGCTCAACATGTGTAACCTAATTAGCACATTCCTAGCTGTAGGCTGCGTTTTCCTGCTGCAGCTTATTATTCATATCGAGGGAAATATCAAGCACACCAAATCTATCTTGGTAGCTTCACAGCTATTCTTTCGGAGCGCTCCATAAAATCTGAATGAGGGGGAGCAGATGGTGAGGCTGGGAGCGGAGTACTTGGAGCTCTCTATTTGCAGCTAACGCTAAGAGATAATATAATAGAAGATAACCATGCTGGGATCTAGATAAGAGTATCCACTACAGCATGGACCCCGTGCGAGGCCTGTTCTGTCGAGCGTCGACCTTGGCTGGGTGACCAGTGTGGCGAGGCAGGCCGTCGACACCGCGCCGTACGGCACGGGCCAGCAGCTCGGAACGCGTTGTTCGCAATGGATTCGTGCCACGGTTTGAATTAATTCTTGGGGGTTTTTTTTTAGTCTCTGAGATGTTGCTGCTCTGCAGAACACAGAGTACTAATTTATTTCCCTTTCTTTTACAGGCTGGCTTCATCATTTATCAAAAACTGAAAAATATGAGTAAGAGTGACCCGAAATTATTTTCCGTAAGAGGTAAATTACGCATTCAAGGGGAACAAATGTATGCAATGTACAGCTGAATGGTCTGTTTCCCCAGAGTCTCTTTCACAATATCTTTGTGTCAGGATTGTCTGGCTTCCCGGCAACACAGAGATGGCCTCTAGAGAGAGCAGATGCCAAAGGCTCTTGGGTGCCCTGGGTTCCCACAGGGGGTAACTGTTTGCCGTAGTGACGCAGGGGTGCAGTCTTGGCTCTGTTGTTTGTGCCTGCTCTGAACAGAGATGGGAAGAATTCCTGCTGTCATTCCACTTGGTTTATGGAAGCATTTCAGTGAGTTCATTGCAATTCTGCTGATGCAGGGACAAAAATCTAGTTTAAGAAGAAATAAGACCACAGAAAAAAATATGTGTTGCGATTTAGTGCTTTTCTTGAGGTGTACAAATCGGAGGCGAATTTTTTTAGAGTGGCTTGGTATTGTTTACTTGATCAGAAAAGCAATTCTAAAATCTTCAGGTTTGTTCAGCTCTGTGCTCCACGAGGAAAATGAAGTATTGTGTGTAGCTTATGGTTGGGAAAGAGGCAGGGGGAGCTTTATTTCCTTTCTGTCCTGGCTTCATTTTCCTTTTCTCTGTGGCAGAAGTGCCAGTACTCTTACCTCAATACAAGGTACAATGTTTTGGCTTAGCTGTTAGCAGCTCTTTTCTGGAAGCCGATGGGTAGAGTGGGGAAGGATGACTTTGTAACAGTCCTGTTCTGTATCCTCCCTCCCTGCGCACGCGTAACGGGCCCCTGGAAGAGGCGCGGTGCCGAAGTACGCAGAGGCTTGGTCTGATTCTGTGTACTTGAGCTTTAAGCACCGGAAGACGCTGTCGTATTGGCTGTAGATCTTGCAGAAATGCAGTCCCTTGGCTGGGATTTTCTCACGTGTGAAGGTTAGACCCCAGTTGTTATGAATCTACTCTGGTGGTGCTTCTTGCAGATGACACGTCGGAGGGAGTGAAGAGGCGCTTGACTTCACTGGCTGCCGAGATAACGGACCTGGCTTCTCGCGTCCCTGACCCTCCCGGACAACTTGAACATTTGCAGAGGTTAGACTTTTGCCAGCCTCTCTCTGGTTTACCCCCAAGCTTAGCGTTTTGCTCTCCTACCCGAGGTCCGATGCTGCAAAACACCCGTGTGTTACCAGCTGGCTCTGGTACCTGCACGACCCTGCCCGAGGAAAGAAAGCCCGGTACCCCGGAGGGGAAGATACTGTCTTTGTAGGCAGCAGCCTAGGTTTTCACTGGTCTAATGGCAGCGGGTTTGATGCTGAATGTTGGATCTGTTTTTTCCTGTCGAAATACTCGGCAAGACTTTTCTTAAGTGCTTGGGACTCTTGTATCATGAATTGCCAGAAGTCTGGAGACTTGATACAGTTGTGGGGCAATGCCAGAAACGGTCTGTATCAGCTTCCTTCTGTGCAAAGAAACTTCATTTTCTCACCAAAGCGAAGTGCCAATCTCTTAAGAGCCAGGAGCCTTTTGGTGAAGGTTTGGACCAACTCTCTGGAGAAACAGCCCACTTCAGAATCCTCAGTTCTGCCCGTGGCTGGGGGTAGTAACTGCCGGTGTCATTTTGGGTTAATTTTCTTGGTTTACCTTCTAGGGTTGCAGAAATCCTCGCTGGCATAGCGGAGAAGGTAAACGCCTTAAGAAGCACGCTGGCTGGTTCAGGTCCTTCTGTCCCAGAGAGGAGCTGTGGCACGATTCCGACAAACCTCAAAGCCCAGTCGGGAAACTTTGAAGCAGAAAACATTGAAAAGCCTGAATTTGCTAAACAGTTTGAAGGTGACTTCAACATCTGCTCTGATGCCACGCTCGCTGGCCTCTGGGATGGAGATGGGCACGAAGAAGAGGCAGAGAGAGGTGATGCTGTGGTGGAAGAAGGTGCCTCAGCAGCCAGCTCTCATGACAAAACAGACGGAGATGACTTCGCGTCGCTGGACATTACTGAGCAAGAACTTCAGATCTTGGAACATCAAGCAGCGAAAGAATTGGTCGAGGAAGGTGTGGCTGAGGTAATGAGAAAACCCCTTGTTAATCGTGGGCACTCGGTGGAGGAAGTGATCTCATCCTTAATTTCCCCCAAGATTTTCAAGTTCTGCTCCTGAGGGAATAGTAAGGTGGGCGGCAAGAGGGGTTCAGAGCCTGGAAGATATCTGTGGGGGTAGTCGAGCACTCAGCTGCTCCTCAGTCACGTGGTTGGAAAGATTATTACTGAGTCTCCTGACAGAAGCTTGACATAGTCCCATTAGCTGCTCATCTGTTATCGAAACGTTTTGCTGCGGTTTGGAGACAAGTTCTCAACGCGAGCATCTGCAGCTCGGTCGTGAATAAAAACCAGACCTTTTTCAGAGAGACCTGTAAATAGCAGACCTTCTAGTGACTGCTGGGTGTGGATTGATGCCTCTTAAATCAGACCTTAATTTCCTTATGTTCTGAGGGCTTCACACATCTGGTGATGCTGCTGTTCTTGTCTTTTATTACAGGGCCTTGTTACGTTTTAATGTCTTTCAGATACTCCTTTTAATGGGCAGGCTTCAAAGTGTAGGGTTGGTTTTTTTATTTGTTAAGAAGTAAAAATATCCAGAGAAATGCTTTATAGGGTGGACAGAAGGTTGAAAGCTTAGAAATAACTTTCATAAGAAGAAAACTTTGTTTTTTTAGGAAGCAGGCTCCACGGACAATGAACAAAATATTTCCTGTGTCATTGAAAGTGATGAAGAGCTGGAAATGGAGATGCTTAAAGTGAGTGCCTCAGGGGGTTGTTTTTAATATATTTTTTTGTAATGAGGATGCTCTTGGGTCTGCATTTGTCTAGAGGATGATTCATAAACTGCTCTGCTCCAAACCTGGTGTGTGGCCAAGGGGGTTGAGCTGAGAGGGCGATTTGTGCACTGCAGGTGCTGCTGACCTGGCCTGGAGGTCAAATTGCTTCGTAGCCATGTTTTGCAGGCCTCTCTAAAAGGCTTTTTACTGGGATAGCTTTTCTTCTTGAAAAGAAGATTTAGATGTTGAGTCTTCTTTTTCTTTACCCTGGCTTTTTTCCTGATCCCCCTGGGGAGTGCTGTATGTATCTTGAGTCGAGTGACTGAACACTTCCACCAGAGCAGTCCCAAGTGTTCTTGTGCTAGTGCACACATGAAGGTTAAGTTTGTTGCTTACACCTAAGTAGGAAGCAAGACTCGAAGGTTTGAGGAAAAGAGTTGAATTTTCTTGGAGATAAGGAACAGGTCTCTCCTGGATGGTTCTCAGTGCTGCATGGAAACCTTCCATAAATGCAAATTCAGAGGAAAAAAAAAGCTAACTGGAGTAGGAGGGGGTTAGTCAGTGTTCCTCTGAGTGCCACGTTTTGGAAACAATGAGTGTAACGAGACTTTGGGATCCCATCCTTTCTGTTTGTTTCTGTGACAAGCCTCCAAAGCCACTTCTTGGCGAAACCTGTGCCTTCATCTACTTGAAGGACTAAAAAAACTGAAACAAAAACCCCCAAGCCCCCGAACAACTGCTGGTTTTAATAAATGAACAGTTTAATGGCTTCAGAATTTCACAGACCTTTCTGCAAAGAAGAAACAGAAGCCATTGTTAAGGCTACCCGGGAAATGGCTCTTGGAATTTGAATGCTGCTGGTAAAGCAGTTTGACCCTGGTGCTTTCCTTTGTGCTGTGTGCCAAACAGAGCCAATTTTTATGCCATTAGTGGATTGAACCCCACGTGCCCCGATATCCCATTACCTCCGACGTGCCGTATGTATTTCATGTTCCAAAATAACTTTCCTCTCCTGATTTCTCAGTCTTTAGAAGATGTAAATGATTCCAAAGGAGTTTTAACGGAAGAAGAGTCCAGCAAAGCCAGGAAAATTCCTGAGNGCCAGGAAAAGTCCTGAGGCAGAAATGGATGTTGAACAAGATGCTGATGAAGATGAAGGGATTGAGGAAGAGGAGGAGGAATGCTGGGGTATGGTTCAAAACTGCACAGTGAAATAAAAACCCCCAGTCTCTGGAAGCACAACAGCTCTTTGTGCTTGCTTGCTTAAAGCGGGGAAGTAAAGCTCACCTGAGTTTCGTTTTTTTTACGTTTCTGTGTGGCAAGATGAAAAGGTGAAGGTTTCTGTCTCTGAACAGTAGCCAAGCAGGCTGTTAGAGGGAATGCCTGCTTGCCCCACAGTCACACTAGGTGGAAATGTCATGCTTTCTCCTGCTGCATGTCTACAGAGATCCTGAACCTTCCTCTCCGGTGTTCCCAGCAGGATCGGGATCCCTTTGTTAGCAGGTGCCAGGTGTTGATTAGTGTAACTTCAGGCAGGTCTTTGAAGGCTTGCCTCTTAAAAACACCTCTCATACCTCATCTGACCGTGTTCCAGATAACGCGGCGATGCATTGCAATGCCTCTTGCTTTATTAGCTCGTTAATCAAGCCATATGGTCTCCTCCTCTTGCAGGGTCTCCCAGGAGCCTGTTTGCTTTTTTAATTCTGTATTCCAGCCCATAAATATCTTTAGAGTCTGTCTTCTGTTTCGTTTTTTTTTTTTTCTTTCCCCTCCCCTCCCCTGGAGTTGCCCAAATCCGAGGCCCTGAGCATCGCTAACCTTGAGCAGGCTGGTGTTTGTCAAGACAGTGCTTCATCTCTTTAAAAATTAATCACAGATGAGGGTTTTTTTCCTCTTCTCTCCCCCTAAAGATCCACTGGTGCCACTACCAAGCGAAAGCCACATCACATGTCTGAAGACGTCTTTTGGGCATTCTTCTTTTAAACCGTAAGCATCTTCTCTGTTAAAATGTGCACTCTAGGCTTCATTTTTCTTTCAGCTTGATTGTTTGGGGGTTTTATTACTGCTTACCTTAAAAAAATCCCCATGACACAAACATACTGGGACCCGTGCAAAATCCCAGAGAAAAGAAAACCAGCTTTTGCAACAACGAGATGCCAGAATTTAACGGAGTATTAACTACAACACTCTCCCAGAGAAGGATGAGTTTCTTGACTCTTCTGATGGCATACCTCCTGAGAGCAAAGCTTTGTTGGACCAGGTCTAGGTCAGGTGCTTTAAACAGTGAGCGACAAACTGCACAGATAGCATTCCCTGTAAGATAAACTTCCTTACTCCGCTTGTCCCTTGGTTTGTGGCTCTAATTAAGGAGGGACAGGCTTCTGTCTAGTGTGGTGTGGTATGGGTGCAGCCAGAAGGGTGTCTTGAACCTGAAATGCAACTGAATATGCAGTTTGACAGAATGCACGTGTTACTGGGGATGCAAAAACCTTATCCTTCCCTTTGTTTAATTCCAAGGGTCCAGTGGAAAGTGATCAATTCTGTTTTAGAAGACAAAGCAGATAATCTTGTTGTCATGGCAACCGGTAAGTTACCTTTACATCCTAAGAAGCGTTGAAAAATCTTTTCCTTTTTTGGGAGAGTAGGACTCCACTTGGAGACTGTCCGCGTGGCTCCCGTGAGCAGGGTGCCCGGATCCAGAGGGTGCAAGTCAGAGCTGGCTGTGCTGGGGAATTTCTCCTGTCCTGGCCTTTGCCAGTGACCTTGCTGTGGAGAGAGGTATCAGATGGATGCTGACCATGTTTAGCTCGCGTCTTTGTTCCTTTGCTAGCGGAACAAACATCCCCTTTGTTTTGTGAGGGCTCAGCAGGGTGTTAGAATTGTCATATTGGCGCTGCAGAGAAAGCATGATGTTTCACTTCTGCCTTTTCTCTTTAAGGCTATGGAAAAAGCTTGTGCTACCAGTTTCCTCCTGTTTACACCGGGAATACAGGAATTGTTATCTGTCCTCTTATCTCCTTGATGGAGGACCAGGTGCTGCAGCTGACGTAAGTAACGTGGTAGTAACAAGCTGCTGCTGTAGTGCCTGTGGAAACCCACGGATTCTGCTTGGGGCGTCTCTCGGTCTTT
>VWZY01004307.1:59457-86190 GCA_013399075.1 Chloroceryle aenea
AAAAACGTCAGAGAAAGCATCAAAGTGTAAGTCTTAGCTAAATCTCCTGGAACTGCTGGTTGTCACACAGCTGTATGGCAGGGGTGGGATGTCTCCCCGAGCTGTCAGCGCCGAGACAATTTGTTTCTGGCCCAGACCTGGGGGCTGGCTGTCGGTGACGTTGCTTGCGTGTGGGAGGCTGTAGCTACCCTCTTGTGCCCTCTGGCTGGCGAGATGGGGCTTGTTGGCTCAGCTTCGTAGTNAAATGCAAGCAGGCTGCTGCTGCTGCATTCCCAGGGAAGCTGGAAATTGAGCAGAATGGGCTGTTTGCATTTTGTCACTTCCAGTCTTGTTTTGTTAATGTGTCCATACTGTGGTCTTGTGCCTACCAGGTATTACCCTCATAGCTGTTGATGAAGCTCACTGCATTTCTGAGTGGGGCCACGACTTCAGGAATTCCTTTAGATGCTTAGGCTCGTTAAAGAAGGCTCTGCCATCGGTGAGGCTTTGCTGGGGCTGATTGCCAGTGTAAGAGAAGGATTCTCTCTCGTATGATATCTTTGGTGTTGCTCTTGGGGTGTACTTACTGTGCTGGTTTGGAGTTTATGCAGCTCCTGTTGGTGATGGAGCTTTGTGGGTTAAATATTCAGATATTTGAAACTCAGACTGCCAGAAACTCCTGAAAATTAAATTTCCTTGGCTCCTTGTGCTGTAGAAGATCATGTCCCTGAGCTTCTAGGGATTTTATCTTTAAACTGCCTGGCTGGGTCTGAGTGGCTTGCAAGAGAAGCAACTGTCATTTCTAGACACTCCTCAAGCATTTATTGCTCAAAAACTTAGACCTGAACTTCACATGCTGCTGTTGGAAGTTTTGTCCTACTCTCCCCAAACGTAGCCAACCCCCTCAGAAAGCTGCTGTGGGCTCGTTGAGGGTGTAACTAGAGCAAGCACATGTTGGGGCTATAACCCTGCATTTCAGCAGTGGTCTCTCCCCATCTGCTCTCCTGAGCTGTGTAGAGCAAAGCTCCAGGAAGCTAAATATTCTCTCTTATTTTTTCAAATAACTGATCATAAACAGTTTAAAGTGCCTGGTTTGATGCTATTTCAGTTTTGACTCACAGTTTCTTGTTTTGCCTTTTTTTTTATCTTCTTCATAAATACCCCTGAGAGCTTTCAGACCTTTTCTTCTCATTTTCCTCACAGGTTCCCATTGTTGCATTAACTGCAACTGCGAGTCCATCGATCAGAGAAGACATCGTGAATTGTCTGGCCCTGAAGAATCCCCAGGTCACGTGTACCAGCTTTGACAGGCCTAACCTGTACTTAGAAGTTGGCCGACAAAGTGGAGATATCCTTAGGGATCTGAAGCAGTTCCTTACTAGGAAAGGAAGGTAAGGATTTCAGCCTGTTTTCATGGATCCCTCGGCTATACAGAGGCATTTTTGAGTTTTGGCAGCGTGTGCTAAAACTTGGTAGTGGTCTTAGCCTGGTTTGGTGAGGAGGAGCCTGGGCTGCCCCTGTAGCTTGGCGTCGATAGCGTGCTTTAAGTTGGGAGGCCTTGTCCTGCTGCTTCTAGAGACCAAAATCCTCTGTGTTTTGCAAAACAACCTTAAGAGCGTAAAATCCCTTTCCATTTCTACGTCCTCAGGAAGGTGAACTGCTGGGAAAGCTGTGTTCTTTTCAGCTAGGTTCAGACTTTTTGTCAGAAGGTGGCTGCTTCTGTTCTGTGTCTTTGTGTTGCTCTTTCCTGTAGCAGCTCTGCCTATGAGTTTGAAGGCCCCACCATCATCTACTGCCCGTCAAGAAAGGCCACCGAACTGGTTGTGTCTGTACTGGTTAAACTCAATGTGGCCTGTGGTGCCTATCACGCCGGGATGGGAAACAAAGAAAGGAGGGACACCCATCACAAGTTCATGAGGGATGAAATTCAGGTATGGAGGAAAATAAGTGTGCTTGGTCCTCTTTGTAACTGCAGTTTCTGTTTCTGTTGTCATTTAGGCTGAATTTTGAGTCCGTAGCAAAATGTTGCCACCGAGTGTGTGAGTGTTAACCCAGGCTTAGCATTCTTGTTGCTGACTTGAAAATATTCAGCATGTGTCTCACCTTTTGCAGTGCGTTGTGGCCACGGTGGCGTTCGGAATGGGCATCAATAAAGCAGATATCCGGCTGGTGATCCATTACGGGGCCCCGAAGGAGATGGAATCCTATTATCAAGAAATTGGGAGAGCCGGTCGCGATGGGATTCCTGCTTCCTGTCATGTCTTGTGGACTTGGAAAGACTTGTCTTTTAACAGGTATGTGACTGCAGACAGCTGCTTGGACTCAGACAAAAGAAAGAGGAGCAGGATGGGTTTGGCTGAAACGTGGTTTATCTTGTGGAATGGTTTCAAGTCCTCTCCTGCACGCACGCAGTACGGAGCCCGCTGTAGTTCTAGGATATGATCCACAAGTGTGCTGTGAATGAGTTTGTCCTTCTTCCAGTTCTGCTTTCCAAAGATGCTTTGCAAGGCTGGCAGTGATAAAACCTGGTCACTCCTCTGGTAAATTGCCTGGCCTGACTTCAGTCCCAACTGTCCTGGTTTTAGAGCTGTTATCACCCCCTCAGAGTGCTGATGCTGTAGAATTACATTTTTTCTCTCCACTTCCAAGATGTCTACATGGAGACATCTAGTTGTGCGCCCATCAAGTATCCCGTGCTGTGTTCCCACTTGGATGCTCTCTGGGATGACTAGAATGGATATCAAACTAGGGAAGAGAGTAGGTGTGTCCTAATCTGCCACCTCTGAGGTGCTTGAAAGCAGGAGTGGGGATATATATCTTGCAATCTGGCAGTGGCGTTGATGCGAACTTGACAGAGTATGGAAAAAGTGGAGTGAAATTGCTCTCCCCTCAGTGCCTTCTGCCTTTTCCTCCCTCCTCTCAGCATGGATTTTTGAAGCTTACTAGCCTGTGGGGCTGGAATAAGCTCCGTCTCTCCTTCTGCCCCCTTGGGAATAAGCAGCATGTTCAGAAGAATATGAATATGGTGCTGTTCTGAGTGTGCCCCATACCGTAAGGATCAGGACTGGAGAACCAGGCAGATGGTTTGGGTCTGGGTTTATTAGGAGATGTTTTTTTTTTCCCTAGCTGTTTCTGGAGAATGGGTCTGAGGCAGTTGTCTGGCATACTTGGTTTTGCTGTGGGGCAGGGAATAGAGCTCAGCATTTCAGGTTGCTCTTCCTTTTCCTGACAGGCGCCTTCTCGGCGAGATACGCAGTACAAAGTTCCGCTCCTACAAGCTGAAGATGTTGACAAAAATGGAGAAGTACCTTGTGGCCAATAGCTGCAGGAGGAAGTGAGTCCTGGAATCTCCTCAAGGCTTGATGCGGTTGCAGTCAGCATGGATAGAGCCATTGTGACCTGGTCGTGATCAGAAGGCCTCTTCTACCCCCAATATGTCCCACAAACATGTTTTTTATTAAAAAGCAGTATCAAAAAATAGCTCCTTTAGCTTACTTATATATCAAGCACTTCCTCTTTACTTTACAAACCCCAAACAACCACAAAACCAAACTGCTTATCCTTTAGAGGAATCGAGGCCAAATAATTGGCTCCCCAGTGAATTAATTAATGATGCTGATTTCAAGTCTGTTTTCTGCAATAAATTTTATGTGTAAATTCTTGCTCTTTTATTTAATTCCCTACCTTCCCTTGGGCAGAATGATCCTGTCTCATTTTGAAGACAAACAACTCCGGAAGGTTTCCTCTGGCATCATGGGCACAGAAGAATGCTGTGACAACTGCAGGTCCAGGTAAGCTTTCTTCTTCCCTAAAGACTGATAGGAGAGGTTCCATTCTCTCTCGCCGAGTTACAAGGCAAAGGAACTGAAAGAACTGACTTTTTATCCATCTCCTCTCACAGACGTTCAGCCTGAAGTTTATCTTTGAGCAGCTGCCTCTAACCTTTGCCGAAAGAGCTGAGCTAAGCCATGAGGCAGCTTCTAAACTTTTAAGTTTAGAAGTAAAAGTATGGTCACGGGCCCTGAAAGGGTTTAGAGCAACACTCTCAGACTCTGAAATCCACTTTTGCTCCCCATTTGAAGTCCCGTGAGGTAATGAACCCCGAAAGGGAAGGCTGGCAAGTGGAGCCAGCTACGTTTCCTGTATGCTCAGGGGTCAAGAAATCTCTGCCTGGCCTCTGCTAAAAACAACCAAGAGGAGAATTTGAGATGATACCGTTTTGATCTTTGCAATGCTGTGCCAGTAAAGAGCCACACGAGGAATTTGTGGTGTGGACTGAAATCACTGGGCGTGATCGCTGTCCTTTTTCTCCTCAGAAGTGATTCATGCCAGTAATTTTTTAGTGGGTCCTTCCAGTAAGTTATGAATGCAAACCCTAGAAAATCTTTAATGGGATTGATCTTTCCTCTTGTTGTTTGTTTTGATTTTTTTTTCCCTTTGTACTTCAAAAACCAGAAAGATAAAACCCTCTTCATTATTAGGTGAAATGAAAGAATTGCCTGCTATGCCTAAACCAGCCCAAATACTCAAGCACTTGTCCCAGCAAGCTCCTGAAGTTACATGTTTCTGTCGTGCCAAATATCGTGAAGAATGGCTTGTTGTTGGCTTGGGCAGCTGTCTTATCCACGAGGCATTTGGGCTTTTGCTTGGCCCCGTGTTTTCAGTCCTTGTTCTTTGCGCTTAAAGGCTTTAATTGTTTATATTAACGTAACTTGAAGTGTGTATTTTGTTTAGTTATCACTTGGTGGACCATATGTGAGAGGGAAGGGACTCGTATTTGTACGTGTGTTAAGTTTGGGGGTTTTGCACATTTCAGAATGTCTCGTGAGGTCCCCAGTGACTCCGAAGGTGGTTTGGAGGACTTTGGGAAGCAAGCGCATCTGCTGCTGTCGGCGGTCTGTGCCCTGGAGGAGAAGTTTGGAACTAGGCTTCCCATTCTGTTCCTCCGAGGGTCGGTAAGTGATAGTAAAAATCCTCGTGCGTGTTCTGAGCGGAGGGACTGTCTCTGGGGAGACCTTCTGGCTCTGACAGCTCCTGACAGGAGTTTGGAGCCAGGGGGGGTGGGCTCTGCTCCCAAGGAACAAGGGACAGGACAAGAGGAACCGGCCTCAAGTTGCCCCAGGGGAGGTTTAGGTTGGACATTAGGAAAAAACTATTCCCCGGAAGAGCTGGCAAGCCCTGGAAGAGGCTGTGCAGGGCAGGGGTGGAGTCTCTCTCCCTGGAGGGGTTTCAAAGCTGTGGTGCTGTGGGTCAGTGGTGCCCTGGCTGTGCTGGGTTAACGGTTGGACTCGATGAACCGGAAGATCTCTTCCAACCAGACCCATTCCCTGCTCAGGGAGATTTTGTACCTTTTCCTCAGAGAGCTGGGCATCTGTAGAGAGAGAGCCTAGACTTTCTGAAGCTGCTCAGCAGCAATTCCCACACAGCAAACTGGAACAGGAGTAGGGAAAACCTGTGTTAAGCAGCCCTATAAAAAGCATCCCAGTGTCTCCTGTTGTCTGGGATGAAAATTCAGTCAGACCCCCTGTGTTCTTCCCCTCTGCCCTTTCCCACGGCATGTCTTTGACCAGAGAGGGATTCTGAAGCCTGCCTTCCTGTTGACTTCATATTCTAGCAATAAGTTAGAACTTCTTTCTGTCCAAGACACTTTTACCTACTAATGCTTGATCCCCAGTTACCTCCACATTTCAGGAAAGTTCTCATCTTTTCAGGCTCGTTCCAAGAGCTTCCCTTCACGTGAAAGGGGCTTTAGCCCGCTGCCATCTGTTTGGGCCCTGAGTTCAAGGGAGGTGAGAACCCAGCAGACAGGACCTAGGCAGCATTTTTCAGTCTGAACCATTTTTGGATGAGGTTAGAAGTGAAACTGCTCTTCAGGCAACGGGGCTGAGGCGACAGGCTCAGTTGGATGCTCTCATCGTTGAGGTGCTGGAGGTGTGGTTATTGTCGGGGGTATTGCGTAAACTTGAATAAAACATTTTGGCTTCTGCCCTTTCTGTCAAGTTCTTTGGTGGAGAAACATTCTTCTCCTCGCATCTCAGGTTTTGTGTTCACTGGTTATATTGGAAGCTTTCTTCCCCGAGGACTGCAGAAGTCTGACTGGTTGTTTCAATGATTTCAGAGCTCTCAGCGCTTGCCAAACAAGTACCGAAAGCACCCTCTCTTTGGCAGAGGAAAAGACTGGCCAGAGAACTGGTGGAAATCTCTCTGCCAACAGCTGATAATGGAGGGATTCCTCAGAGAAGTCTCTCAGCCTAACAAGTTTGCGACCACGTGCGTGCTCGCCCAGAAGGTACTTCTTGGTGTGAAACTGCCCATCGAAAGCTGCTCCGAGCACGCTGTAGCTGAGCCTTACAGTTTAATTCTTACAGGGTAGAAACTGGCTGAAAGCTGCATCTACCTCAGCCCCAAGTCTTCTGTTGCAGTCCAACGAAGACCTCAATCTGCAGCAGCCTCCTAGAAGGTAATTCGAGTGCATGTGTTCTCCTGAGTGCTTTTTTTTTACAGCTTTAACACGGGATCAGTTTCTGAAGCCTGCTTCTGGGGGTGGCTAGGTTGGACAGGAGGCTGGCAGGATAGCCTGGAAGCAGGCTGTGGCCACATCCTCACTAAAGACAAGAAACAGTGGAGGCAAATCCACTGAGATGCATGTTCTTTCTCATGCTGATGAGTTAAATGGTGAGACTGTAAGTAGAGCAGCTAACAACTTGTTTTCCCACTTATGCACTTGACCTATTTGTTCAGAAAATCTGAGAATGAAACAGCCAAGCCTTTATTCTACCAAGAACTGAATCCACACGAGTGTGTAATAGTTTGTCTGCCTTTGTGTGTTTCTTTTGGTGCAATTCACTGTACGAGTGATGTGCTCTGATTGGTAAGATCTAATTCCCTCTGTTGCAGCAGTAGACCTGTACCCGTGCTCTCGCCGCAGCGCTCGCCAGTGAAAACAGCAACGCAGTCTCCAGTCAAGCAGGTCTGTATGGGGACAGCTCCTCGTGCCCACCCTTGGTCACAGTAAAATCCCTCGCAAGCCCATCGTGGTGTCACAAATGAATATTCTGCTAGGATCAGCAACTTGAGTGGAAAGTGGTGAATCTTGTTCTCCTGTTGTGTTTTTTTTCCCTCGTAGATGTCTCTGTATGAAATGTTTTCCTATGACAGAAAAGATAAAATACCTCCAAGAAGCAATAACACGCTTCACAGGTACAGTGTTCTAAATTAAAGCAGAATTATTCCATGCTGACTGGGGTGGGAGGGAGATGTTTGTAGGAGCCTTTAACCCAGCGTTCTCCTGTGCGAAGCGATGGTAAAAACATTTTGTGTATTAAAGAAAGCAGACCGAGTAATTTGTTCCCTGACTTGTGTGCTGCTTCAAATTGAACCCACTTTGCATTTTGGAGGGGTTTGGCTCCTCCACCAGGTGAGCAGCAGAAGGCAGGGAAATAGGATATGGCACTGAGGCCGAATAATTGCCACGGTAGCCATGTGAAGAGAAATCATTTGAGGGGCAGCTACAATCCAAAACAAGTGTTACTTCACACTTTGCTTAGGAAAGGATGCTCTTACTCCAGCCTGTCTGCTAGCAGTGCAATTATAGCAGTCTAATTAGGGGTAAACGTCCCAAAATCCCTGAGCCTGTGGGCTGGTAGCTGTGGTGCTGCTCTAGGCACTCACACCCAGCAGGAGCATCAGCTAGTTCTGCCCATGGCAGCTATGTCCTTGTCCCTGCTGCTTTGGAAGTTACTGGCTCTTTTTGGCCAGGATTACTGGTGCTGTTTTTCCCCAAAATTGCAGTTTCACCTGCTTGAGTTTTGTACACTCAGAGGCTTTTTTTAAGTTGAAGGACCACACAGAGGAGTTTGGTTAGTTGAGGGGTGCTGCTGATTCTGCCCCAGGCAGCTCAAGTCCCCTGCGAGCGCAGCGCTAGCACGGGGTGCCAGAGCACAGTTGGCTGCTGCTGTCAGAGCAGGGCTGCTGCTCTCCCACAGCCTTGTGCAAAGTTCCTGAATAAATTGATCCGTACAGGGCTTCTTTCTCTCTTCCTTATTGTTTCAATAGCACTGCAGAGCGCTCGCCAGTGAAATCTTCTCTGAAGCCCCCAGAAGCTGCTGCTTCATCTCGAGAAAAAGAGCTAGAGGTAAGGTGTGGTTTTGGGGGAGGGAGGGCAGTTATCCGTGTGCTGCAGTCAGCCTCCACAGCACGGTCCTCCTGTACTGGAGCAGTGGGCTCGGGCAGCTCTTCATATTTCCGAGCTGTCTTGGAAGAAGTCCTCAAATTGGATTTAAATGTGTTAAGATTAACAGCTTGCAGGTCTTGAGTATATTAGTGGAAAGATGAGGGGTGTTCCAGCTTTTCTTCTCGTGCTTGTGGTCCCTCGGAGTGATGCAGAGCTGCTTGATGAGAGTTTGGCTCTCTCCCTCAGGCTGCTCTGTATGGCAAGCTGCTGACCGCTCGACAGAAGGTGGCCAACGAGAAGGTGATTCCTCCGGCTGTCTTGGCAACCAATAAGGTCCTGCTGGAGATGGCCCAACTGAGGTAAAGCTCTGTTAACCTCGTAGACCACCGACTGGTCCAAGTTAAACAGTTACTGCCATCAGACTCATTTCTTTATTCAAGTTATTGTTAAAAGGGATAAAAGAAACTGCGACTTTTCCTTCTCTGTGCCTGTTGTTATTGCATGGAAGAGCTCTGGGCTTGTGTGCTCTTGGGAGGCAGAAGCAAAGATGTCAGTGGTGAAATGATCCTCCAAAGTATTAAGCAGCAAACGTTACGTTTTTGTGTGGTCAAGCTTCCTGAGTTAGAAGCTTGGGGAACTTAAATTAATGAGAGCACAATAATAACAATTCCAGGCTTTGACTAGCAGGTCTGTAGTCCAAAGCAGTGTTGTTCACAGGCACTTGATGTTTCAGAGTGCAGGCACTGGCCATTCCCATGGCTTTTGTTATTCCTCCTAAACCAGGCCTACGACTGTTGAGAATGTGAAGAAAATCGACGGGGTATCGGAAGCAAAATCCTCCCTGCTGGCCCCTCTCCTGGCTGAAGTTAAGGACTTCTGCCAAGCGCATGGTTTGCAGGTACGACTGGCTCGAGTGTCTGCTACTTTGCAAGAGCCTTAAAGACAGAATTGTCCCATTTCTCCTTAGGATTTTGTCCTTGTCACAGCTATTCCACCCAAGTGTGGCAGCGGAGCTCGCTAGCCTTGCGTGCAAATAGGCTGAGTTAATTCTTCCAAATCCTCTTCGTCTCCCCCAGACTGACACGTTCCCCACATCTGGATCTAAAGATTGGAAAGAAGTGTCTCCCTGGAAGTGCACGAGAGCCCTCTCTCCCTCGGAGCAGGTCACCTATGTCCTGTTCCAAGAGAAAAAGCTCTCTGTGGTAAGTTCTTCTCCGTGGAGGTCTCTTCCTTTTTGAGAACTAAGAGCGGGGATGCTTTGTCTAGAGGAGGGGGACGTGCAAGTTCTCGGAATTCCTCTGCCTAGTGCTGGAGTGAGGTTGCTTTAGAAACACTGAGGCAGAAGGTGGCTCCTCTGACTTCTCTCTGGTCTGGTAAAAGTACCAAAACCTGGGCTCACTGTGAGACACAGAGACTTGCATGTCGAGAAGCAAAGCTCCTGAGCAGATTCGCTGTAAAAGTCAAGTCCAAGTGCTAAGCATTATTGTAGCTTTCTGGTTGAGGTGTTGGAAAGCTGTTTCCTGCTACAAACCAAACTTGACTGTCACAGCTAGACTGTTGAAGCACTATGGGAAGCAGAGCTAAGCCAACGTTACTCAGCACGCCCCGAGAAGATGAGCCTCGTGAACTGCTTTGATAGAGACCGATCGATTGTTCTGTAATTCTGCAGTAGGAAACTGGAGTTGCTTTGAGCTTTCTTTTGCCTCCTTCCTGAGAGTACAGCTCAAACTTGTCAGATGGTCTGTAACTTAAGTGTACCTAGGGACTAATTAGTGAGAAACAGTTGTATAATTATTAGTGGGTAAGTTGATGCTGTGTGCCTGCTCATCCTGGGGATTCATATGCGCAGGACGTGCAGTGTCTGGGCAGAAACTGGTAGAAGCCTAAAACCTGGTCTTTCAAGGAAGACAAGTAACCAGTTTGAAAACTCTCCTTGAAAGTTTAGGGAGATTGTTTTTCTTCGAGGGAAATGCTTTAAGAGAAGGATTGATCTAACGGATGTGAAAATGAGGGGAATTTGGTTTGGTGCTGTTACCCGTGTTCTGCAGAGATGTAAGGAATCCAGTGGGCCCCTGGGGAAGGTCAGGTGCATCACAGCTGCTTAGCAGGAGACATCTGGAGCTTTGACACAAAAATCTCATGAGGGGGGAGCTGGGCTGATGCTCTGACATAGCTGTGAGGCAAGAGCATCCCTTCCCTTTGCGTAGCTTTTGCTGGGATTCAGCTGCCCCAGCGTGGAAAGGGGTGGTAGGGAGTGTTGTGACACGAGGGACAGAGGCTGAGGCAAACCTTGGAGGTGGCCGTGCAGCACCCTGCCTGTGTAGGACCTCTCTTCATCTGAAGGAGCTTCAGGGTGAGGTGTTGCACTCAAGCTGAGTAGCAGCCTCGAGAGAAAAACGTTCTTTACAAGCTGGAAAAGAAATGAGAGGACTCTTGTGCCAGTATCCCCCGGCTGCTTTGTGGGAACGGGAGGTTGACAGGTTTTGGGCTTTCAGTTGCATTCCAGGGGCTTCTGCCATCCCTGTTCTTTCTGCCTTTGTTTCCCTAGAGGACTATAAGCGAGAGCAGATCTCTGCCTCTCTCCGAGGTTGGCACTCACCTGCTGCAGGCACTGAAAGCTGGTTACCCTGTCCACCTGGAGCGAGCTGGGCTGACGCCCGAAGTCCAGCGGATGGTTGCTGAGGTTATCCGGAATCCACCCATCGACTCTGGTGAGCAGTGCAGCCTTTACCTGCAGCTTCTCGTGAAGGGAATGAAAAACTGACAGCTCAGCTGCTTCTTTAGGTAGAACCCACCATTTCTGGAAGGCCTGGGGCTGTAGCAGTGCTGGGGTCATCGCTTTCCTTTCAAGGTTAGGTTGTAAAGTAAGGTAGAATTCACTAAAGAGCAAAAGAGGGTAGCCTGTTACAAATCCTCACGCTCAGGGTTGTTGAAAAGGTGGAGGTATCGCTCTTAAATCTGAGCTGACGCAGCCCGGTTGCTAGGATGTGCAAGTTGGAGGTTCTGATGATTTAGACTAAATTTGAGGAGAGTAAGTTTGTGTGAGCACAACGGAGACGGGGAATTTATGCCATGGGCCCGTGATTTTCTTATGAGTCAAACCCATAGGTTGTTCAAAGCCATTGGCTTCTCTGTGCCTTCATCTGTCCTACGCCTCATTGAGGGATGTTTGTGTTGTAAAATGTGTTTTACAAGACAGGCAAAGGGCCAAAGAGGATTAAAACCCAGTTAATATTGTATTTATCTTTTTTTCCAAGACACCACCAAAATCCAAGCGATTCGGAAACTTGTCCCTGCGAATATTGAACTGTATCTCATCAGGATGACTATTGCCTTGTTGGAGAAAGGGGATAGAAAGAAGTCCCAGGATGGCTCAAGTGTCAAAAGGAGGTTGGTGGTGGCAGATGGGCAGCAGGATAAAACAGGAGCAGATCAAGCAAGCAAGGAAGACGCCTGCTGGAGTAAAACAAAGGTCAGTCAGAGAAGGTATAAGCTCATCTTGGCCCTAGGAAGTCCTGGATGTGCAGCCCAGGAAGATCGGGCACGGGATGGTCACCCACCAGAGACCATCACGACCAAAGCTTCCTGGCAGCCTTGGAGAGGAGGGGTGAACACTCACTGCTGTTGCCCAGCCCTTTGGGGTGTGGATGTGCAAGGTTCCCACTAAAGTCCCAGGTTTGCAGTAGCTGGGGCAGCGAGTGGTGGACAAAGCTGAAGTTCCAAGGTCTCCTCAGTATGAAAACCTTTGTGGCTGGGAAGGATCCAGGGTACCAGAGTCTGTGTTCTGCCTTGGCATTGGTTCCTCATCACCAGTCTGATGTAGGAAATGTGTTTCTTGCTGTGCAGAAGGCTGTGGGAAGGTTGAGAGTGTGAAAAGCCAGTGGCACTGCTGCTGGAAATGTGGAGTCCTATCATGGGCTCCTCTGTTGCTTGAAACAGCTGGGTGTAGCTGTGATAAGAAGCATCATGTCCTAAGTCTGGCTCGTGGGGGAGAGATCTTGGGAAATAAGGAGCTCTTGGCTGCTGTTTGAGAGGGGCCAGCCCATTCTTCTGGCCTCTCTGTGTATCCTTGCTCAGCACCTTGCACAAAAGTTCCCCCTGCGCTGAGTGGCTCCTGGCGGCAAAGGGCACAATGAAATTCCAAAGGAAATCCTTCTGCTGCCGCTAGGATTCCTCTCCAGGCTTTGGGCTTGATTTCTTGGACTCCAGCTCAAAGAAATTCTTTCCAAGCTTTGCTATCTTACCAGATTTGATTTGTTTCTTGCATCTGTGAGCGCTGTTTTGTTTTGACAACCTGCTGGCCTTCTTTTGCCTGAAGTTGGCCACCTTGCTGTCCAACCGAATGAACTCTAACTACACTTGTTTCTGCTGCTGCTGCTGGAGCTAATAAATGAACCTGCTGTTAGAAATCAAATTAATATTATACAAGGGAGTAGACTGCAAATCCAAAAGCTACACCAAATAGTCTCCATCTCCTTCAGAAGACAGGGGGGTTGGACTCGATATTTGGAGGTCTGTTCCAACCCCTAACACTCCATGATATCCTGGTTCCAATAATTCCCTGCAGCAAACAGCTTTGAAATCCCCTAGGGAAGATTCTTGGAGTTTAACAACTTGACCTGAGTGCTGCTGTTGCAGGGTGACTGGAGCAGTCCCGCACTGAAGGAAGGAGGGGATGAAACCCGTCTGCAAGTGATACCTCCAACTTCGGTAAGCAGCTGCTGCTCCTGAAGCAAAGCGTGGGGTAAACCTGTCCTTAGTGCTGCTCTCGGTGGCCATGGTCCATCCAGAAGTCTCCACCCGGCTCTTCCAGCCTCTGAGCAGCAGCATTATGTAAAGTGAGGGGTAAATACCACTGTGTCCACTGCTGGTTTTGAGGGACACCTTTGAGAACACAGTGCTTGGGTCGGGAGCACGTATTTCCAGTTCTCGAAGCCACAGGGATAGAGGAAGGAGTTTTCTCTGTTGCACTTCGCCTGCTCGAGTGTCATGCTGGTGAAATGGGTAGGAAATAGCTTGTGCCCTCATTAGGCATCTTTTCTTTCCCCGGGACATCTTGTCACCCATCTAGTGGCAGATGCTTCCTGGGTGCTTGGCTCCCCGTCCTCCTTCAGCTATAGGCTGGTGTGACCTCATNAGAGTTGGGGTTCTGGTTTTGTTTTTATAAACATTATCTGTACAGAGCCTTCCCTCGCTGCGCGCTGCCTCCCTCTGCTCTTACCTCCGCTGGATAAAATTTATCATTAAAATTTTCTACGACCCGTCCCCNAATGGGTAGGAAATAGCTTGTGCCCTCATTAGGCATCTTTTCTTTCCCCGGGACATCTTGTCAGCCATCTAGTGGCAGATGCTTCCTGGGTGCTTGGCTCCCCGTCCTCCTTCAGCTATAGGCTGGTGTGACCTCATGAACTTGTAGAAGATGGGTTGCAAGCAAAACCCCTTTGCTAGAGCACGGGCCCCAAGTGTGATCTGGTCACAGTCTCTGCACCCTCCCGCTTCACCCAGGCATGGGCTGGGACTCCTGCTATCCTGCTGGCTCCTTGATATGAGCACTTGAGCAACTTCTGTGTGTGGCTTGGCCTCCCTGATGCTTCCCGAGAGCAGCTCCCCAGTTGTGTTGTCTCAAGATGAACATCTCAACAGAGCTGGATCTTCCAGTATGTAAAAACGAGTGAGGGCTGAAGAGGAAACCCACTTCTCTCCTAGCCAGAAGCTCTTATGGGACCTAATGGTTGTGTGTTGCCATGGCCTCTCTGCCCACCACAGCACCCCGAGCCCTGCAGGAGAGCGCTGTGTCCAGCCCCTGCTGAGTGGGACTGGGGGGAATAGAGCAGGAACCAGGAACTGGGGAAGCAGAGCTGTATCAATTAACCCCTCCCTCTCTCCCTCTCCTCTCTTCTTCTTCCAGAGCTCCCATCCCCCGGGTAAGAGGAAGGTGCCAGAATGGTTTGGAACTTCAGCAGCNAGACATCCTCTCGACCCCCATATCCATGTCTCGCCTCTTCCCTCCCCCTTCTCATAACAGAACTATGGATCCAAGCTTACTGAGAGAGCGAGAGCTGTTCAAAAAGCGTGCCCTTTCCACGCCAGCGGTAGAAAAACGGCCAGCGCCATCTTCTGACTCCTCCTCTTCAAAAAAGAAGAAAGCAAAGGTAGAACAAGGTGGTTCCTCAAGCTCAAAGCAGAGCGCAGGTTGGTGACAGTGCCCTTTTCAACAGCTGGCCTATGTTTTCCCCTGGCTGCCTCTAAGCTCTGCTTTGTTAGTAGGAATCGGTGTATCTGGCTATCAGAACTCTGCTAGCAGCCGTTGTTATTATTTCCCTTATGGTGTCGCTTTTTGATAAGAAATTGGCTGCTGCATTAGGTAGAAACGCTTCTGCTACCACGTGTACATGTCAGGCCTCATTCTGTGACTTGTTTGCTGTTAGCTGGAGTAGTTGCTGCTGCCAAAAATACCGTTTTGTACGAAGCTGAGCTGTGGTCTGTGGGTCTTGGTGCTTGCTGGACCCATGGGACAAGCAGTACACGTGGTTTAATTCTGTTTCTCTCCTCTGTCTTTCNCCCCAGATGAAGAAATCCAAAGCTGAGACCAAAAAGGGCATTTTTGGTTGAAGAGGGAAAGGAAGAGTTGGGGTTCTGGTTTTGTTTTTATAAACATTATCTGTACAGAGCCTTCCCTCGCTGCGCGCTGCCTCCCTCTGCTCTTACCTCCGCTGGATAAAATTTATCATTAAAATTTTCTACGACCCGTCCCCGCCNGTTTTCCCCTGGCTGCCTCTAAGCTCTGCTTTGTTAGTAGGAATCAGTGTATCTGGCTATCAGAACTCTGCTAGCAGCCGTTGTTATTATTTCCCTTATGGTGTCGCTTTTTGATAAGAAATTGGCTGCTGCATTAGGTAGAAACGCTTCTGCTACCACGTGTACATGTCAGGCCTCATTCTGTGACTTGTTTGCTGTTAGCTGGAGTAGTTGCTGCTGCCAAAAATACCGTTTTGTACGAAGCTGAGCTGTGGTCTGTGGGTCTTGGTGCTTGCTGGACCCATGGGACAAGCAGTACACGTGGTTTAATTCTGTTTCTCTCCTCTGTCTTTCTGGCAAGAGAGCACCTAAGAGTTAAGTCTGTTAACTGGAAGTTGTCGACTGTTCATTTGTGAGATGGATTTTGCAACTTCTATCATGTTTTGGAATTGCTGGAGAGAGTCTGGCAGAGGTCATGAAGCTGCTGAGGGGCTGGAGCATCTCTGTGCCCGGGAAAGGCTGAGGGCCCTGGGGCTGTTCAGATGGAGAAGAGCAGCCTGAGAAGGGAGCTGAGCAATGCTGAGGGCTCCTTTAGGGGGGGGCGAGAGGGATGGGGTCAGACTCTGGTCAGGGGGGCCCAGCCCCAGGACAAGGGGCAATGGGCACCAACTGGACCCCAGGAGGTTCCCCCTGAGCAGGAGGAGCAAGTTCTCTGGTGTGAGGGTGTGGGAGCCTGACCCAGGCTGCCCAGAGAGGCTGTGGAGTCTCCTTCTCTGGAGAGATTCCCAGCCCCTCTGGGCACTGGGACCCTGCTAAAAACAACGTTGAAAGATGTCACGGACAACGGGAGGGGTAGAGCATCTTCTATCTGAGGAGAAGAGTAGGGAGCTCACCCAGGTACCTCCAGCTTCTCCGAGCACCAAAGTTAGGAGCCAGGTGTTTAAAGTTAATCAAAGGAGACCTGGTTTCTATCCATTCCTTTGCCACATTCTCCAAATCAAACAAATTCTACATCAAATACCCCGAGCGGCTGGCTCAAAGGGGAGTGTGCTGGGGAGGATTTGGGTGGAGAGAGAAGGGGGCCAGGCAGCAGAGCAGATGAAGACAGCGGAATTGCTGTGCTCTGGGGCTGGTTGTTTAAGCACTTTTGCAGCTGGCAGGTGGTGAGCTTACACAAAGGGCAGCGCGCGGCTGTCAGGAGATGTGCTTTACCTTGGACACTGCAGGTTTCATTCCAGACAGTATCAAAAAGGTTTCAGGGTTTCTAAAGCGTTTTTCTGCAGAATGAGTTCAGCCTCCCTTTGTTTCCCCCTGGAGATTCCTTACCAGCCACCGCAGAAGCGGCGAGGACGGAAGTTATGTGAAGGAAAGGGCAACTGCCAGCTTTACTCTGTTCAGAATAGTGACTGCAAAAGAAATGAAATCAATCACATCTCTTTATTTCTTTTTATTAACAAATAGTAAGTTGTGGCCAAAGGCTTAGTCTTTGTCTTAAGACCTTTATCTCAACGGATCTCCAGGGACTGTTTCACAACCTCATCTACACGTGGGGAAGAATCGTCCTGAGGCTCTAGGGTTGTGCGAGGGGAGATCTTTGTCTTCTCTTCCTTGTTACAGACTTGTGAAGTGAGTAGCTGGAATGACTCCCAAGGCTTCTCGTCGCGTGTGCTTCTCGGGAAGGCACGAGAAGGCGAAGGCAGCGTGGCGGGGGCTGGCTGCGCTGCTTCCCGCACGCTGCCTTCTGGTGTGCAGGGATGAGGGGCGTTTCGTAGGAGCTCTGCGGGCAGTCCTGGTGCCAGTCAGAGCCTTCTCTTTCAGGCATGAGGCACCTTAATTAGTTCAGTGCATCCCAATGGGCACTCTTGAGCGGGACGCTGGTGATTGCGCTATCTTCATCGTACGTCTTGCTGTGAAGTTGTCTCGTCCCTGGGGTATCAGCTCCCGTTAAATTGTGCTTATAATTTGATTGTGAGGTGACAGCATTCTCTGGTGAAGCCTCACCGTGACCAGCGTGTCGGCGAGGAGCGCAGCGGCGGTCGTGTCGTTTTGCGACTGGGGAAGGGAGCTTTCTTCTCCAGGTGAATCACTGGACTAGCTGTCCTGGTGAGTCGTGGCCTCGGTATCTTGTGGCTCCATCTCGCCAACCAGCAAGAGCTTGAGGCAAATCAGCAGGTCCTGTGTCCAGATCTGTGGTCAGGATGTGAGAGAGGTGCGAGTGAGAAGTCTCTGGGACACGTCAGCCAGCTGATGAAACGAGCCGAGGTTCTCTTGTGCAAAACAAAATCCCTTCTGGCTGTGCATCTGTCCTGCTACCTCCAGCGTGAAGCTTCTTGTGGTGTGGACCCCTCTGTGAAGCATGGTGACACTGCTGGGTGGAACAACTGTCACCAGGGCGGGAGGTCTGCCACCCATCTGCTTTAGTTCCTTGGGGAGAGCTCGGGCGGTTCCAGTTCAGCTTGGACAAGTTAAGGTGGGGCTGGTATTTCCAGCATGGCTGACTCCCTGCAGTGTTGTGGTGAGCAGGGGCAGAAGAGCATCCCTGTTTCTCCTTGTCTCTAGTACCTACCGTGTGCTTAGGTAGTGCATTAGCCAACTTCTTGGCACCCAGCAGTTGTTTAACAGGTTGATTATGAAGGAAGGGGAGAGCAGTTCTCTGGAACTGGAGAAGAGGAGGGAGAAGGGGTCACGCTGTACCACAGGGGGTTTGAAAAGACCACTTTAGGGACAGGTTTTGTGCTGGCTTACTTCTCCTCCCACCACCCTCTCTTCTAAAAGCAAGGAACCCGTAACAGGAAGAGCTGCTGAAGGCAAGAGTTCGCCCAGGCCCCTCCTGGCATCTCTGTCCCTTCAACCCTTCCACCTCACAGATGTTTTCCTCACCCTCTGCGTGTCTTTCCCACCTTGGGCAGTTGGCCGTGGCGAGAGGACGCCGCTGTGTCTTTGCACCACGTGCGATCAGATTGTTGAGCGGTTTTATCAGCGGTTTCTCCAGTTAAGCAACACAGTTTTACACGTGTGAGGAACCTTTGTTCCTTCAGGTAGACAAAGATCTATACCAGCAACTCAATAGAAATGACAAAAGTTCATTTAGAAACAAACCCCTTTCTTCCCCCCCAACACATCACCCTTGTGCTAAGCACTCGGAACGCCGTTACCGGTTGGTTATTCAAGTCCTCATCGGGGGATAAACCAACAACTGTTGCTATTACACTGAAATCCCAAGGAAAAGAAAAAAAAAAAGCACATGACTCGCTCATTTGTAAGGTACAAGAGGCTTCCTTCGAGTTTTTCTTCCAGTGCTGCTGCTCAGTCCTTCCTACACCACCTCTGTCTGACGCTTCCTGAAGCTGTTCATCATTGCTCTAACCGGGTTGGGCTCGTTCTCCAAGTCTTTCACAGTTTTGTTTTTCACGCAGCAGCAGCAGTCTAGCAGTTCATAGAGGAAAGCCAGCACCACCAGGGAAACTACGGTAAAGATGAATATGATCAGAATTATAAAGCAGGCAGTGTTCCAGTTATCATGGAAAGGGTAGATTTTTTGCACTTGAAAGCCCAGGTAGTGGGAAATGGACGCAGTCTCGTTCCAGTGCGTGGAGTTGAGGGTTGCCATGCTTGAGGAGTTGTCTCAGCCTGCTCGCTGCTGCGGACCTGGGGCTGAAACAGAAAGAAGAAAGCTGTTGAGGGCTCTGTGGATTGAGAACATGCTGAACATGCTGTGATTTTTAGCCCAAACACAAAGAAGTTAAGCTCACACTTAAGTGCTCGCAAACAGGGGGGTTGTTGCACATTCATATTTGCTCAGCAAAGTACCAGACTCCACGTGTCCAGCTCTGTCATTCGTCTGCTTTTTATATTTCCTATTTGGGAACAATAAACAAATCACTCTTAAATAAAGAAAAAAGTATCATAACTGTTTTGGAGGATGTTCCCAAAGAATGGGGCTGAGCTTTTGGTCGTTGTTCTAGCACAAAAATAACAATCCTGGCTCCTTCAAACTCCCTGTGTTGGACGTCCCTGTTAGCACAGAACCCACAAAATTCCTCTGATTTCCAGAGGCTGGATTTTCTGACTTGTTTATTCCCTGGCTGCTCCGCTGTTGAGGAGAACAACTTTGTGCTGGAAATCTGACTCTTTCACTCGCCTGCCCAAACAGCAGCGCTGGGAAACCTCGGGCTGTTTGCGGTGCCGTGGTCGTGAGGATAGATAACAAGGAAACCCGACCTTTCCTGAGGAGTTCCCACTGCTTATTTTCAGCTGCGTTCTCCGCCTAACTGCTAGGAAAGGAATGTTGTCTGTGGTCCAGTGCTGTCTGTTTGTACCCAGCAGAAATAAAAACTGCTTTGTGGCGCGGGGGAGAGATGAAACAAGGAGCTGGCTTCGGCAGATCTGGTTTTGGCTCTGCCGTGTCGGAAGGGCCGTTGCTCGAAAGTGTGAGAGCGGGCTGTGCCTCGGCGATTTCCAGAGCATATCTGCAGCAGTTTTGCCTGTCTCTGAATTTCTCTGTGAATTACAGAGGTGTTTGGCAATAACACCTTTACACTTACAGCGCCTATCTCCTTTTGCCCCCCTTCTTTCCCTGGCCTCACCTCTCAAATCCGGGGGAAGCTGGCGGGGGATGGAGTCCCATCTCCATATTCCCTTGAGGAATAACAAGGAGGTTTTGTTATTGTTGGGAAACTACCTGACATTAGCACTTGGTGCAGAGATTTCTTGGAGCAGTCACAGTAATTTACCATTTCCTCTGCTAAATCCGCAACGGAATAGGCAGATTTGTACTTGAAGACACAAAGTATGACGGAGATGGATGGAATTAATTCAACTGGTTTGGTTTTGTTTCTTAAACAAAAGTTTACAGAGCAACTCCAAGCTAAAAATACTGCTGAGCTGAGCTGGGTCCTGGCTTTGAGAGTGTCGTCTTGGTTTGGTAACAGTTCAGGACGTTGACCTGGGCTGAAAACCAGAGTGTTTTTGAAGGGGGGCTGAATGGAAGGATTTGAAGGGTAATTAAAACAAGCAGGACTTAAATGTATATTTTAAACAGCAAGAGAATATCCTGGGGAGAGAAAGGGGAGGGAGCTTGGTTTGAACTTTCAAAACAGATTTCAAAGAGTCATCAATCTGTTGGCACCTATGATGTGTAAGTGTGCTCGCTCTGCAAACACCAGGCACAAAATCGACCCGTGTTGCCAAGGCACAGTTTAGCCATCGCTAACAGCAGCGGAGATGTGGCTCCGCTGCAGAGCCCGGGCCTGTTTGCGTCGTGCGACCAGGCCGCTCTCGGCCAAGGCGGTGGTAGCTCCACTCCTGAGAGCAGAGGAACATCTCGGGCTTCCCAGGCAGCAGCCAGCCCCTTCCCCCTCCACAGCCACCATTAGGGCAGTGGTTTGCACAGCGCAGAGACGCTCATCTCGGGGAGGGGAGGCGGAACCGAATGCCCGTGCCGGAGGTGGTTCGATAAATACCAGCTACTGGTGGCTGTCGTTATCAAAATACCAGACAGGAGTAGCTGTTGCTGAGCCTTCAGAATTAACAGAGCCCTGCTAAGGCTGACGCCCTCAAAGGCTGTCGACAGCCGCCTGGTTTCGCTTCTTTTGTAATGGCACCATTTAAATTCGGATCGTTAGCCAGTCGGATTTGAAGGCCGCTCGGCTATTGGATGTGTCTGAAACACAGCGAGATAAATATTTAATGGCTCGGCTTCTGTAAGGTCCCTGTTAGGTTTGAATTGAGAAGTGTCATCGTCTTTAGGCACTGCAGAGGAGCAGCTTTATTTGAAACCACATTCATGCAGCAGAGGGAAATGACTGGCAGAAAAATGATTTCCGTGCAGTCCTGTTTAAGAAAGCAGCGAGCAGACATCTCGGGGTGATAGCATTCCCAAAGCTCAGGTGGATTCCAGGCTGTTTGCGTGGTGTTGATGGCTGCTCCGGTGTTTGCAGGGATGATAATAACGTGCAGAGGGATTTTCTTCCTCCCCCAACGTACCGAATTTCTAGACCCGATTTCTAAGGTAGCCATGAACGTAGATCTCCCTTAAGCAGCTTCATTGATACCGTTTACAGAACAGCCACTCGGGAGATAACGCTTCTTAAATGTCAGGTTTAGCTGTCTTTGTCTGAAGGAAAATCCTTTCACTATCCTTTCTGTAAGAAACGCCCGGAATCAATGAATTGCAAGGAGCGTGAGGCTGCAGAAAGCAAGCTACCTCCCCAGTAGGCACGAAATCCCTTTTGTTTCCCGAGGCTGGGCTTGGCGTGTTCGCTTTGCCGTAAGATGGAGTGGTTATCAATTTTCCATTAGTGCACAGATGGTGAAAGTGCTCGTCTGATAGTGCGAGGCGAGCTCGTCCGCGTTCGGCGGAATAAAAGCCTGCTAAACCTAGAGAGAAATCGTTCTGCTGCTAAGGAGGCTGGAAGGTTACAGGCATATTTGCTTTCAGTAATCAAGACAAACCTACGACAACGTTAGAAAACGATACACACCTACCTCTTGTCTGAAAGGATGCTGAAAGAGCGCTGTTCTGGTCCCTTTTTTTAACGCAGCCTATGGCACAGCTAAGATGGAGCTCTCCTACCATTGGCCAGAGCACGACGCTGCTGACAACTTCCTTTATGCTCATTGGCATCAACCCCTACAACCCCAGCAGGAAATCATTCACCCGCTGTCTCGGATGAGAACCAAACCCCTTCCCACCCTCCTTCTCGGGGCGCCCTTTGTGCCCGCGAGGAGCTCGTTAGCGGAGGACGGCACCGGGAGGGTGGCAGTGGCCGCGACCCCGCTTCGCTTTGAGCTGGAAAGCAGCCGGTCGCGCCGTGACGTTTGAAGTGTTAATATCTGCAGCCTTCCAGCTTCGCTGTGCCGTTGGATCCGCTCGTCACGAGCCACGGCAGCTGGGCAGATAAAACAGATTGTCTTCTGAGTCCGTTGACGGAACAAATACGCGATGAGTCGTCTTAACTGCTGCACCTCTGAATTTATTTGGCTCCCTGTAGACCTCTCATTACATGGATGACCTTTTAATTTATGACACGTCCCACCCAGGCATTAATATTTCATGACAAAAGGGAATGCTGCAGGGGAAAATCCCTCTAGGCTGTACTTCCAGAGGGAGCTGGCTTTCGCTTTTCTCCCTTTTCCCATCTTAATGTAGTAACCAGAAGAAAATGTTCTGTAGCTGGAGCTGTTCTGACTCCTCTGGGTTAATTTGAGGGTTGTTGTGCTCTGTAAAGCCTCCAATACAATGTCAAACATTATCTTTGCTGTCTCCTGAGCCTCACTCCCTTACCAGCTGCTGAGTTTAAACAGACATTTGCCCCCGCAGCATTCTGGTTTCCACTGTACCTGGCACCAGCTGCCTTCACATCTTCCCAGTAACTATCCAGATTTCTTCTGTCCAGCCACGGAGTTAAACATGCACTATTATGGCAGCAATGCTGTTTTCTTAAAGGCCAAGTCCCAATAACTTGACGTTCATGGCACTCGGAAGCGTTCCGGAGCCACGTCTGTCGCCAACAGGTCGCTCCGTGGCCCTGGAGCAGCACGTGCGCTCGTGCCACAGGCTTTTCCGTTCAGAGCTGGCCTTTGGAAAGCTTCTGCAGGGAGAGGGAGAGGGGGTGGAGCGCAGAGCGGACAGGGTGTCGTCGAAAGCATCACTTAATTGTCTGCTTTCTCTTTTTGTAGATCACAGCAATGGATCATTTAACCTGAAAGCCCTCTCGGGAGGCTCTGGCTACAAGTTTGGAGTCCTTGCTAAAATAGTGAATTATATGAAGGTACAGTGTTCTGATGTGACAGTGCTTGTAGGGTTCGTGAGCTGTTTATCAAAATGACGTCTCATGTGGTGCCTGACAGGTCACTTTGTCGGCCATCTCAGAAGGTTTTCTTTTTCCATAAATCCCTTGCTTTTCCAGACTCGGCACCAGCGTGGTGATACGCATCCGCTTACCCTGGAAGAGATCTTGGATGAAACACAGCATTTGGATATCGGTCTCAAGCAGAAGCAATGGTTAATGAGCGAGGTAACGGAAACACCTGCTGAGGTTTTCATTAGAGATAAAGGAGTGTGATAAACCTGAATTATTTAATTACGAGCTCTCCAGATGTGTAATCCTCCCCTTTAAGACATGACCTTGGTTCACACGTGTCTGTCTTGTTGAGGGAACTGGGAAATGAAAGCTGTTTTGACTTCTTTAAGGACTGTTAGAATTGTTACATGCAGAGAATCTTCTGTGTCACGTGAAAATGGAATTTACCCATTGCTAATTTTATATAAAGAAGCTCTTTTTCTTAAGGAACTTCCCTTAAAAAAAAAATTCAAGCAGAGAGCTCTTCCGATACCGAGGATGTCGCGTTAACGAACCCAAAGGAGTACAGCACAAATTCGTGGGCTTACAGTTGTCACGTGCTGAAACAAAGGATTCTGACCTGAAATTGTGGGGTGATAGATCTGCAGACTCCCCTGCCTGGAGCTGATTAGGCTCATCCTAGATGCTAGGCTGAGTTCCTACAGCTTTCCTGTAACTTGCCACCGTGTTCCTCCTCGCGCTTCTTCGATGGGAATGTCTTCATGGGATTCCCGAGATGATTAGATCAGCAAAACACTGTATTTGCTATTTATACTTGACTGGCCTGCCTGGTTTTACACCGGTGATACGTAAAATCCTCACAACAGAGTAGTAAAGGCTGTTGGGACTCTGCCTAGTAAATCCAGGATGGTTTTAGCTAATACAGCCCGTAGCCTTCCGTGGCTGCCGGTACTAATAGCCTGGGGTGCAGAAACCCCCAGTCTGGCAGGATTGGTTGTGATGGAAGCTCGTCTTGGCCAGAGTCTTTCAGAAGGTAGCTCTGGGTTGTTTCTGTAAGAAACCAGAACATTGAGATGGAAGGAAAAAGCTCCTTCCAAGAAGTGTGTGTAACATTATCACTGAACGGCTGCTGGATGAGAAGAGGCGAACCAGAATTGGGTACCTTCTCTGTTGCGGGTGTTTCCTCCCTCCTTTCTTCCTTCTGTGTCTCTTCTCTTTCTCCTTTCAGGGTCAGGCTGGCATCTGCAGAAGAAACTAAGTAGAGTTGCCCTCTGTTACAGGTAGAACTTCCGTTGGGGTACTGGCTGCACAGCAAAACTGACTCAGTGCATATCTCAAATCATTTCAATTGCCCATGAGCTTGTGGTCAGCCTCCCTCTGAAGCTGGCACCATAAGTCAAACCCTACTGTGCAGGAGGTCTGCTCTTCTCAATTTCTTCTACAGCTGCTGGTGCCACTTGACAGCAGTTGGGGAAGACTGACTCCTGTGTTGTTCATCCCAGGTTAATGCTTTTCACATTCCTAACACCCGTACGACCCGAGCTTGACGGGCCGAGTTGTGCGTTCGCACTTCCTCGCCGGCCAAAGCACGTTTCTTGTTGTGTTCCCTCTTTTTTTCATTTTCATTCCTTTCTCAAAAAGGAATGTGTGCAGCTTTCTGCCCTAAGAGGCTCCGTGGACCTTTGAGCCCAAAGGCAGTAAGTGAAGGATGTTAAGCCTCCTTCGGTGCTTTGTGCTTTATGTTGTGGCAAATTATGCCTAGGCTGATGGATCTAGGATCCAAGGATTTAAAATCCATTTCAAACTCCAATCTCCAAACTGGCAGCTGTAACGTGTGGCTGATGCGCTCGAGCCGCTCAAAAGCATGCCAGGGAAAAAAAAAAATAGTGCTAGCTTGTGCCCTTTTTCAAGGTTTAAAATTTATGTCCTCATCACAGGCTCTAGTCAACAATCCGAAAATAGAGGTTGTAGATGGGAAGTATGCTTTCAAACCCAAGTACAACTTGAAGGACAAAAAGGCTCTGCTCAGGCTCTTGGACAAGCACGACCAGCGCGGGCTGGGAGGGATCCTTTTGGAAGACATCGAGGAAGGGCTGCCCAATGCCCAGAAAGCTATCAAGGTGAGTAGCTCGTGTCTGGATGCCCCAGACCCATTCCAGCCAGCTTCTCAACGGGCAGACGGGAGCTTCTCAGAGGTCTGAGAGAGAGTTTTTTCCTGAGCTGTTTCTTTGAGAATTCAGAAGCTATTTCTAGTGCTGTAGCTGAGAGTGTTTCACCCTCTCAGATTTGGGCTGATGTCTCAGCACAGCTCTCAAAGCCCTTCTCACAGAAAACTCCCCATCTCCCACAGTCCAGCTGTAGGCATTTAGTTCTGCTTCTGTACCTCGGTCTCATCTCTGATTCATTAGTGTCTGCACTGTCAGCATCCACTTTGGGTGCTCTTCTTCGCCGGTTACTTTGCTGCTTCTCCAGTTTGTTGTGCTTTTTGCATCACGAGACCCGGGACTGTTGTTCGAGCTGGAATCCTTTTTTTCTGGGAAACGAAGTGATTTTGAGTTGTTCTTTTGTGTTTCTTCCCGAGGCTTTAGGGGACCAGATCATCTTTGTAAATCGCCCCGATAAGAAGAAAATTCTTTTCTACAATGACAAGAGCTGTCAGTTTACCGTGGATGAAGGTGGGTGTTTGTTATGTGTGTTTCCACCATAGCTGATTTGAAGTCATCTTAAGCACCTATATAAATAAGCAGTCTTTGGGTACAGCAGCCTTTTAAGGTGGTAATGAAATACGGGGTGCATCCAGATGTCAGGAGAGTGTCTGAGATTGAGACAGGGCTAGCAGGTGAGTGAGCTCTGTTTCATACTGGCTGCACTGGGATGTGGCAGCAGGAATCGCCCGGCTGTGACTAAAATGGCATTTAACCTTCTGCTGTGTAAAGGGCGGCCAAAAAAAACCCCAAAAGAATGGCTTCTGGCTGCAAGTTTATTGAGGGTGTTTGTCCAGTTTATTAATCTACTGGTGAATGTGAAGCAGGAAGCAAACGGGGAGGAGGTGTGAGCAAGGGGCAGCGTACAACTGGGTGCAGAGCACAGGTGTGGGGCAGTGCTGCTGCCTAGAGCTGGAGCAGATTTGGAGCTTCAGGAGTTCAGTGTGTGTTTTCCATGCTAAAATCCTCTGGGGCTTGTTTATGCCCAGAAATTAGTTATGCAAATGAGGTGGGTGTTCCAGTAATGACATTTATGCCGAGGTCAGATGCCTGTCAGTGGAGAAAGGAGAAGGCAAGCTGTGTCAAAAGATCTTACTGCAAATGGCTCGACGGCACCGAACGCCTTCTGCGTTAACATCTCGGAACGTGCCACGTCGAGCCGTCTTCTCATATGATGCCATGGTATGGTAAAAAAGAAATGCAGTTTGGACAGAAAGTTGAACTGCTGTACTTCTAGGGAGACAGGGCAGAGCATCAAGCTCCTTTTCTCTTCAACCAGCTCAGACAGGGTCTTTATTTTCAATAGAATTAGGCAACTGGAAATGTGTATCATGAACATCCTCGTACATACCGCACCTGTACTCTCAGTAATAACAGCTTTTTTCCACAATGACAACATGAAGTAGATGTGACATCTACTGCATTTAAAAACACAAAACCTGGTACAAAATATTGCAGTGAACCTCTTTGTAAACTATCATTTCTCTCACTTCTTAATAGCGCCAGGCAGAACTCGTGAGATGCACCATTACAGGCCTTTAACTTGCACTCCCTGGGGCATTTCTGGCCTCCCAGATTCCAGTGGTTTTCCATCAGCGCTGGCGTCCCGGTCAGCGTCTCTTCAGGCCGTGAGGCAGCAGGTTTTAGGGACCCAAACATGGTCCAAGCATTTATAAATCAGCGCTGGGGCTGTAACTGTTAAGATGATGCTTTAAAGTTTTTAGCAGCTACTGGTTGTATTCCAGTCACTGTGTCCGATCGTTCCTTCTTGTGCAACTTTTCCCAGATAACTGGCACCCAAGCCTCCTGAAAGAGTTATCACAGAGACATCTCT